>SKCR01033741.1:0-320744 GCA_019454045.1 Zanthoxylum bungeanum
ATATTGATAGGTCATTCTGTAGAAATTATTGTTTTATGTTTGCATTATCTTCTTTTATGCTTGTGATTGGGAACATTGTCGTTTGGATGCAGTTGGACTATTGTCAGAAATGCGAACTTGTTGGGCCATTTAAACTGGGGCGAGTTCGTACCTTATGACCATTAGGCCCAAAGCTTCTGAAATATTGATGGGTCATTCTATAGAAATTATTGTTTTATGTTTGCATTATCTTTCTTTTATGCTTGTGTTTGGGAACATCGTCGTTTGGATCCATTTGGACCATTTTTCATGGGATATGGGCTTGTTGGGCCATTTAAACTGGGACAAGAACGTATTTTATGACGATTGGGCCAAAGGTTTCTAAGTGTTGATGGGCCACTTTGTGCTTGTGTTCGGAATATTACCATTTTGATTTAGCTGGGCTCCTTGCCATGAGATGTGAACTCGTTGGGCCATTTAAACTGGGACGAGTTTACTCCTATGACAGTTAGCCCAAAAGCTTCTAAAATGATGACGGGCCGATTTGTTTGAAAATTTTAGTTGATTTAGTATGTTATATATGTTACATGCATCTCATGCACCTCATACATACATACATCATGTTAACACCTTCTATGTCTCAAAAAGACATCATAGATACCGTTTGGGTTAGAGAAATGACAAGACTCACTAAAAGAACAGTAACAAGTATGAGTGAGTCCGATAATGAGGTATCTCGTATGGATCAGTTAGAGAATGGTCTCGCCAAGATCACTGATCAGTTGCAAGCTTTGACTACTGCTGTGGCTGGTATAGCCGGGTCCCGTGCTGGGGGTAGTTCTGGGGATGTGAGGCAAGAGGAACCTCCGAACAGATTGGGGGATGATATCCCCACTTTTGATGATGATATGGCAGAGTATGCAGCAGGCAGAGTATCTGGGTCTCAGGCAGAGTTACAGAAGCTCCTGGATCAGGTTGAGTCAGTTACCCGCAAGATGAGGGGTAAGAATGAGGATTTGCTGGATTATGACACGCTGACTTTCGAAGAACAGTTGTCGGCACAGTTCAAGATGCCTGATATGGCTAAGTTTAACGAGAATGGGGATCCAATGGTGCATCTCCGACAGTTTGTATCAGTCATGAGTTCAGTTGGCCTATCTCAGCGCCAAGTGTAGAAGATGTTTGGAATGTCGCTCGAGGGAGCTCCCGTGGTGTGGTACCACAGTTTGGAGAAGAAAGTAAAGGAAGATTGGAGGGAGTTAGCTGATGCTTTTCTGAAGCAGTATGTCACTGACCTAGAGATCGATCTGTCACTCCGCGATCTGGAGAATGTTAAGCAAAAATCGGAGGAGAGTTTTAAGGAGTATGTGGACCGATGGAGAGGTCGGTTGTTGAAAATGCAGACTAGGCCCTCGGAGAAGGACCAGATTAAAATGATCATCAAGGGCACCAAGCCCTCCATCTATGGGAAGCTAAGGAGGATGACCTCCATGATTACTGATTTTCGGCAGTTGAGGGAAACTGTCATGGATATTGAGGAAGAAGAGGCCAAAAATAGAAAATTCTATGGTCTGAATAGGAGGCCCATTGGGGGGACATCGGGAACAAAGTCCGTTTCTGCTGAGATTGCCACTATCCGGAACCGGAGATTCTCCAACTTGGGTAGGCCCTTGTCCAAAGTATTGGAGAAGTTGAAGAGACAAGGACTTCTGACACCCCTAGAAGCCAAACCATTACCCAATCCCCCACCATCAAATTATAACCTAAGCCTTTACTGTCACTTTCACCAACAAAAGGGCCATGACACCGACAATTGTGCCCGACTCCGCCATGAAATCCAAGACCTCATAGACTCCAAGAAAATACCTGACCCAGAAACAGAACAGCCTGACACACATAGAAACCCCTTACCCAACTACCGTGTCGTACCACCACCAACCTATATGATCAATTCTGGCCTCCCAGAAAACCTTGTCCTAAAATCCTTTCACCCTCAAGCCTTTTGCCTGGGAATCTAGGATAGTACTAGTGAAGATGAGACTGAGCAGGGGAAAAACTTTTGGCTTGATTTCTCTAGCAGTGATGAGGAAGAAGTAAGGGGAATGACGCGCAGCGGTCGTTTTTACAATGATATGGCAGAAAAGGGTAAGGAAGTTTTGACAGATGGTAGAGAAGTGGTTGAGACTGCAGAAAATACTGAGGGGGATATAGTGCTGAGGCAATTGAGGAAGACTAGAGCACAAGTGAGTATCTGGGAACTGTTATGTGCATCTCGGGAGCATAGGCAGGCCATGGTTGAGGCCTTGAGCAAGATTGTGGTACCGGAAGACGCCAACCCTGCAATGTTTGTTGGGTCAGTTCAGAAAGAAGCTTTGTAGATATCTTTTTCTGAAGATGAACTCCCGGCGGAGGGGAGAAATCATAATAGGCCTCTATTTATTAGGGCCGAAGTAAGGGGCAAGAGAACTTCATGTGTGATGGTGGATGACGGTTCGTCCATCAATGTGTGCCCGCTGAAAATTCTGGCGAGATTGGGTATGAAAGCGACAGACTTGGACCCCTCCAGCATGACTATTAAGGCTTATGATGACAGTAAAAGGGGAGTTGAGGGTACTTTTATGGCTATGGTCAAGGTAGGCCCGATTGAAGATGAAGTTGAGTTTACAGTGCTGGACATCCCGGCCACTTTTGCCTTGTTGTTGGGAGGCCTTGATTTCACAAACTTGGGGGCGTGCCTTCCACTTTACATCAGATGATCAAGTTCCCGTATGAGGGAGAAGTTGTTACTATCCGGGCTGAGGTAGATAATGTTGTGGCTGCCTTGGAGATACAACCTTTCACGAGGTTCCAGGTGTCAGCTACTTTTGAGGAGTGGGTGGATCCTAGGGTGGCTAGGATCATGAAAAAAATGAAGTTCGAACCGGGTGAAGGTTCAAAATTGCCAGATTTCAGAGACAGATTACTCGGAAGGGTTTGGGGTACAAATCTGATGAAGAAAAGCCGAAGGTCAAGAAAAAGGCCTGAAACTGATGGAATGTTTTGTGAAAGCTTCAGGATATCAAGGGGAACCTGAACCTGTGGAAGTTAATGGGATTGTGGTGCCTGGATTTGAGATCTTCCAGGATTTGTTGGGTGAGAAACCGTTGACTAAGGAAGCTGTGGAAGTAGAGAATTGGGAAGAAGAATTGATGAAGTTGGAGAGCCTGACTCTGGGAGAGGACGAAAAGCCTGAGGAAAACCTGGTTGCAGAGGAAGAAGTGTCTATAGATGATGAAGACATTTACCTTCCTGATTTGTTTGAATGTACTTCCGCATTATCCAATAATAAAGACATTTATTTTGCTTACTTGCTGAGTCATTTCCATTTACTCTGCACGAATCAAGCATATTTGATATCAGTTCGGCCAGAACTACTGTATTTAACTTGGGTACGCTTGAGAACCCCAAGGAATTTTGATTGCAAGTGAAGTTACCTCCGAAGAGAGGGAGAAACTAGAAGAAGTGTTGGTCAGTATGCCAAAGTGTTTGCTTGGTCCTACGAGGAAATGTCTGGGGTAGAAAGAAACATTTCCCAGCACACAATACCAACTTATCCGAATATGAGGCCAGTAAAATAGAAACTCCGACGGATGAGACCAGAATGGGCTGAGAAAGTCAGAGAGGAAGTTAAGAAACAGATAGGTTGTGGGGTTCCTGGAAGTAGTAAAGTATCCTGAGTGGTTGGCTAATATAGTGCTGGTGCCAAAGAAAGACGGGAAGGTCAGAATGTGTATAGACTACAGAGATCTCAATAAGGCTTGTCCGAAAGATGATTTTCCTCTGCCGCATATAGATGTTCTGGTTGATAGTGCGGCTTTATCTGCTATGTATTCATTTGCAGATGGGTTTTCAGGTTACAATCAGGTTCTCATGGCTGAGGAAGACAAACACAAGACTGCATTTGTTACTGAGTGGGGTACTTATTGTTACAAGGTAATGCCGTTTGGGCTTAAGAATGCGGGAGCTACTTATCAGCGGATGGCCACTACACGTTTCCACGACTTGATGCACAAAAAGAATGAGGTGTATGTGGATGACATGATGGTGAAATCAGAGACAAGAGTTGGGCATATCGAAGCATTGGAAAGGTTCCTTCAGAGAGTTGACAAATACAACCTGCGGCTTAATCCCAAGAAATGTGTGTTTGGGGTGACATCAGGGAAATTGCTTGGTCATACAGTGGGAATGGGCGGAATAGAGGTAGATTCTGAGAAAATCAAGGCAATCACAGAAATGCCTGCACCGAAGACAGAAAAAGAAGTCAGAGCATTCTTGGGGAAGATTCAGTACATCAGTCGGTTCATCGCCAAGTTGACATTAGTATGCGAGCCTATCTTCAAACTATTGAGAAAAGATCAGCCAGTGAGATGGAATGAACAGTATCAGACAACCTTCGACAAAATCAGAGAATACTTGGTAAAGCCTCATGTATTGAAACCTCCGAGACCGGGCAGACCTTTGATATTGTATTTGGCTATAGAATCAGAAGCGTTGGGGGCAATAATGGTACAGGCAGATGAGACAGGGGTAGAACATGCAGTCTATTATCTGAGTAAGAAGATGCTCTCGTATGAGGCTCGGTATCAAGAAGTAGAGAAGATCTATCTTGCCGTGGTATGGGCTTCCCGAAATTTGCGACATTATTTCCAGTCTTACAAGATCCAGGTAGTGGCAAAGGAAAATCCTCTGAAATATCTTCATTCGGTGCCTTCACTAGTGGGAAAATTGGGCAGATGGTTGGTATTGCTGACAGAGTTTGACATTGAGTATCTCACCTCCAACGTGATCAAAGGGCGAGCAGTAGCAGAGTTTCTGGCATTGCAACCTGTTGAGGGGGATCAGTATAAGTTTGAATTTCCAGATAAAGAGATCCAAGCAATAACAGTTCAGAGGTGGAAGATGTATTTTGACGGAGCAGTGAATTACAAGGGAGCCGAAATTGGGATCGTGGTAGTGACCCCCGAGGGAGAGACTTTGCCTTTGGCCAAGAGGTTGACATTCAGAGTGACTAACAACATGGCCGAGTATGAAGCATGTGCTTTTGGTTTGACAGCATTGATAGCCTTGAAGGCCGGGAGTATGGAAGTCTACGGAGATTCTATGTTGGTAGTCCAGTAGATGCGAGGAGAATGGGAATTGAAAGAAGAACGGTTGAAACCTTACCTTTTTTACCTCAGAAAGTTGGCACAGGTTATCCCCGAGTGTAAGTTTCAGCACTTACCGAGAGAAGAGAATCAGATGGCAGATGCATTGGCTACACTTGCAGTAACTTGGGAAAATCCAGAAAAGTTAGTGATGAGACCGTTGATACTGACAACAGCAAGCAGACCTGTTTATGAGATAGAAAGAATTCTGGAAGTAGAGGTCGACGATGGTAAACCTTGGTATCATGACATTCAGAGGTATCTGGAACATGGGGAACTCCCGAAAGGGGCAGGCAGAAAAGACAGAATAGCCATTCAGAAGTTAGCTTCCCAGTATGTGATTTTGAAAGGGGAATTGTACAAGAGGCAAGCAAACGGTATTCAGTTGAGGTGTTTGAGGAAAGAAGAAGCTCAACATGTAATGCAAGAAGTACATGCCGGGGTATGTGGTCCGCACATGAACGGGTTGAATCTGTCCCGTAAGATAGTGAGACAAGGTTTTTTATTGGTCAACCATGGAAACAGACTGCGCGAAGATGTTAAAGCACTGTCATGATTGTCAAGCACACGGTAATTTGAATCACTTGCCGCACACAGAGTTGCACGGGTTGGCAGAGCCGTGGCCTTTCTCAGCATGGGGAATTGATATGATTGGAGAAATTCGACCGAATGCATCGAATGGGCATCGCTTCATAGTAGTGGCAGTGGATTACTTCTCGAAGTGGGTGGAAGCCGAATCATTCTGCAATGTTACAGCAAAACAGATGGCAAAGTTTATAGCTCGGAACCTCATCTGTCGGTATGGTATGCTGCATCATGTAGTGACAGACAACGGAGTTCAGTTTCAAGGAGAGACGAATGCAATGTTGCAGAAATACGGGATAGGCCACCACAAGTCATCACCATACAGGCCACAGGAAAATGGGGCAGTTGAGGCAGCCAACAAGACTATAAAGACGATTTTAGCCAAGATGATAGAAAACTGCAGAGATTGGGCCGAGAAACTACCATATGCTTTGTGGGGGTACAGAACATCAGTAAGAACAGCAACAGGGGCCACACCTTACTCTTTGGTCTATGGAATGGAAGCAGTATTGCCAGTAGAAGTGGAAATACAGTCTATGGGGGTATTAGCAGAGGCAGAATTACAGGAATAGGAGTGGGCCGCACAAAGGTTTGATCAGTTAGCACTATTAGATGAGAAGAGAACGAAGTCTTTGTATCACATGCAGTTGTATCAGAAGAGATTAGCCCGAGCATTCAACAAGAAAGTACGCCCCACCAAGATCAGAAATGGTGATTTGGTACTTAAGCAATCAAGGCCGTCGACGACAGATCCAAGAGGAAAGTTCAGACCTAACTGGGAAGGACCTTACATAGTGCAGAAAGTAATGGGAAATGGAGCAATGAAGCTATCAAACTTGGAAGGGAAAGAGTTCACCGAGCCGATCAACGTAGACAGATTGAAGCGGTACTTTGCCTGAGGGAGAGAAGACCGAGCAGTCACCACGGGAATTGGCCGAAGACCTAACCCGACGGGATAAGAAAATCATTCATGCATACACGTAACATTGCATTTTCTTCGTGTTTGTTTTTGTTTTGTGTTCGCAGGTTCGAAGAAATGAGAAAGCGGCAGAAATGAGCCAAGCAGCATCAGCGCCATTTTCAGTTTTTGGGGATGAGTCCCAATGGGCGAGCCCCATATCAGCTTGGGGGTGATGCCCCACATCAGATCAGCTTAGGGGCGATGCCCATATCAGTTTGAGGGCGAGGCCCATATCAGCTTGGAGGCGAGGCCCCACATCATGTCAGCTTGGGGGCGGGGCCCATATCAGCTTGAGGGCGAGGCCCCACATCGTCAGCAGTTTTGGGATGCGTCCCAGGGTCGAGGTACCTCTGTCGTCAGTTGAAGTTCCGGAATGCGTCCCAGGGTCGAGGGCCCAATGCATCGTCAGTTGTAGTTTTGGGATGCGTCCCAGGGTCGAGGGCCCACTACATCATTTGTTCTAGGGTGAGGCCCTCATTTCCAGCGGTATCGGGATGCGTCCCAGGTCGAGGTGCCCCCGTTGTCGGTTTCAGTTATTGAGATACGTCTCAGGATCGAGGTCCACTGCAGCACCAACTCAGCTCGAGGCAGCAGACGAGCCAGGTAAGTGAAAATGCATTGCATAACTTTGATAGGATTGTTCAAAGTCACGCACTGTACAAGTCCCATAAAAGTGGGGGCGACTGTAGGCATTGCATTTTTGCATGTGAAACCCGATAATGAGTCTCAGTTGGAGGCACTACCTTTTTAGTTAAGGGTATTGCGGGAAACAGTTTTCGGAAGGGAATCGGTATTTCGTTGGATCCTTGTTCACTTATTTAGCGTCAAGCTCACTTGTTGGACCTCTGTTTAGATCACCTTTGGCCCAGAGAAAAACCAAAACCCTTTTAATCTAGCCCATACACGCCTAACCCACTCACCAAGCCAAACCAAGCCCACACCACATCTAGGCCCACACGCCCATCACCGTACATTACACCCAAATTAAATATTAATTAGATAATGTAATTGAATTAAATAAAATAATTAAACCATTTACCAATTAAATAAAACATAAAATATAATCATACCTAATTTGGATAAATCAAATATATTAACTTCCTAACTAAACAAAATCATATACTAAATTAAAGAGATGTTATGCCTAATTAAAATCAATCCTAACCAATTAAAACATTGTATTCCTAAACTAAGCAAATCAAATATTCAACCTTCCTAAATCACCAAATCTTGCCCCCTTCAATCTTTGACTTTCCTTGCTCAACACTAAATCAAATCCCTTCCTTGTGAGACAAGGAGAAGCCCTAGCCCTTCTCTATATAAACCACCTCTAACTAAGACATGCATTCCCCTAGCTCATACACACAACTCACACGAAAATCACAGTAAGAAACCCTAGACATTACACGCAAATCACAAGAAAAATAGCAAACAATCCTCTTCATCTCCACCCTCACATTACCGACAACAACAAGCCTTCAAACACTCCCTCACATTGCCGAAATTCACAGCCAAATACAGCAGCTACATACACCGAAAATCACCTCAAAATAGCAGCAAATTAATCCCAAAAACAGCAGCAAATTAATCTCAAAAGCAGCAGCCATTCACGCCAAAACAGCGATCTGAACAGTGAGCAGAAAATACAGAGGAAACAGCAGCAAAACGGAGGCCAAACAGCAAGCAAAACAGCAAAACAGCAAAACAGTGAGCTAAGACGCTAAACCAGTGAACCGGAGAAGTTGAGGAGCTTCACCCTTCCGATCTCCGTGAAACGCAAGTCCGAAAGTCGGCAAAAAAGGTTAGACCTGAGGGTATTTTCCACATTCATTTTCTGTTTATTTTTATTATTCATTGAGTATTGTTTGTACGATTGTTATGTTAAAATGCATGTTGTGGCCCTTGATTAGATAAATATGCATGTATTATGAAATATCGTATGTTGTGGCCTTGGAATAAAATGAAAGATGTATCAACTCTCGCGGTATATCGGATGGAAACCCGACATAAATTTCATAGCCAATTCCGAATGGACGGTAGTATGATCTGTACTCGGGATACAACTCTACGTACAGCTTGAGTAAACGGCACATTCTTTTGTTTTATGTTGCTTTGATTTATTTATTATTCATCATTTAAATTCCGCATGTTATTTGTTTATGTAATGATGTGATCGAGCGCATGGGCTTAGTAAGTCGGATTAAAGGTCCCCTATTCTGAGGGGTTAAAATCCTTTACCACAATGCTTTGCCACGCCGATTAATATATATTCGGTTGAACGTAAAATGTATTCGATCGGGTATACAAAATCCAATATTATTGCCTTTTGTTTATATGCATGATGTGATCGAGCGCATGGGCTTAGTAAGTCGGATTAAAGGTCCCATATTCTGAGGGGTTAAAATCCTTTACCACGATGCTTTGCCGCGCCGATTAATGTATATTCGGTTGAATGTAAAATGTGTTCAATCGGGTATATGAAGTCCGATATCATTGTCTTTACTTTATATATATGTATTGTGTTGATTGCGCATGGGCTTAGTAAGTGCGAGTAAAGGTCCTCTATTTTGAGAGGTTAAAATCCTTTACCACGATGTTTTGCCGCGTTTTTTTAGCCCATTATTAATTATTAGGTGTCATCTATTCATGTATGTGTCATGTTGTTTACTGTATTTTGGAGGTCACTACTGTAACCCCGTTCGAACGCGTTCCGAAACACCGAACGAACGCATGTTTTCTGTCTGGTCCCGTTCGAACTCGTTATCAAACGCTATACAAACGCGATCCTTCTGTTTACCTTTCAAACGCGTTATCAAACGCTATACGAACGCGAACATTCTGTTTACCGTTTGAACGCGTTTACAAACGCTACACGAACGCGAATACACTGAATTGAGTCATTTTCATCACATGTGCGTTTGTGTCCATATTAGTTATCTTCTTTTGCACCACGTCATAGCATGCTTACTTTAATGCCTAATTGCATCCTTAATCGTCTTTTTACATTACGTACTTAGTTGACTCTTTTATTTACGCATGGATATGTAATGGCTATTTGTTTATGCTTCCGCACGTATAAGTATGATATGTCTATGAAATCACATGTTCGCCATTATTTGATTCGCTTTTATGTGTGCTTGCGTGGTTAGTGTGTGCTTGTGTTTCCATGAATACAATATGCCAATGAAGTTGTATGTTCGTTGCAACTTTGATTTACTTTCAAGCATGCAATCTTAGATGTGAGATATATGCAAATTTAGGTGTAAGTTTTATTTTTGCGCATATGAACTTAGAAGCATGATACTCTTGGAAATAAGTGTTACTTAAGCTTGATTGAATTATTACACAAATCCTTTCATTACAAGTGACATAAGTAAGGGACTATTCCGAACCCAAAGGTTTGAGGTCTTCCCTTGCGAGGGGTGAGTGCGGCCTTAAATCTCATTTTCCCGGTTCACACCGGGTGGCGACTCCATCATTCTCCGGTCTAGCCCCATGTGGCTACTCCGTACTCCCGACCGGGCCGCGAGCCCGGAACAGCATGCGTCGTCCAGTTTCTGTGTCCCCACACAAAGTTTAACCAATTGATTAGTTTATTGTCTACCACTTTGATTTAATCCAATTAAATCAAGACAAATAAACCTATTATTAAATATTTTGTAATTACCAAAATATCTCTTAATGGTAGAGATATTTATGAAATTATAAAAAAAAACCATTGTGTGATTTAAGATTAATTGGATTAATCTTAAAGTAAATAATTAATGTTATCCAAAAACACTTAATTATTTTAATTGATAATTATAATATCAAATATTATTTATTATCAATCATTATCGGTTACCCAAGTACAAAACAAGTACCCTTCATATTGTGGGACTCTCTAAGTCTAGATTCGTTCGTCATATAAGCCTAGCTTATATGTACGCAATTTGGCCACCTTCGAATTCGCGAAAAATATGAACATAAATACAAGTTGAGGTCATCATATATGTTTAACAATCCCTTTTGTCGCAGGCTATCCGAGTTGTGCTTAGGAAACATAAATTACACCGTCAAGTTTCTGAGGCGCACATCTCATAATGTCGACATGCCCACGATTATTTACAACTAATCATAACACCATTTCTAATATATGTGATCCACCCTAGGTGATCGACTTTGGCCAAAGTATTAAGAATTAGGACTTACTCACATGGATACCTAAACCTCTTATGGTACATATACGGGCCGACAGATCCTATCTTAATACGCACTTGATTAATGAGTGTATCGGTCCACACCCAATGAACATCTAGTAATCAGACCATGAAAGGTCTTTAACATATATGGCGTCAAAGTTTGGAGGATCATACACAAAATCAATTTTATCTTATAGTCAAAGAATCACATATGCTACTCGACTCTAAGAGATTCTTATTGATAGTGGTGTGTACTTCCAACGATTAGGAATAACTATGAGTTATTCAATATTCACTCCAACGAATACCTACATGTCTATACGAGCTCCTCTTGCTAATGGTACATTGAGTTAGACCACTGGAACTCCAATTCCAATATACGACATGTGCTAGTCTTCTAGGTTATAGGAATTTGATCGTGTTCCGAAACCAACGACTATGAATACTTACTTTAAAAATAGTTTATAATAGTAATATTATCCCAATGTCGGACCACCTAGTGTCAAATATTACTATATGACTATTCTAAGGTTGATGTAATTCTCATCATATTTATCTATCAAACTAATATGCATAATGACATTACCGTTAACAAAGTTGAAATGAAAATATTATTATTTTATTAGTAAATAATAAAATATAATGTACAATATATTATTTGGATTGGTACTCCAAGCACAAGCTCTAACAATATTCCCATAATATGGGCATGTTGGTGGACTGTTTGTAGGATGTAGTTTTCGGGTAGGCTGGAGTTTATCATGTAGTTTGGTGGTGGTACTGCATGATAGTTCAGTAAGAGGGTTTTATGTTATTGGGTTGGCTTCTTTCTGGGCCTGATATTTAATGGCTATCAATGAGGTCTTGGATCTCGTGTCTAAAGTGGTTGTAGTTGTCGTTATCATTTCATTTATGTTGGTGGAAATGGTAATATTAGTCCAGGTTAAGGTGGCGAGATACGGGGTTCAATAGTGTTTTTTTAATACCCTTGACAGAGGCCTGCCGAGGTTAGAAAATATACGGTTGTGGATAACAACTATTTCGGTGGGGGTGGGCTAGGCTCTTGAAGGCCCACTGGGATTTGTTTTTGTTTTGGCTGTAGAACTTCCTATTTCCATGACTGTCTCCCTCAACTATCTGAAATATCAGATTATGGAGGTCATTCTTCTCAACTTGTTGTAGATGGAGGGCTTAGTCCCCTTGATTATAATCTTGATCTGATTATTATCAGAGGGTCGTGTCTGTATCTTCAGGAGCTGGCTTCTCCAAAGGTCCACATACTCCTTGAAACCCTCATCTGGATTTTATTTAGCATTCTCCAATTCATAGAGTGACACATCTATCTCCATGTCTGTGACATATTGGTTTAGAAAGGCTTTAGCTAAGGCTCTACAATCATTCCTTATTTTCTTATCGACGTTATGATACCATACCATCGGTGCTTCTTCTAATGACTTTCCAAACATCTTATACACTTGACATTGAGATAATCCGGTCAAACCCATCAAAAGGGACATAATGTCGTAGGTGAACTTTAGGGTCTCTGTTCCCATTGAACTTCACAATTTCAGGCATCCTGAACTGGGTAGGTAATTGTTCCTTAAAAGTCATAACATTGTAATCCAATAACCTCATGTTTACCCTTCATTTTTTGGGTCACCGCCTCTATTTATTCCTTCAACCTTTGCAATTCATCCTTGGCCTAGGACTTGGCCAATTTCCCTACAACATATTTGGTCATGTCTTCTTCATCTAGGACAAGGTCTCCCTCAATTCTACTCTTAGGCTCATCACTCCTTTTGTCGTTAGTCTCGGCCCATGCTGTCTGAATTGCCACTCGATTGGCCATGGCATTAATCAAGGTTTGCAGTTGTTCTGCCATTTTGTTCACGTTGGCTTCTAGTTTGTCTACTCGAGAACTGTTAGAGTTGGTCATTTATACGCTTGCTAGCTGTTTCTTGACTAGTCTTCCTTTCTCTCTAACCCAACGCTACACTATGATGACTGCAACCACAATGGATTAGTATGATGTATGGGATGCATGCATGCATGAGATGTATGGAATGCAGGGCTTTGTTCATGCAACATGCATCCTCCCAACCTTATCTCTCCCGCACACGTGGTAAGTTGATGTGTGTCTTAGGTTTGGCTTAGCTTGTGCACCAATAGGGGATACACATATTCATCCTCACCTACGCCAAAGGGTAAACCTAGGCTATTTTGGTTCCATTCCATCGTTTAAAGACAAAGACCGTTCATTTACATAGAACCTTAGTAATCATAGTTATTTGGGATAGGTCGGAAAATATTTAGGAACATCCAAATGAGCCAAGGCGAGGCATACCTTTTTCTTTAGCATATTTGAACCTGAACCAATACTCTAGGCTCAACGTCGTTTTCATTCAAGTTGGCTCATGGAATTTTCGAAGTAATTGACCCAATTACCTTGGAATGCAAACTTGACCTAGTTGAAAAGGCTCAATAAGTTTACGTCTTATGGTAGAAGGGTCAATCACCTTCAAACAGTTATGGCCCAAATGCAAGCAATATGGAGGTTTATTCCTATGGGAAAATAAATATTGGCTCACATGTGGGCTTATTAGGCTCCCATTAACGAAAGTTTATCCATGACTAGGTATCCCCACCCAAGGGTTCGAATGACCAATGGACGTGCTTTTTTTATACCTCAAGGGTACGTGTCAATGAGAGATGGGTATCATCACATAGCGATCCACAGTCTTGAGTGAAAGTGATTTCACGGTATGCAACGCCATCGGGTTTAGAAGGTATGCACAAAGAATGAAGACATGATTCACCTCAGTCTTGCCATAGATACTACAAGGCATTTTTTTCGGTGTCGATTCTCTATCCTCAGTGGAGTCGCCATCTGTAGGAGTGAAGTGGAGTTTATCACTATACCTATGACATCGACGACCATGACACTGTTGGGCTCACAACCCGTCGAGAGTACGAGTAGTCCACGAGGAACTAACCAAAGAATAAAGAAGTTTATGTTAGAGTTGGTGCTTTGAGCGTCAATCCGAATAATGTATTGTACATTATATTTTATTATTTATTAATAAAATAACTACATTTTTATTTCAAACCTTATTAATAGTAATGTCATTATACATATTAGATAGATGTATAAATATGTTAAGAATGAAATCGACCTTAGAATAGTCATGTAGTAATACTGGACACTAGGTGGTCTGGCATTGAGATAAGTATTACTATTGTAAACTATTCCTAAATTAAATATTTCTTGTCGTTGGTTTTGGAATACGGTCGAATTCTTATAACCTATAAGACTAGCACATTTTGTATATTGGAATTGGAGTTCCAATGGTTTAACCCGATGTACCATGAGCTTTGGAATCTCGTATAGACATGTGGGTATTGGTTGGACCGAATACTGAATGACTCACAGGTGATTCCTAATAGTTGGAAGTACACCACCGTCAATATGAATCTCCTCGAGTCGAGTAGCATATGTAATCCTTTGATTATAAGATAGCATTGATTTTGTGTGAGATCCTCCCCCACTTTGATGTCATGTATGTCAGAAACCTTTCATGGTCTGGCCTCTAGATGTTCATTGGGTGTGGACCGATACACTCGTTAATTAAGTGTGAATCAGATAGTATCTGTCGGCCCATATGTGTACCATAAGGGGTTTAGGTATCCATGTGAGTAAGTCACAATTCTTAAGACTTTAGCCGAAACCGATCACCTAGGGTGGATCGCATCATTTGTAAAGAATCGTTGACATGTCAACATAAGATGTGCGCCTTGGAAACTTGACGGTGTATTCTATGTTTCCTAAGTATAACTCGGAAAGCCTACGACAGAGGGATTAATAAATATATGTGATGACATCGACTTGTATAGTTCAGAAAGATCGTTCGTGTTCTTCGCAAATTCGAAGGTGGCCAAATTACACACATATTAGCTATGCTTATATGATGAATGTGTCTGAACTTAGAGAGTCCCAATATGAAGTGTACTCGTTGAGCACTTAGGTAGCCGATTAATTTTGATAAAAAATAATATTTGATATTATAATTATCAACTAAGATAATCAAGTATTATTAGATAACATTGATTATTTACTTTGACCTAATTAGATTAATTGGATTAATTCAATATTCACACAAGGGCTTTTTCATAATTTCATAATTATCTCTACCATTTGAGGATACTATGGTAAATGTAAATATGTAATTATAGGTGTTTTTGGCTTGATTTAATTGGATTAAATCAAAGTGGCAAACATGTAACTAATCCATTAATTAAGTTTTGTCTTGATTTGATTGGATTAAATCAAAGTGGTAGACAAAGGTGATTAGTCACACCTAATTACACATATTTGGACAAATTAGTTAAGCCCACATAAAAATTGATTAGAACTTTTGTTAATTAAAAATTGCCTAAGTTTTGCTATAAATAGCAAGCATGAGGAAAAGTTTTAATCAAGCTTGAGAAAGCTAAATACAAGCAAGAATTAGAGAAATTAGCCTAAGTTAGAGAAGTGTTTAGAGAAGCTTTGTGAGATCTCTATAATATTTTAATTAGGAGAAATCAAGATTGGATCTTGGAGTGAAGCATGCTAGTATTGGAATCAAGATTGGATCTTGGAGTCAAGCTTGCTAACTTTGGAATTTCTCCACAACATTTCAACAAGGAGAAGTAGATTGGATCTTTGAATCAACCTTGCTAGGTAAGTTTGATCTTCTCCAAAAGCTATGTTTTTCATTCGTGAGTTTTTCATTAGTGAGACATATAGTGATGAATTATGTATTAGATATATAATGTTGAAATTAGGCTAATTAATTATGTTAGGATGCTTTGGAAGTATAAACACAAAATGTTTATGTTAGACATAGACATAAAATTATAGTTTGGAACTCTAGATAATAGCTTAGAGTTAAGGCTACCATTCTAGAATCACTTGACCACCTTTGGGTGACCTAGAATTGTTCATGAGTCACTTCATTGTGGGATTCTAATTTGGTTTGTGTTTTGGATTTAAAATTTACGTAAATGCATATTTAGAATAAATTTATGTTTTTGTAAAAATATTTGATATTTTGAAAAACTTGATTTTTATTCTATAACATGTGTTGATGTTGGTTTTGATGTTAAAATTAATTTTGGGTGTTTTGAAAGCGTTTAAGGAAGGTTAGAATCAATTAGTTTTAAAAACCATAATTCATTCAGCTCTCTGGAAACAGAGAGCTGAAGGAAGTAATGTAGAAAAAAAATCATTTCTTGTCTGCGCAGTGCGCACAGTGCGCGCGCCCACTGTAGCGCGCGCATCACGCGCTACGCTCACTGAATTTGTTCAAGCCCCCTGGAAACTGTGTTGGCAACTCCACCATGTTGGCAATCTCTTTGTTCAAGCCCCCTGGAAACCGTGCTATAGTAGTCTCTGCATCCTCCACTACATTCGTCATGATCATGATAACCTCCATCTCAGTATAGTAATCCTCTACACTTTTAGCCCCTTGATACAAATACTGCAGTTTCTGATACAACTATCGGTAGTAATGGCTAGGTATGAACCGTTTCCTCATGAGACCTCAAAGTTCTTCCCATGTCTGAATTGGCCTCTCATGATTCCTCATTCGGTTGGTGACAATCTGATCTCACCAAATCATCGCATAATTAGGGAATTACATGGCTACCAAATTGATCTTCTTCTCATCAAATTAATTATGACAATTAAAAATCAACTCGATTTTCTTCTCCCATTCCAAATATGCTTCTGGATCATTCTTGCCCCGGAAGTTTGGTATCTTGATCTTGATGCTGCTCTAATCATCATCAACATAACCATGTCTACCATAACCCCTCATGTCATAATCCTCATGTCTGTCATCAAATCCTCTCTGTCTATCAAACCTCATATCTTTTCTATCATGTCTCTGCTCTTGCCTATGATTCATGGGTCTATACCTCTTTTCCTTCTCAATAGAGTCTTCCAAATCATCAAAACCATCAGGAATATTTTCGACCTCATCCTCTTCTGGTGGAACTTGCCACAGTGGCACAATCTGCAGTGGTGGTGCTCTGGGAACACTACATGTTTGATTACTCTCTATATTCTTGGACAACCTCTCGAAAGTAACATTCATGTTCTCCATCATATCCATAAACTTCCTCTCTAAAGCATCAAGCTTCTCATCCACTGTCAAACTAGTACCTGTCATCTCAAAGCTTCAACAAATAGATTAGAAGTAACAAATATGTGAACAAAATTATATAACCTCCCAATCTCACACACTCAAGTGTTTACACTCACATACATATCACTCCACTCCACTCGTGTTTATGCTCAATATAGTGTGAATATGACTTACCAAAAATCTCACAAAAATGTGTAATCTTCAAGCTAGCATAAACAATAAGAAACCAATATAGGGCAAAAGGAGTAATGCGAGTTAGAACTAGCAAATACGTAGACTCAATTCAAAGAAAACCTAAAGCTAGAATACTTGGAATAAGGAAATCAAAAACTAGAACAACAAACAAACAAGTATGCAAACAATTGTGGACGTATGTAAATTCGGATGGAAACCTCAATAGAAATTTTGATGAATTACCATCCACGGACACCTAAATGATAATATGGAACCAACCAAATTCAAACAAATTTTGAAACTTTTTTACTTTCTTTTTTTGCTCTTCAGGTCACTTAAGCTCTCAAAAACTTCTAAGTGTTGACCGATTTAGAGTCTGCTATGTGATCGGTATGGTTGCTTTCTGGTTCCAGTAGCTATGTTTTACTCACAGTTTAACCGGTATAGATACCGGTATGGGACCGGTATGAAACTAGACCGGTTCTAGTAATTATGTTATTTCTAGGTAGACCGGTATGAAGACCGATATGTAGGCCGATATGATACTAGCCCGGTTCCACTAGCCATTTCAATGGTATTTTGAGATCAGTATGGGACCGATATCCCGGTCACCGACAGATCAGAAATGTAAAAATACTTCAAAAACACAAAAACCAAGAATCAAGATGAATAACTATCTTGATGACCAACAAACACAATAAAGACTTAATCAAAAACACAAAGTAACGATAGAAAAATCAGACCTTGGAACCCTAAGCTCTGATACCAAATGACGCGGAACTCACTTGGAGGATTAGGCCAAGCAAACCCCTCGCAACGAACAGAACCCCAAGAACCGCGAATTTGATTTTGTTATAACAAAACCCTTCCAAGGCCACAAAGAAGACCCACAAAGAACTCATATTTGAGAACCCTTAAGATGATTCCTTGTAGTATTCTGCTAGCACGGAGATGCCACTAAGGTTGCCATGCCTTAGATAAGTCGATTGCATGAAATAAGAGGAATCCATTCCTTATGCAATTTTGGACATAGCCAAGCTTTCAAAGTTGAAGCAAATTCGAAAATGGGTGATTTTTTTCATTAAGAAAGAAATGTTACATATATAGTACAATAAAAGAAACCCCAATAGACATAAAATGACCAAAATATCCTTACTAGCTAACTAATGGCTACTTGAAGACTATGCCCTTAATAGTCATTTAACAACCTAGACAAATTACCATAAAAGTCTAAAGTAATAAAGACTTAATCAAAATATTTTCCAAAAAAGTCAATAAAGGAAAAACAATAAAATCACAAAAATCCAACAAAGGTGGTAAGTTTTTCAAAGTCATAGCCAAATTATTTCCTTGACATAAAATCCCCAAACATTCGTGGCCTTTATGTATTTAGAATTAATGATGTGTTTTGAAGCCTAATAAGTCTTGTCTTGGCCGAATATTTGGGCTTAATTCGGCTTGATTCGTCAAAAGGTACTTGACTTCCGAATTGTTGGTGCGTCAATCTGGTATGACTTGGGTCAAGTGAAATAGCTTTGGACCCACCCCATAGAAGCCCTCATATGTTGCCAGTATGCCTTAGATTTGTTTGTCACACTTGACCATGGCATAATATGCTAGCCCCGCCATTCCGTCTCTGATCTTCTTAGCTATTTGGCGTGTGATTGGCCATGTCGGCACTTACAAAGGCTCTACCATATTGCTGGTTATGACATCTAATGTTCCTTGAGTGGCTAGATTCGTGTCATCTACACTGCAAGAAGTCTGGACACTGGAAGAAAGATTTTCCAGAGATGAAATGAAAAGCAAGAACCTCAGGTACGCTTTGTATTTTTCCTATTATTGACATCTTACTAACCTTAAATGCAAATAGTGTTTAGGTTTTAGACACCGGTAGTTATACTCATATTTGCAACTCCATAAGAGTTAAAAGAAGGTTAAACATAGGAGAGATCCAGCTTAGAGTTGGCAATGGCGAGACATTGGATGTCAAAGCCATAGGAATAGTTGTTCTAGATCTCCATAATAAATGTAAATTAGATTTACATGACTGTTTTTATATGTCCTCTCTTATTTGATTAATAATATCTTAACCGATATTAGATAAAGAAGGATATAAAATAAACATTAAAGATGATGCTTTATGTTTATATGATAAAGACAATGTTCTTTATCTAACGGTCACTATGTTTTGGAAACATATAGAGATGCCTTTAATATAGAGGAAAATACAAGTAAAAAATCTGAGTTAAATAATACTGAATCATGGCATATGAGATTGGGCCACATAGGTGTTAGACGTCTATGAAAATTGGTTAAGGATAGTTTGATTGAAGATCTTACCTTATATCCTTATGTGATTGGTAAGTCATGTTTCCTAGGGAAAATGACAAAGGCCCCATTTCTTGGTATTGGACATCGTACTGAAGATTTATTGGAACTAATACATAGCGTTGTATGTGGTCCATTAAATCATGTCGCTCATACTGTTTCTACATACTTCGTGACTTTCACGGATGATAAGTCAAGATATGAATATGTCTATAAATTGAAAACATTTGACAAGTTTAAAATATTATGATACGAAGTAGTAAAACAAACCAGTAAATTCATCAAGTGCCTTTGATTAGATCAAGGTTGTGAATTTATGAGCAATGAATTTAGAAGTTATTTAATGGAGAATTAAATTCTCGCCCGATATAGCCCACCAGGAACACCTCAACACAATGGTGTGTCTGAGCGTGGAAATCATACTTTATTGGATATGGTGCGATCCATGATGAGCTATACGGATCTTCCTTATTACCTTTAGGGTTACACTTTACTTATTGTTGCCCACTTACATAATAGAGTTCCATCAAAAGCTATTTCTACAACCTCATATTAGATATGGGTCCATAGAAATCCAAGTCTTGGAGATTTGAGGTTGTTCTGCATACGTTAGAGTTGCTCAGTAGGATAAACTAGCACCCAGATGGTATAAATAAAGGTTTATTGGATATCCTGATAATTACATGGGATATTAATTCTACGATTATGAGCAACGAAATTTATTTATTTCTCGTTTACCACTTTTCTTGAAAAGGAATTTTTGAGAGAAAGTGAGAATTGTAGAAATATTGAACTTGATGAGTTTGATCCCAATAATAAGGATCCTGAGATGGAACATAAGATCCAACTAGGTGAATGATCTACAACACCGGTTCTATGTAAGTCAAATAGAATATCAAAGCCTCCTGATAGATTATTTTTAACATCTGATGTGACCCTTGATGTTCTCCTCTTTGAGGAAACAGATCCAACTACGCATAAAGAAACGATATTGGATATCGATTCAGGAAAATGACAGGAAGCCATGAAATCTGAAATGGATTCTATGCATGAAAATCAAGTCTATGACTTAATTGAACTTCCTGAAGGAGTTAAACCTATTGGTTGTAAATGGGTTTACAAAAGAAAGTGAGGGCCCGATGGAAAGGTGGAAACCTTTGAGGCCCGACTGGTAGAAAAATGTTACACTCAACGACCTGGGATTGACTATGAGGAAAATTTTTCACCAGTAGCCATGCTAAAATCTATTATGATTCTTTTATCCATTGTTGCATATCACGATTTTGAGATATAGCAGATGAATGTGAAAACAACTTTCCTAAATAGATTCCTCGAGGAGGATTTCTATATGGAACAACCAGAGGGTTTCGTATCTAGTGAGACTTCAAACTTGGTTTGTAAGCTCCAAAAGTCTATTTATGGACTTAAACAGGCATCCCGAAGCTGAAATCGTCGTTTTGATGAGATAATTAGATTATCTGGATTCATTAAGAATGAGGAAGAACCATGTGTTTATAAGAAAGTGAGTGGGAGCATGATAGTTTTCCTAGCCTTGTATGTAGGTGACATCCTTATCATTGGAAATGATATTGGATTGATGCAAAGTGTGAAATCCTACATTTTACAAGAACTTCTCCATGTAAGACATGGGTGAAGCTTCCTATATACTAGATATAAGACTCTACTGTGATAGAGTTAGGAAGCTTATAAGGTTGTCGCAATCAACGTATAATAATAAGATATTAGAAAGGTACGGGTTTACCAATTGCAAGACAGTAAATGTACCTTTCCGATATGGCATACATCTTTAGAAGAAAATGGTACCTTAGACTGAGGCAAAGAGAGTTAGAACTTCTAACTTTCCATATGCTTCTAGGAAGCATTATGTATGTTATGTTATGTATGACACTTGACATCATTTTCGACGTCATTATGACTAGCCGATATTAATCTGATCCAGGTAATGATCATTTGACAGCCATGAAACATATCCTAAAATATCTTAAGGATACTAAGGATAAGTTTCTATAATATAGAGAATAGACACTAACTTCCAAGGAGATCCAGATGATAGATAGTCTACATCTGGATATATATATTTACCCTTAATAATGGTGCGGTTAGTTGGCGATGTTCAAAGTAAGGCTCAACAGCTGATTCCACCACTGAGGCGGAATTTATAGCGGATTCAGAAGCTGCTAAAGAAGCTGTTTGGATTAGAATTTTAATCACAGAACTTGGCGTTGTACCTAGTATCGCGGATTCGATCCCATTTGTACCATGATAATAGTGGAGGCATTGTGCAGGCTAAGGAGCCGATGGCGCATTCCAAGTCTAAGCACATGGAAAGGAAATATCGCGTGATTAGATAGATCATTGAACGAAAAGATATAGTAGTCTTGAAATTTCAAGGACTATACAACATAGCAGACCCGCTTACTAAGGCCTTACCTCCTAAGTTATTCGATAAACATGTGGAGAAGATATGACTGCAGTATCATCCAGATTGGCACTAAGCAAGTGAGAGTTTGTTGGAGTTGGTGCCTGGAGCGCCAATCCGAATAATGTATTGTATATTATATTTTATTATTTATTAATAAAATAACTATATTTTCATTTCAAACCTTATTGGAAATGTCATTATGCATATTAGATAGATGTATAGATATGCTAAGAATGACATCAACCTTAGAATAGTCATGTAGTAATATTGGACACTAGGTGGTCCGACATTGGGATAAGTATTATTATTGTAAACTATTCTTAAAGTAAATATTCCTAGTCGTTGGTTTTGGAATACGATCGAATTCCTATAACCTAGAGGACTAGCACATGTCGTATATTGGAATTGGAGTTCCAATGGTTTAACTTGATGTCTATATGAGCTTTGGAAGCTCGTATAGATATGTGGGTATTCGTTGAAGCGAATACTGAATGACTCATAGGTGATTCCTAATAGTTTGAAGTACACACCACCGTCAATAGGAATCTCATTGGGTCGAGTAGCATATGTAATCCTTTGACTATAGGATATATTGATTTTGTGTGAGATCTTCCACACTTTGATGCCATGTATGTCAGAGACATTTCATGGTCTGGCCTCTAGATGTTCATTGGGTGTGGACTGATGCACTCGTTAATTAAGTGCGAATCAATATAGGATCCATCGGCCCGTATGTGAACGTTCCATAAGGAGTTTAGGTATCCATGTGAGTAAGTCACGATTCTTAATACTTTGGCCAAAGCCGTTCACCTAAGGTCGATCGCATCAGTTGTAAAGAATCGTGGACATCGACATGAGATGTGCGCCTTGGAAACTTGACGGTGTATTCTATGTTTCCTAAGAACAACTCGGATAGCCTACAGCGGAGGGATTGATAAACATATATAATGACCTCGACTTGTATAGTTAAGAAAGATCGTTCGTGTTCTTCGCGAATTCGGAGGTAGCCGAATTGCGTATATTAGGTTTATATGACGAACCTGTCTAAACTTAGAGAGTCCCAATATGAAGTGTACTCGTTGAGCACTTGGGTAGCCGATTAATTTTGATAAAAGATAATATTCGATATTATAATTATCAACTAAGATAATCAAGTGTTATTGGACAACATTGATTATTTACTTTGACCTAATTGGATTAATTCAATATTTACATAAGGGTTTTGTCGTAATTTCATAATTATCTCAACCATTTGAGGATATTATGATAAATGTAAATATGTAATTATAGATGCTTTTGGCTTGATTTAATTGGATTAAATCAAAGTGGCAAACATGTAACTAATCCATTAATTAAGCTTTGTCTTGATTTAATTGGATTAAATCAAAGTGGTAGACAAAGGTGATTAGTCACACCTAATTATACATATTTGGACAAATTAGATTAAGCCCACATAAAAATTGATTAGAACTTTTGTTAATTAAAAATTACCTAAGTTTTGCTATAAATAGCAAGCTTGAGGAAAGGTTTTAATCAAGCTTGAGAAAGCTAAATACAAGCAAGAATTAGAGAAATTAGCCTAAGTTAGAGAAATGTTTAGAGAAGCTTTGTGAGATCTCTACAACATTTCAATTAGGAGAAATCTAGATTGGATCTTGGAGTGAAGCTTGCTAGCATTAGAATCAAGATTGGATCTTGAAGTCAAGCTTGCTAACTTTGGAATTTCTCCACATCACTTCAACAAGGAAAAGTAGATTGGATCTTTGAATCAACCTTGCTAGGTAAATTTGATCTTCTCCAAATCTATGTTTTTCATTAGTGAGTTTTTCATTAGTGAGACATATAGTGATGAATTATGTATTAGATACATAATGTTGAAATTAGGCTAATTAATTGTGTTAGGATGCTTTGGAAGTATAAACACAATATGCTTGTAATTGGGTCAAAATATTTATGTTAGACATAGACATAAAATTAGAGTTTGGAACTCTAGATAATAGCTTAGAGCTAAAGCTACCATTCTAGAATCATTTGACCATATTTGGATGACCTAGAATTGTTCACAAGTCACTTCATTATGGGATTCTAATTTGGTTTGTGTTTTGGATTCAAAATTTACGCAAGTGCGTATTAAGAATAAATTTATAATTTTGTAAAAATATTTGATATTTTGAAAAAATTGATTTTTGTTCTATGATATTTTTTGATGTTGGTTTTGATGTTAAAATTAATTTTGAGTATTTTGAAAGTGTTTAAGGAAGGTTAGAAGCAATTAGGGTTAAAAACCTTAATTCCTTCAGCTTTCTGAAACAAATAGCTGAAGGAAGTAATGTAGAAAACAAAAAATAAAAAACAAAAAAAAATAAAAATAAATTCGCTTCTTGTCTGCGCAGTGCGCTCGCGCACCAAATTTGTTTTTCTTCGTTCTTGAGCTTCCGGATTCTGATTCAGCCCTGATTTTTTCCTATACACTCGTAATTGAATATAGTATTTCATTAGATTATATAAGATTACAACCATGCTTGATAACTATGGGTTTGACCCACTTCTGATGCGCGGGGCACCGATCCGACCCTAGGGGTCCCACATTCGCCCCAACAGTTGCCACCCAGTATAAGATACTGGGAGTAAGTTAATGCTGCACTACACCCCTCGCAAGGTCCAACCTTAAACCCGTTTGAGTTCAGAATGGTCTCTTACCGTTGCCAGCATAATATCCAGGTTCAAAAGAGGATCCACATATCTTATAATGTAAGTATCACACAAAACATTTTATATTTCATACGATAGGCAAACATCCATAAAAGTAATAAAGGGACAATAATGATAACGCATAAAATAAACTTGGTCGGACATATCTCGTATCCGACCAGATATGTATTGTCTCCATATGTTCGACCGATCTTGAATGAAGGCTGGCCAGACTTGCTGCATAAGTCAGAAGAATCACATACTCGGAATTACATCCAGATGACAATCATAACAGCATTAGAAACAGTTAGATCAAGAGTAAAGCAATAAATAAACAGTTAATTAAACAATTAATTATAAAGAAATCGGAAATATGATGATAATGATAAGAAACATAAATAGGACCGCGCACATTCGTTTTCGTGTGGTAAGTGGAATTGTATCCTGAGTACAAACCATACTACCATCTATTCGGAATCGGCTACGGAATCTACGTCCAGGTTTCTATCCTATATATCACGGAAAACAGGCGGCCAGATGTAGCCAATTGGGTGGCCAAACTTTATGTGTGACAATTGTATGTCCGGCTTACGACGCCAGTATAACAGTAAAATATGCGGAGTTTAGGGTTTTGGAGCCCTCAGATCGTACCTTTGAGTGTAATTCGGATCCGAGAACACATCCGGAGGTTTGGTTTAACTGCTAGGTCTCGCTGGAGAAAGGAGTTTAGAGTTGATGTGCTTTCTCTATTTTTGAGCATTCTGAAAGAATCGAATCCAGTCTCATTCTTATGTGTTTTGATCACTTTTTATAGTTTGTAGGGTTAGGTTAATAAGGAAAAGATTCATCTGTTCAGGAAATCGGTTAAGAAGGAAAGTAAGGTTTTATGGAAATCGTTTAAGAAGGAAAGAGATCGAATCGTTTTGTAAAATTGAAAATCCGACGCATATCCGACCAGACTTTAAGGTATATCTTGCCAGACTTGAAGGCGACATCAAGCTAGCCATATGTGACATCTGGTCGGGTTTGGTGGCTAACACTTTTGGATCTTCTAAAGTTTTTTTTTCAGTGTGTTCCCATAAAAAACTCATTATCGGATTATATGTAAAAATACATTGTCTATAATATCACCTATTTTAATTTTTTTTTTTTAATATTTTTTGTGTGAGACCAAATCCAACACAAGTTTTTCTCAAGCCAATGGGGTTGACGAAGGCATTTGCATATACAAGTACGTATTCAGGATATATGTAAGATCCAAAAAAAAAAAAAAAAAAAATGATTCAATAAATAGCACAAATCAAACTCACTAAATCAGATTCCAACTTTAGTCAATCAGATAATAGTTTCCAATAACCACTAGAAATTAAACGCCTGTCCGCTTTTTTTAATTTAATTTTACCTTTTTAATACAAAATTAAGAGTCCAAACTAAAACATCGTACTTTTACAGTTGACACAACCTCAAGGAAATTACGGAAATGCAGGGCGATGCAGCCAGGATCTTGCTAGGCTTCCCTCCAAATTCTTGCCCCTCCGCTTCTCAGGTTCTTTTCTTTTCTCTAATTATTTTCTTTTTTTTTTAATACTTTTATTGATCTTCTGTATATTACATGGATACCCAGAAAATTAGGTCTTCCACACGAAGTTTGATTGATTATTACGTTGAATGGATCAATTTGAGTCACCGTGCTATCAGTTTAGATGAGATAGTGGAATTGTAGACTGAATATCGGATGGTGGTTTTGTTTTGTCATGTTTGATATTGATGTGATTGAGCAAGCTTTTTAGTTGTTGCTAGATTGATGAAGTGATCTCAGGGTTGTTTTATTTGTGATAATTTCTTGCTCATGTGGTAGGTTAAAGCAGCTTATAAACGGAAAGTATGGGAGTCTCATCCTGATCTCTTTCCATTTGACAAAAAGACTGATGCCGAGTCTAAGTTCAAATTGGTATGTGCTGGCCGCTTAAACAGTTCTGAAGGTTTTATGTAGACTGTACCGAAATATATGAAGCATTATGTCACAAGATTTAAGATATAGTCTTGTTTGCTTCTAGTTCAACTAAGGGTTTGATTCAGCTTCTTCACTGTAGTTAATTCTGGTATTTTCAAGCCGTGCATTAAATTGTTCTGAATATAATCTATTTTATATATATGCTAACGTAAAGCTGGAATGAGTCTGTCTCTGATATAATTGTTTGCCGCAGATTTCAGAAGCTTACACTAGTCTGCTGTCTGGTAATTTTCACATCTTCATATATTTTGTGAAATATTATTAGAAGTGTTCCGTAAAGTTGTGGTTTGCAAACTCACCAGTGGGCTTCGAGAGTCGTTGGATGATCAATCTCGCTTGATTAGCATTTTTCTGATGGGAGATGATACATTATTAGAATTACTGCTGTGATCTTAGAAGTAGAGACTTTATGATGCTTAGTGATTTATATGTGGAAATGACCTTGTTTTTTTTTTTTTTTTGAATATGTCATGCTTTTGAGCTGTCTGGTTCTTTTCTACTCTACTGTTCTTCTGCAGTGAACTTATCTGTCATTGTAGTTTTGGTAATTAGATCAGGCTTCATATGGTGCTTTTTAGTGATACATAAAAGGCAGCTCTGTCTTTGTCGGGGCATGTGACAAGTGATTTGCACTTTGCAAAGGATTTCCAGTGTGTCAATACAGGCAAGTTGTTGTACAACTGATTCCTGAAAGTTCTTTTATCCTTTTCTCCTCTTCAATTATGTCACTGTCATTTTTTCCCTTGTGTTGCTAGGATAGGTTTGTGGAAAAGTTTTCACCACTTTTACCTGTGCCAAGTTGAAATATGGTTCCTCAGTTAGTCATAGTTTATGCAGTTCTAATTACTGGACTGTCTTCATTTTGTGATCCTTGTGCACTTGTTTTTTTTTTAAATTATGAACAATAATTTCCTTTATACTTGCATGAAAGTGTTCCTTAATGAATGTTTGGAAGATTCCCATACATTTTAGGAGTCTCTTTTGATCTGATCATGACCAAAATTCATGTAAAGAGATAATAGTGAAATCTGTAATTTTTTGTACCACGAGATAAATGTAGTGCTTGTGCCAGTGATTATCAGTTTGTGTTAATTTTTTATTTTTTATGGAAACAAAACTTGTATTTATTTTAGTTAACAGTGGGGTCTAGAAAAAATGAACAATGAACATGGACTCATGGAGTGCTTTGAATTGACAAATGTTTTGAAACCGACATCATTTTACATGTCTGATAAATATAACATGATGTGCTATGTCAAGATTTTTGCATTTTCTTTGACATATGTGTGCAAAAAGTACATTAAATTGCCAAAACTTGAATACTCCATGACTTCCATTCTTCTATTTGTTATACCTGTTTACTTATTTTAATTTTTCTTTCAATCATATAACAGCCAAATAAATAAAGTTTCTGTTGCAAGTCACTTGTCATATGATTGAAGAGATGGCCCCACGTCAATCTACAGGATATGTTGAATTGACCCTGGATGGGTGCATGGCATTGCTCAAGGCGAGGAAATTTCAGGTTAAATGCCAACTACTGGCCACAAGTTGTCCTATCTTGTATTTTTGCTTTGGTCCTTCTTGGAGTGACTGTGATCTTGAGTGGAATCCTGTGTTTCTTTGTCTTCTTATAGGAGATACTCTATAATGGATGGGACCATTTTATGGAGATGAAATAGATGAGAATGAAATGAAGGAGACCTGCCGAAATGGTCACATTGGCTGGTTTGGTTGAACCTATGGATTTTAATCCTTGTTGGTTTGGTTGAACCTATGGATGTTAATCCTGCTGCTGGATGTGTTACCACTGATGATGATGGTCTTGGTTTTTTTTATGATGATTTGATGGATTAGTTGATTGATGTGGGGTCATCGTACTTGAAGTAAGCAGTGAGATAAGGTAGTAAATAATTGTTAGTGGAAAGTAATGTGATGATGTCAAATTCTAATACTTGTAGTCTGTTGTGCAATATCCCATAGTAAGGTGCTGTTTGTATATTTTCAATTGACCCTGAGCTATATATGATTCAATTTCTGGTTTCCTTAGCTTATTTAATTTGATCCTGTCTTGCTCATTCTTCTTGCTTTTTGAATTTTTGGTTGGAGTTGGTTATTGGTTTTCCAACCTACTAGCCAAGTCCTTCTGGGTTGAGTTTGCGGATCATGATAGGAAGCTCTGATTAGTTATAAGATCTTAGAATGAATATATCATTGACTTGTTGTGTACCAAACTTCGCAGGTGCAAGAGGAAAAGGTCCAACTTCAGGTAACTTTTTTAATGAAATTCTTTTGCAATGCTTCTCCATCTAGCTATCTTTTTCTGTCTTGTTCTGACTTCTGTCCGGGGACATAATATTATTTCTTGGTCAGCCACAAATTTTCGAGTTGCCAGAACTGGAGTAGCAATGGCAAATGGAGGAAGAAGAAATCATCCTTTGATTGGAATTCCCTTCCTTTTTATTATAATGGCTACTATTGGACTTGGGGGATTTAATTCTACCAGGTGATTAGCAGAATCCATATGGATGGTCATCTTTTGTTTAGAATCATTCTATTACAGGGATCTAATTGGTTATAAATTCCCCTTGTATTTGTTTCTTCTCAGGGCTTATAAAAAGCAAAAAGAGGCATATCCTTCTCACAATCCATTCCTTACCCAAAGGGCCAGGTTTAATTAGTTATCGATCTGAGACCATGTAGGTTTTCAGTTAACATCGAACTTAAAAACGTACTTGTGATATGTTATATTCGAAGCATGATATGGGTTTGTTATATGCTTCAAAATTTTATTTGACCTTTTATTGTAACTTCATGCCATTTTCCAAGTCTTTTAATTTTTGTGTCCCCATAATATATCTGATTGCCGCGATTTTAGTGAGGTGGCTTGAGGTTGTAGGGTTGGCAATTTTCACCGAGTTGTATAATACATTCGAGTTGTATTAATTGTTACAAAAAATAAAAAATAAATTTCTTGCCTCCATTTCTTCTCTCAAGTTTAAGTTTCTCTTAAATGTATGGTACGTAAATTTATTGGATATTTATTTTAGAGGTGTATATGTCATTTTTTACATAACTCTGGGTGTATATTTGTTATTTCTATGAAATTTAGAGGGGTATATATCCATTTACCAATTGTTATGGTGTATATGTCCATTTTCGAAATCTCCTTTCCACGGAATTTTGGGAGTTTTTATGTCATCTTCCATTTTTAATGTAAAAAAATTTATTTTTCAGTTTTTGTTGAGTTTGTATTATCAATTTCAAACTCAAAGAATGGTTAAAGTTGGGATTTCTCAAAAACTTTTAAAATATTCAGTTTTTCACTTGAAGTTCAAAAAGTATTTATTTTTCCACCCAAACGTTAACACCGTTAGAATTTTGCTGATGTCATAAGAGTATTTCAGTTATTTGATAACGTCATGGTGGAAAAGTGAACGTTCTTTGAATTTTAGGTGGAAAAGTGAACACTCTTTAAATTTCGAGTGAAAAAACACACTTTAATAGATGTTAAAAAATTTCAATTGAAGAATTATAAATTTTCAAGTGTTTATATATGTAGGGATGACAATTATATCTGAAAAGATTTGAAAAAATCTGGATCTGCATTCAAAAAATACGAATTGGATTTAAATTTATAAGATATGCACGGATCTAGATTCAGATCGTTTGACTAAAGTACTCATAGAGTGTAAATGAATGAAAAAAACATAACTTTGACTATAAATATGATTAAAAAAAAACAGTTGTCTCACAAAATGCAGATCCAGATATACATGGATTCGAATTTAGATGTGCATTTGCATTTTGTGGATTCGGATGGGATATTATCTGTGTAGATTTTTTTATATTTAAATTCGTAAAAAATCCAAATTTTTGTATTTTTTAAAACCTTTAAGTTATTTAATTTAAACATCTAAAATAAAAATAAAATAACTTTCATAATTAAACAATATTTGTTTAACTTCCAAAACGACATTTACAATTAACAATATATCCAAAATAATTTAAATATAAAAGTGTTCACTTTTCCACCCAAATTTCAAAGAATGTTCACTTTTCCACCCTGACGTTATCAAATGACCGAAATATCTTTATGATGTCAGCAAAATTCCAACGGTATTAACGTCTAGGTGGAAAAGTGAACATTTTTTTAAATTTCGGGTGGAGAAATGAATATTTTAAAATATTTTGAGTAAAACTAAACTTCAACAATTCTTTTGATGGGAAAATGATAATTTCCCTTCAAATAACTATTTTGCCTCAGAGAATCTCAAATTTTGAGTTTTTAGGAAAAGTTGTAAAACTTTTTTAAGAATCAAACTATGTAAAATACCCTTATTTAATTTTGAATCTTATTTCTGTTAGGGTTGGTGCTCGGAATACCAATCCGGATTGTATTTATGTCTGACTCATGAATACGAATAATTCATTTTTCCATAATATTACTTATTTATGGTAGCACCTCTTATTTTTATATATGTATTCGATATAATTACGATTAGATTGAAACTAAATATGATTTAGTGATTTGTATATATTAGACAAAGACGACAAGATTTACAACATAGTGCGCAGTTACAATGTAGTTTGTAATTGATATTGGGAAATATCACTATAAGTTGTATATTCTCAAATAAAATTCCTGGTCAAGATTTACTAATACGGGTCGGTTAGTAGAATCTGCTGAGACCAGTACACGTCGTATATCGGAATTTGGTCCGATGGTTTATCCCAATGAACCATGAGTCTCGGGAGACTCGTATAGACGTGTAGGTGTTTATTTGATAAACACTGAACGACTCACTGAATATTTCCTAGTAGATGGTACACCAACGTCAATATGAATCTTCTCGGGTTGAGTAGCATAGTGATCCTTTGACTTGAGATACATCGTGGATGTATGAGGTATCCTCCACACTTTGATGGCAGTCACGTAATCGATCTATTTAGATCAGACCACCGCATGTTTGTTGGGTGTGGACTGATCCTCGAGATATCCTGTGTGCATCAAGATAGGATCCGTCAGTTCTGTGTACAGAGCATAGATATTCAATATGGAATTAGCAATCTGTTAAATCCATGGGCCCGTGGTACACTGTAGAAGTAATTTCTAAGTGTTATTTAAAAGATTGCTAATAGATACGTCGACGGGATTATGCCTATAAAGATTTGACGTTTATATATATATATCTCTGGGATAATCCGGATACATGTAACAGAGGGATTATATGTATGTGATGACCTCGACATGTATGATTCAGCGAGTTTATCTATGGTCGTCATAATTTATGGGTGGGTAGATTATGGACACGAAATTGGATTCGTGACGGATATGCCTGAATCTAGAGAGTCTCACTAATGAAACATACTCGTAGAGCATTAGGGCAACATTTATAAATAATTTTGATTATTTTAAATCGTTTAACAGTTAAACGGAAAAGATACATGCTTAAGGTGTGGGGTTTTAGCGCTGGCGCATCGGAAGCGCGCGGTTCAGGCGAAATCGTAACTTTTAAACTTACCAAATAAATTAGTCAATATCCAATATGAACAAGTTATTCATATTTTACCCAAATATATTTATTCGATATCAAATAATGACATAAATAATTAAGAAATATCGTGAAATATTTACGAAAATATTTTTCTGTAAAATGGCATAAAACGCGTTTTTATCTGAACCGACCAACCAATACACATGGGGGTTGACAATGTCCGCTCCAATAGTACTTGGGGAGTTCATGGGCTGCCCAAATAGTGGTCAATTCACTATTTATACAGCGGACACCCGGTAAGCTTGAAACTCACCTGGTAACGTCGTTTTTTACTTTTTTCTCAAATTTCAACTCTGAAATAATTTCCGGCAATTGTTCCAATACCCAAAACACATCCAATACACTTATACAACAAATTTGCATCACCAAATCACAGAAATTTCAGATTTGATTTGGTAACTAAAAATATTATTTTTCATGCTTTAAATCTAATTTTTTCAACATTAATCATATTAATACTTACACCAACCAAAGTCACCACAAATAACGAACTCGAGAATAAATTTAGGCATTACAAGAGTGGTCATAACACTCTAGAATGGTAATAAGTCATCAAATGATAAAATTGAACTAATATTACACTAATATTATTCAATCTAACTTCACACATGCATCTAGCCTCCAAATCGATCCTCCAAATCAAAAAGCCCCAAAATCCATGAAAGAAAAAACCCTAGAACTATTCTAGATACTCAAGAATAAGAAACAAACTTTCTAAGCTTAAGAATATTAAAGATTACCTCAAAATCTCCAAATTTCCTTAAGCTTTCTTCTTGATTTGTTCACTTTCTCTCAAGTTTTCTCTCAAGAATCATTTTGGAAGCTCTCTAAAATGGTGGAGGCTTAGCCATGACCAATTAATGAAATAGAAAATAATTTTCCCTTTTATATATGGCTAGGGGCGAAATTGGGGGAGGGGCATTTTGGTCTTTTTCAAATTTTATGTAATAAGCTTTAAGTTACTTGTTCAATTTGAACACTTCAAACTTAAAAAATCATGTCATTTATTACCAATAATATCTCACCACTTATCATATTAATTATGACTTATGGATAGGATTTTTAATTTCTAATTATTTAACAATTAAATAACTAAATAATTAATTAATATAAATATCTATATATGTATTTTTATTTACATTAAATAACAAAATAAATATATTAATGACATGTGTCAAAATCTCATTTGATAATTAATTAATATGTATCAAATCAAATTTTGTATCAAATACAAATACATATTAATTATTAATTGACCAAAATCCCCTAATGTATGTATTTTCATCTAACCGTTTAAACTATTTGAATTAACTCATTTAAATCGGTGAAGTATTATGAATAATCTATGTTATTCATAATGGGTTGCCCAAGTGCTCAACAAGTACACTTCATATTGTGGGACTCTCTAAGTTTAGGTTTATCCGTCATAGAATCCAATTTCATGTCCATAATTCATCCACTCATGAATTATGACGACCACGGATAATCTCGTTAAACTATGCAAGTCGAGGTCATTGCATACGTATAATCCATCTGTCACAGGATATCAATATTATACCAGGGATATAGATAAAAACTTAAAATCCCTAAGATATAATATAGTCGATTTTCAAATTTACGATCTCTAAATAACACTTGAAACTCGCTTCCGAAGTATACCACTGCCATGTATTTACTAGATCACAAACACATTCAAGATACTTATGCCTTATACACAAGAATGATGGATTATATCTGATACTCACAGGATATCATGAGCATCAGTCCACACCCAAAGAACAGGCGGAGGTCTTATCTAAATAGATCGGTGACGTGAATGCTATCAACGTGTGGAGGATATCTCATATATCCACAGTGGTATCTCAAGTCGAATGATCACTATACTACTCGACTCGAGAAGATTCCTATTGACGTTGGTGTACCATCTATTAGGAAATCTTCGGTGAGTCGTTTAGTGTTTATCAAATAAACATCTACATGTCTATACGAGTCTCTTGAGACTCATGGTTCATTGGGATAAGCCATCAGACCAAGTCACGATATACGACATGTACTAATCTCAGTGGATTTTACTAACCGACCCGTGTTAGTAAATCTTGACCAGGAACTTTATTTGATAATATACTTCTAGTAGTGACACTTTCCAATGTCAATTACAAACTATTTTATAACTTCACACTATGAAATATATTATCGGGTATTTGCCTAATATATACATATCACTAAATCATATTTAGTTTCAATCTAATCGTAATTAGATTGAATATGTATATAAAAGCCAGAAATACTACCATAAATAAGTGATATTATGAAAAAAAAAAAAAAAGAATTGTTTGTATTCATGAATCGAACATAAATACAATCCGGATTGGCACTCCGAGCATCAACCCTAACATAAGGTTTTTTCGGCCATATCCTAGTTAATGTGTATTGAATTTAATACATGATTTTATTAAATACACATTAATTAATTGTCAAATAAAGTATTTGACACATGTTACAAATATATATATATATATATATATATATATATATTATGGAATATTCAAAGTAAATATGATACATATATTTATATATTTATATTAAGTAATTATCTAATTATTTAATTATTAAATAATTATAATAATTAAATGCAAATTATCTTTATCATGATTTTGGTTTATATGGCCAAATATAATTGGTTCACTTGTTGGAAAATATTTAAGAGATCAAAGTTATTTTCTTCCTTTTTCCCAATAAGTCGACGGCCTTACACCATTGGGATACTTCGAATAAACTAGAGTACATATAGGATACACCGGTGCTAAAACCCTTTCTCGTTGAAGTGTTCAAATTAAACAAGTAAACTTAACCTTTTTATTATTATAAAATTTGAAACAAAAATGATAAAAATTCCTTCTAGGGTTTCGGCTAAAGTGGTGTGGGTATATAAAGATTTGTTTCATTTTTTCCTTCCATAAGTTTAAGCCTCAAAAGTTTACAAAGAGAGAGAGTTGTGAGAAAAGGAGAAAAGTTAAGAAGAAATCAAATAAAACTTGGAGATTAGTAGGTAATTTCTAACTTTCTTTGTATAGAAAAATATTTCCATGATTCTTAGCTATAACATATGATATGTACATGTCTCTATACTCTCATTTTTTTGTAATAAGATGTTTGGAAGCTTGGATGAAAGATATAAGCATGTATGTTGAACAAAGTTTGCTTATTAATGTTTAATAAGCACACTTTTGGTCATTGGATGACTTGGTTGGCATTCTAGAGTTGTTAGGCCACTCAATGATTGCCTAGAATTGTTCTTGAGTTGTTTCAAAGTGGTGAGACTTGTTTGATGTTGTAGAGATTTGATTAGAGTGTTGGATTGTGTTAATTTTAGTTAATTTTGGTTAATTTGATTAATTGAAAAATTAGGGTTTATAACCTAAACCAAAATTAAGGATTTTCATATATATATATATATTATATTTTGATACATATGACATGTATAAATTATTTTGATAGTGATTGGAAATCACCTAGTCTTGTATTTGACAAATGAGGACTAAAATGATCAAAATATAAAATATTGGGACCTCACGACAATTTGGGAAAATTCTGGAAAAATTTTCCGGGTTTGTATTTTACTGTATATAAGATGTAAAAATTATTTTGGTAGTGATTGGATATCACCTAATCATGTATTTGACAAATTATGACCAAATTGATCAAATTACAAACTATTGGGACCTTTCGGTAATTACTGAAAAAATTGGAAAAATTTTCAAAATTCTGTTTTCATGTATATTTGATGTACAAGTCATTTTGGTTGTGATTGGAAATCACCTAGGCTTTTTTTGAACAACTTAGGACTAAAATAATTAAAATTGAAAGTTTTGGGGCTTTACGATAATTTACTGAAATTGTGATTTCTAGGTTAAATATTCTGTTTTTGAGTATTGAGTGATTGAAATAAATTATTTTATTTTAATTACCCAGGAAAAATTAAAGAATTCGGAAAATTTGATTTTCTCACATTCCGTTGTGTTACCCGGGTAATCCGCCTAAAAACCCCAACAAAATTGGTATCAGAGTGAGTTTGATTCTTGGCCATGATATGATTAGCCCTTAAAATTTTGATATTTAGTCTAATCTTTACTTGATGCATGCATATGTTATTTAATTTGATTAAATAAAGGTGTATGACACTTTGTAGAAAATCTCTATTTAATAAGGTTTTAAAGTAACTTGTATTAGGAATAATTGTTTCTTGGTCCGCCTTGTCAGTACAGATGTGAATGTTTTCTTAATGATGTATCATGGCAAAGCTGTGCAGTTATGGCTGATGGTAGTTCATTTGTGCGGGTAGAACTTATATGATAAGAGACAAATTCAAGTGAAAGTGGAAATCTTGAACGTGCCAAAGCTGTCAAGACTACATCGGTAACTTGAGTTTGTCACTGACAAGTGAAGCCTTGATACGCCTCATGTGAACGTGCCAAAGCTGTCACAATGATAAACGGTCAAGACCAAAATCAGGAGTCACAGTAAGTGTGATTGACAATGAGTTGTCTACCTGTGAATATACGTAGGCGAGAACGTGCCAAAGCTGCGAGTCGAAATATATTCATGGGGTCCACTTCTCAATATGAAATTCAATTTAATTATTGCATTCCCGTTTTACGTTGGGGATTACGGTATTACGTAAAGTAGTGGAAGGCATTGTTTGGTTAAAAATCTATGACTAAAGCAGTGTGTAATATTATGAAAATTGATGCTTATATGTGTGTGTGTGTTTCATTTATTCTATTGTGTATATAGAATTCAATTTCTTATCCACTGTATGCATATTATTTATATATGTTTTCTTACCTGACTTATGATTGCAGTTTTCTAGAATAGGTTCTAAATATCAATAAACATGGATATAATTATATTAGTCTAAACCATTGGGAACTATTGTTCAAATTTTCTTGGAAAATTAAGATGGTTAGTGACTTAGTTAGTAAGTCACGATAGGTAATTTAAAAGATATTCATTTTAGGATATAATGGTTTAGAGAGAATAGTTTCTTGTGCAGTAAAAATTGACATGAATTGATTCATGTCTCGAGATTCTTTACTGGCATTAAGAAAATCTCCATTAGGTGTTTGTTTATTCGATAATGATATTTCTTGGCTTTAGTGACCTTTAGAGGTAATGTGTCTGACACAGTTTGCTAATCAATTATTTGGAATTGTTGTGAATAGTTGAAGGCAAATCATAAAGCTAAAGAAATGATATGTGTATAGTTGTGTGTAAAGAATATCGATTCTCACAATATGACAACTATAAGTATTGGATATCGGATCTCCCGTCAAGTTATTTGAAATATTATTTAATGATTGTTTTGATATATGATATCAGAACTTGCGACTATTGGATAGTTACTTGTTCTTTATAAACAGTCGTTATATATTTTAATATGACTAGTAGTGTCATTGTGGAAGGGATAAACATTAAGAAAAAAATATTCGGTAAAGTAAATAATTTAGAACAATGCTTTATGAGATTTTATCACTTAAGCATTAGATGATTATTTTGTATGGTAAATGATGGTTTGATACAAGATCACACCACATATCCTTATCCATTTAATGAATATTGTATTCGGGAATATGATTAAATCTCATTTAACCAATGATCGTCATTGGATCACAGATTTATTAAACTAATACATTGAATGTATGTAGTTTAATGAATTATAAATTGCTTAATGTAGTTTTCTTTACTTTGTAACTTAGTCAATGAATTGTCATGACTTAGTTACGCATTTTAAAAAAACACATATTGAACGTCTTGAATGATTCGAGAAATTTCAATATGTTTCTGATGAAATGCGGATAAAATATATTGACTGGTTCACGATATTCGATCTGAAGTTTTGAAAATTGTGTCTTTAAAATTCATTGTGAGTCTTTGAATTGTTCAAAGATCTTTGATACGATCAAACATATGAATTTATGGCAATTAGTTTTAAGATTATTAATGAATATGATTCTTAATCAATATTATTTTTTACGATTCCATCATGACGGAATTAGTTAGTGAGAGGAATCGAATCTTATATGATTTGATTCGTTTGATATTGAGTGTTACCGAATAGTTTCAATACTCTTGGAGATATGCTCCAGTAACACTAATTCATTCTTTTAATTAAGGTTTCATTATTTTCTATAGTTACGTATTTGATATGTATAGGTAGAAAATTCGAATCTTGAAAAGTTTGAGATTTAAATCTTTCTTTTGTATAATGGTTATATAATTGAAAGTACTTGCGCTTCGGAGGTATAAGTTAAAAGTTTGTCATTTATTCTATTTAATAGAATATTGTGTAGAAAATCCGAATCTTGAAAAGTTTGAAATTTGAATCTTTCTTTTGTATAATGGTAATATAATTGAAAGTACTCGCGCCTCGGAGGTATAAGTTAAAAGTTTGTCATTTATTCTATTTAATAGAATATTGTATTCTATTTGATAGAGTATCTTTTCTACGATCCCTAGTAATAAAAATTATTTTATCACTTAGTGTGTAACATCAGATGTTAACCATTGTAGAAAAGACTTGACTTATTGAAGTCAAATATGAGAGTGATAAACTATAAATGGAACTACATAATTAATAAGATGAAAAGACCCTTGGACATCTTCCATATAAGTTCAATAGGATGTTAGAATCATTTACAAAGTATTTGATACTTAATGATTCTGTTGTTTTCTTATCAAAGAATATTATCATTTAACTTACAGTGGTAGCGATATTTGATATCAATTTCGGAAGTTAGCATTGAATCATAGATTTAAGACTGTTTGTAGCTTACTACGATCAAGTTTTGAACTTGATTAAGCTTTCATTATGAAACGTTCATAAAATGTGCAAATGATTTGCGCAGCAAAAGCAAAGTGAGTTTATTAAAGGTTTGACTTTTATAGTATGATAGCGAAAAAGGTTATACTCAGCAATCTATCATAGATTCTGAGGAAACTTATCTCAAGTCGCACTAATTGAACAATTAAATATCTGTTGGTTAATGTTGATATTAAACTATAATTTTAGCTATGAATGCAAATTGTTATTTTTGAATGGTTTCTTCGTTTAAGAGATCCGTTGTGATTTCTTTGTTTGAAGAGTCCATTCTGGAATGGCTCCAGAGTTTGTGTTCTGCTAAGATCACAGTTTGGTATACTAGCTTGTAGAGTCGATTGTAGACTTAGGTGAGCCTTCCGGAAATCCGTGTTCTCTAACTTTGATATCAGTCAGATTGTCTGATTTTATCAAAGTATAGAGAATACATATGTGACAGTAGGGTCAGTGAGAGTGTACAAATTTCTTTCTAGTGTTATATATCATAACGACATTATCATTATTAAGATAATAATGATATATTTATAAGGTAAAAGGTTTACTTAAGTTTTATTTTCTCTGTGAAAGTAGATAAAGTAGTCTCTGTTATATTTGATATAAAGTCTTATATATGATATAAAACTAAAAGACTTGTGAGATACTCTCATTAGTCGTGCATTAGATATAATCTAATAAATGACACAGCAAGACTATATGTTTGACAGTTAGTATAACTGTTTCACAATTAGTGTGTCTCTTGTATATAGTATTCATCTTTCGTAAATGATGATTCCTTTGTCGAAAGAGAAGTTGATTAGAATATCTAATCAATCTTATGCATCATAATATGATTGCATAATGAATACTATATTATGTGTAATTAAATATATCAATTTAATCGTAATTGTTGCGAACTATTTTGATATGCTATAGACTATATGATGCGTCTTGAAACATATTTTTTGTTATCTTTGAGATATTAAGAACAAGTTTCTTATTCACGGAGAATTTAGTTTGCAACTATAGGGTCAAATTAGTTTTGAGTCTAATTATGATATTAGATAGTCTATTTCATAAAAGAGTCAGAAAAGATGCAGTGGGAGTGTCACGAATGATTTTACTGTGTAAGTGGAATTAGTTGTAACTTATGAAATATTGACTTGTGAAGTTGCAAAGTGACATTATAGATTAAAAGTTTCGATATTAGTGTTGTGTTTGCGGTTGTCTGCATAGTATTTTTGATTTGATCCCTACATACATAGACAACTTAGTAGTTGTAGCATAATATTGATGTTGCATCTGAGTCATATTGATGTATAACTTAGGTTCTACAAAATATGAATGATGCTAGCTAAGGGAAACATTTAGGTTTGTTGGACAAACTCGATATGTTATAGCGGACCTACTTGTTGTTGCCTACCTCTTGAGTGCTAGGTGAGCTCTTGAGTGCTAGGTGAGCTCTTGAGGGCCATGAGTATGTGATACACATTGAGAAGTGTATATGATAATGTGGATTGACACTAAAGCAAGTGGGAGAAATTATTAGGGTTGGTGCTCGGAGTGCCAATCTGAATCGTATTTATGTTCGACTCATGAATACGAACAATTCATTTTTTCATAATATTACTTATTTATGGTAACACCTCCTTGTTTTTATATATGTATTCGATCTAATTACGATTAGATTGAAACTAAATATGATTTAGTGATATGTATATATTAGAAAAAGACCTCATGATTTACAACGTAGTGCGCAGTTACAATATAGTTTGTAATTGATTTTGAGAAGTGTCATTATAAGTTGTATACTCTCAAATAAAGTTCTTGGTCAAGATTTACTAACACGAGTCAGTTAGTAAAATCCACTGAGACCAATACACGTCGTATATCGAAATTTGGTCCGATGGTTTATCTCAATGAACCATGAGTCTCGAGAGACTCATATAGACGTGTATGTGTTTATTTGATAAACACTGAACAACTCACCGAAGATTTCCTAACATATGGTACACCAAAATCAATAGGAATCTTCTCGGGTTGAGTAGTATAGTGATCCTTTGACTTGAGATACCACTGTGGATGTATGAGGTATCCTTCATACTTTGATGGCAGTCACGTCACCAGTCTATTTAGATCAGGCATCCGCCTGTTCGTTGGGTGTGGACTGATCCTCGGGATATCATGTGTGTATCAAGATAGGATCCGTCTGTTCTGTGTACAGAGCATGGGTATTCAATATGAAATTAGCAATCTGTTAAATCCATGGGCTCATGGTACACTGTAGAAGTAATTTCTAAGTGTTATTTAAAAGATTGCTAATAGATACGTCAATGAAATTATACCTATAGAGATTTGACGTTTATATCTATATCTCTAGGATAATTCGGATACATGTTGAGAATTTATTTAAATTTGTTGTTAGTGATGTGAATTAAATTAAACGAAATAATCTCTAGTTGATCTAAAGTTAAGTAAAAGTTCGAAATTATTATAATATTTTTTTTGATTATCAATTTCCACCTGAAATTTACAAAAATTACAATGAAAAATGATTGAGTATTTGTAAATATATATATATATATATATATATATATATATAATATATATATATATATATATATATATATATATATTTCACATGAACAATTATTTTTTGAAGGGTTGGATATATTAAAATATTTTTTTTTGTATATAAAATGATATTATAACTATGTTTGACCTTGTAACTGTGATTAAGTATTGTGTATGTGACTATCATTGTAACTAAGAAAATATCATTAAGTATTTGTAAATATAACTGAAAAGTGTATGTGTGACCAACATTGTGACTAAGTTGTATCTGTGATAGTGAATGTGATTGTGATTATGTGACTATGATTGTGTGAATGTAACTGTGACTGTGATTGTGATTGTGACTATTGCAACATACAACTTTGAGATTGTTTTTTTACCTTGTGGAATTTCTAATTTTAAAGAAACTCCTTAATGAAAATTATAGGTATGAATATTAACTATATATAGCCTTTTGTATATTGTGATTTGGAGTCCGAATAAAGGAGATATGAATATTTGAAAATGTCTTATTAGTAACTTATAAATATAAATGTAATTTTTTTAACCATTTTTTCATATAAACACATCGATCATGATATTTGTTTTAAAGCTTATGATTTATATATCAATAATATATAATTTTTTATGAAGCAATTTATATATTGTGAGATATTAAGTTTTTAAATTTAAAGTTGAAAAAAGCACATTTTTTAAAAAATGCATTTTTTTCATTTTTTATTTTTTATGATAAATTTATAATAATATTATTTTACCATGTATATTTATGTGTCTAATAATTTTAGTCTTTTTAAAAATTTCCCCTTTTATATTTCATGTAGAATCAGCCTAGTTTACATACTTTACCTATCAAAATATTAAATTTGGCCATCTTAAATTTTTTATTTTCAATAAATGAGCATCATTTTGGATTTAAAAAAAAAAAAAAGAAGCCTTTTTCTCTACATGTCAAACTTAGGGGAAAAAAATAATAAGTGCACGATTTTAAGACGGGATTTTTTCGATATGTTTTTGGGACGGTTTTATGACATTTGTAATATTTTTTGATAATCGGGATATTCAGATCAATTTTATGTGTATTTCAATTAATCATCGAGATATGTGTCTTATGTTCTTAAAAATTTCCCAATATATATCGGGATAAATCATTGGTTTTTTATATTAGAAGATGTGACAATAAAAAAAATGTATCTAGTGAAATTCAAAACTTGAACCTTTAAGATAAAGACATTTTAACACCTAAACAACCTGATGGGGTTAATTTAAAACATTTTGCGATGGTAAATTTGCGGCATTAATTTATGACAAATGTTTATCACACTTGTGATGGAATCGAAAAATAATTGTAATAACGGGCAGCAATGTTAATGGCAGCGAGAGCTATACTTTTTTAGGGAAAAAAGATGGTCATGTTAAAGGTCATTGTCAATTGAGAGTATAATGGTCATTGTACAGGTTAAAGTTAGTCAAATAGTTAAATTACTGGTCAAAATTAACTGATATGGGTCAAGATGTCCTTTTTCAAATTATAGGGGGTTTAAATATCCATTTCATTAAATTTTGGGGGTGTAGATGTTATATTCCCAACAAATGGTGAAAACATTGATAGTTAAGTAGTCAGTTTAATCAGAAAACAATAACTAAATCGCTATATGAGTTATTTGCGAATAATTGGAAATAGTCGGTGATTAATCAGAAATTAATTAAGAAAGGGTAAAATTGACATTTCATGTGATTGAAAAAAAAAACATATCTTAAGATCTTTCAAAAATCATTAAAAATTATTCATTTATAATTTTAAAATATTAAATAATCTAAAAATCGTTAGTTAAGTCAATATAAACCGAGAACATTTTGATATCATTAGACAAATTATCCTTATTTAAGAAAAATATAATAAATTATGGATATTGATGTTATTATTCCGGTAATAGTTCTTTTAAATTGAAACATATTCTCACTTTTTTCATTGTTTCTAACATAATCATTCTCTTTTTTTCACACAAATCATCAATTAAAACTCCAAAAAAAATATTGAAAAACTAAAAATAGATAAAAAAAAAAAATGAAATTCGGACGATTTTTGATAAATCGGAAATAATTGATTAAAACGGTCAAAATCGCCCAAAAATTCGGATTCGATTTAAAATAGTCAAAATCGATTGGATGAAGTAGCGATTTACGATTAAACAGCGATTAACTACGGATAAATTGAAGTTTAGATGCCTGTCATTAAACGGAATCTGAATTTGAATTTGAAGCCAAGTATAAAGATAGTGAAACTGAAAACACTAGGGAGCCAGAAGCAAGAAAGAAGCAATCAATACATTATGAACAAAAATAATAGTGTGTATAATAATGGAAGCACATCGAACCTAGATGAATTAATCTACCACCACCCCTAAACAATCTCTTCTTCTTTGTTTTTTGTTTTTTGTTTTTGTTTTTTTTTTTTTGCTGCAAGAGAGAGAGAGTCATGAGCTTGCTGTTTCACCAGCAGGTCCATGGCGTGCATTTAGCAGGGGCTGGAGGGCTTTGACAACAATGCTCATATTTGGCCGGAAATCGGCTTCATATTGGACACACAAAGCAGCAACTGCAGCCATCTGTAATCAGTCGAAACAAAACCCGCATAAATTATTTCTCGTTCATCTTCAACCGCAAAAGTGGAATAAAAAGAGAAAACCCAGAACCAAGTACCTTTGCAACTGCCTTGGGAGGGTAATCCCCACCTAGTCTTGCATCAACACATTGCTTAACCTTGTCTTCACTAAGTTTTGGTGTGGCCTAGCATATAGTCAAAAAAATATCCCAGTGACATCAGGGTTTTCATTTTCTTAGAAAACAAACAGAAAATAGTAATGCGTCTTAGTAGCTTTGAGTCGTAGCATTTGATAGAAACGAAAACATAAAACAGCATAAAAATTTAGTACCCATGTCACTAGACTCTGCTGTCCACGAGGTAGTGTATGATCAACAGGTTTTCGACCTGTCAGAAGCTCAAGCAAAACAACACCAAAGCTGTATACATCACTCTTAGCATTCAACTGTCCAGTCATCGCATATCTGAAACCACAAGAATCAAATTAATGTTATCGAGATCAAGGTATAAATTCTCTAAATATTATTGAACCAAGAATCTTTTAGTAGATTACAGTGGACAATAAACCAATAAAATACACATTTAATTTGGTTTTACAAAGGTAAAATTCAAGTTCTGTATTTCTTCTCTGAACTTCCTGGCAATCAAATGGAGCATTAGTATCTGTTAGGTTCATTCATAACATAGTTGTTCAATGAAAACTCAGAGAGCCAATACCATGAGATTCTCTAATAAATTTCTGTTTTTTTTTTTTTTTAAAAAAAAAAAAAGGAATCTCTAATATAACATAAACATAATATGGAAGCCACATGCCAGCTTATTCTCCAGCAGTATTAAAACACCCAAGTCTCTTTGTGGTTCTTGTACTGGTTTCATTTGTAATAAGCTTGGTGCATATGATATGTATGTTTATAATTATTGACAATGTGCATTGCCACTGTCAGCAGCTTTATGCATATCATCTTCTTCACAACAGCCGAAGCAACTCATGATTCAATGCCTCAATACTGCCGCTTTCTGATTCCAGAATTTTCAATTTAGTTTATTTAAAAAAGGCTGAAAAGACAATTTGATATCTAGATGATGATCATTAAACAATTTCTAACAAAAACATTCAAAAATATTCAACCATTCTATAATCAACGATCGGGATGTATCATCCTATCCACGAGCGTATATCATAATATCGAATTTTTAAATTCAAAGGATTCCCATCATTTCAATTTTCTGAAATCAATTGGTCAATGGCTAAAAGTTCATTACCAACTGCATTCTCATATGTTTGGAGCCAAACCACCATCTTCACCAACAATGAGGGGGAGTGTTAGAATCCCTCAGATATTGTTAGAATCATAACCATAATAATCCAAAGATATGATTATGATTCTACAGATTTCTAAGATATTGTTACATAATAATTAAGATATGATTATGTAATCCTAATGATTATTATTATATTTAGTTTCTATATTTAACTGTTATGCTTCCTCAGTTCCACTTAATCCAGAAATATAAAATCGTCTTATTTCTTTACACACACACACAAACATATATATATAGCTTACTCAGGAGCGTGATAACCAAAAGTTCCAAGAACACGAGTGGAATGAAGCCGTGCTGCCATATCAGGAGCTTGATTAGATAAATCAAAGTCAGCAATCTTCGCTACATCATCATCAAAAATTAGAACATTGCTGGACTTAATATCGCGATGAATAATACGAGGATCTGCCTTTTCATGCAAGTATTCAAGCCCTTTCGCAGCTCCTACAGCAAGCTTTACTCGCTGTTTCCATGACAGGACAGGACCAGGCTGAGCTCCTTTGACACCTTTCCTCCCTGAATTAAACAATAAATAAGTCATATCAATAATTCAATAACCATTTCTTCTTTGTTTTTACTGGAGGACTAAGCCTATGGGTGGAAGCAGTAGGTGAAGGAATTATCACAGTCGTTTAAGCACTATAAATTAATTTGGCTAGTAAAAACTATATCCGCAATCACACAGACAACACTGATTAACAATCAGCAAGTAATAAAACGTTTCAGACTTTCAGCTGAAAGTTGTTTTTTCAAGTCAGAATTTGCACGTCATAACAAGTACCCTGCAAATCACATGCCACCAAGTCCAAGTGGGATTTGCAAGTCCAATCATACAATAACCAAACATTAAAATAAAATTTGCAAGGTCACAACATAATGCACCCAAATGAGAAACATGAAGACATATAATTAACATGGCAATCATCAATAGGGCTGAGCTATATCAAATACTGAATTGTGAGGCGGAACTAGGAGATTCCTTATTTTAAGCATACCGGTGTTTTTATTTTCTTTATAAACAGATAACCATGTCAAGTTACCCAGAGAATCAACCATTATTGCAGCTCGGAACATCACATGTATAATATCTTCTCAGCTTGAGAATTCAAAGCATCATTACACATACCATGAAGAATATCATGAAGAGATCCATTAGATGCAAACTCATAGGCAAGCACACGGGAAGTTCCATCAACACAATAACCGAGCAATTGAACAAAGTTTTCATGCTTCAATCTTGATACCATGGAAACCTGTAAATTTTTATATCAGTTGATGCGCAAATCTGAACATATAACACAATGCCACCACTATTAAGTAAATAGAAACGTTTACAGTTGCCATCTAAACCTGTGCTAAAAACTCCTCATCAAGTTGTTTGCTGGCATCTAACTTTTTTATTGCTGCAGCCTGTTTACTTTTAAGAACCCCATAATATACTCTTCCATATGAACCTTCCCCAATCAAAGCAGAAGTGCCAAAATTATCTGTAATTTCCTTCAGTTCATCCACTGAAATAGCAGGGACTTCAATGGGCTGGACTTTCACGGCTTGAGCACCCTTAGGTGCTGCTTCAGATGCATGATAGCCACCATCAGTTCCTAAATTGAAATTAAACAGAGATTATATAAAATCAGATTGCAAAGGTAAAAAAATACAAAAAAGAATCATAAAAACAACATGAAATAGCCTTGATATATCATCATCCAAGTAATCAGGGGGAAAGGATTACCTGCTGAACTTTTAACCATGTATGCATTTCCACTGTCTGCAGCTTTATGCATATCATCTTCTTCACAACAGCCGAAGCAACTCATGATTCAATGCCTCAATACTGCCGCTTTCTGATTCCAGAATTTTCAATTCAGTTTATTTAAAAAAAGATGAAAAGACAATTTGAAGATGTAGATATCTAGATGATGATCATTAAACAATTTCTAACAAAAATATTCAACCATTCTATAATCAAAGATCGGGATGTATCATCCTATCCACGAGCGTATATCATAATATCGGAATTTTTAAATTCAAAGGATTTCCACCATTTCAATTTTCTGAAATTAATTGGTCAATGGCTAAAAGTTCATTACCAACTGCATTCTCAGATATAAAAGTTTATGGAACATCCAAACACACCATGTATGCTCATAATACACACACACTGGTAATGACATTCAATCTACGCCTAAGTATGTGCAACATTCGTAAACAGGTTCTGAGAATACATATCAGTAGACGTACCGTACCACAGTAATTGTGAATTACATAAAATTAATTGTATTCTAGATAACCGTCCACAGTAACAAGCCACAGCTCAATCAATCCAATTAAGCTACCAAAATTGTAGATCAAGCAACCAAATAAAGCATATTCAATCAAATTATATTCAAAATTCACCAGGCAAATCGCAAATACAGTAGTAACATAATTCAATTACAGCCTCTCGAATAAATAAATAAATAATAAAATTTTACTTCTAACATTTGAGCTTCAAATTTTCCTTAGTATCAGATTGATCGCATGAATGTTGTTCAAATATTAACAAAAGAAAAAGTAAAAAAACAAAGTTCAGCTGATGAATCCGTACATGAAACTTGGCTGGCGATACAACTGGAGGCTCTGAATGAATCACTATGAATAGAGTGAGCGAGTGTGTAAATTGGAGATCTATGGAGCCGGCGAGAGGTGCGCAGGATAAGGCGACGGGGGTGCGCAGGATGAATAAAAACGTAAAAAGGACTCTTGAGACTTTGTTTTGCTGCTGTCTTCGTTCAGTTCATGAATTCAGGAACTATTTAAATAGACTATAAATAAATTTAAATTGTTGTATTTATTATTTTTAATTAATTTCATTTATTGTTTGGCTTCAGTTGTCAGACTTGACTCTCTCTGTTCTTATTTTGATGATTTTTTTATTGAAATAATAATTGTACGGATTGCAGTCCACCGAAATCGATTACGTGTCAATGTTTCATTGGTTGAAGTACGGTAAAGTCAAAAGCAACTGACCGTTTAATTAGTCAATATTATACAGAAGTTTCGCTACAATTTAATTTTGATTTGATGTGAAGCAATCTGGTAAACTTCCTTTCCAGGAAAATTCCATAGTCGCTTATGTGAGCGCAGAAAGTTCCATGACTTTTTCGTATTCATTTTACTCGCTGTTATTTTTATTAAGGAAAATCAATTTTCCACTGATAAATTGTTTGAAGCCTTTTTCAATTATTAATTTTTCACTCAATGTCATAAAAATGTATAATTTTCCAAACAAAATTATTAAATTACATATATATATATTTGCTTAAACACTTGTAAAAATTTGTCATTTTCTATATCAAAAAGGTGAAAATTAATATATTTTCTAAAAAAAAAAAATCATCATTTTTCCGTTTCGTTTTTCAGGAAAACTTTGAAATTATTATTCTTTTCATCTGAAGTTTCAAATGTGTTTAATTTTTCACTTTTACGAGTGAAAAAAGAGATAATTTTCTACTTCATTATATAGAAAAGTGAACAATTTTCACTTTAAGTCAAAATGTGAAATTTTTTTAAATTGTAGATGAAAAAAGAATGAATTTAAAATTTTCGTGAAAAACGATACTTAAACTACTTATTAGGTAGGAAATGATAATTTTCCTTTCTGAAAAATTTGAGGGAAAAAAATGATAAAGATAAAAAATGTTTAACGATAATTACCCTTATTAGACAACATATTTTTATAGTTGTCTTGGTCCCCCTAACGTTTTTTTCTCCCGAACTCAAATTGCAAAGAATTAACAGGAAACCCATGGTCCCAAAAAAAAAAATCAAGTGACGATTGAAAATTTCGAGAGACTTCACCACAATTTTTATTTTTAATAATTTTGTTAAATCAAATTCTTCAATTGTTTCGTTTTATCTCATTTCACCAACTATTTATTGTTAAATAAATCAAATAATAACAATGTTGATGGTGTTTTCAGGCACTATAACATTTAAGACAGCACGACGAGGACAGAAGGGTAATTCCCTGACTGGTTGAGATCATATAGCCGACCCGACCATAACATGTGAAGACCGACCACTTTGGTTCGGATGACCGAGCACTATAAGGTCGGCAGAAACACTCTCAGCATAAAAAGATTGTCATGACCGACCTCATGAAGACCGACCAGACAGCGAGTCGTGTTCAAGATGACGACACCCTATTCTTGCGGATAAGATAAAACGGATTATCCTACTCTCACAGGGAAATGAAGTCAGAATCCGAAAAGGAATAAGAAAAGAGAAGAGAGAATCGGACTATGAATCCTTACAAGGAAAGAAGACTAAAGATCAACTATGATTTCTTATGCAAATAGGAGTCTGATTTCTGTGTTATTATAAATAGGAGGGCATAGTATGTGTAAAAGGCATCATCAAAAAATTAGTGATCATAATCATCAAGCTCTGATTTGTAAAAACAAATAAGAGACCCGAGAAGCATATTTGAGTAATAAAGAGTACCATCTTGTTCTTGTCCGTGGACGTAGGTCGGATCAAAAATCCACCGAACCACGTTAAATCTCCTTGTTGATTGGTGTGTTTATCTGTCTTTTGCTAAATTTGCTTTTGGTCCCCCATAAACCAAACAAATTCACTATTGAAGGAGGATTATCTCGGAGGTGATATTCACATATTACCCTGAGACCAAAATCAGCCGTAAACAAACAATATCTACAATAACTCAATAAAATTCATCTCTTTCTTTGATAATGAAATGTTTGTAAAGAGATTTATGAAATAAGTGCGTAATTTTTAGAGAGAAGCTGTTATATATTATTGAAAATATATTAGGAAATTTAAAAAAATTTAATGTCTATTTCGGCAATTTCAATTAAAGATGAATAATAACAGGGGGCTGGCTAGTGAGATAAAAAATCAGGGGTCAAATAACACCCCTTTTATTAAACTTTTGGAAAACGCCAAAACGGTGGAAATTATACCAAGCCGCCGTCACGGCCCCAATCCAAATAAGTATAAGGACTGTTCTTGTTTTGATATCGGCCCTCTAAAATTCTCAAAAAAAGCCCTTCTTTGTGAAATTTACCATTTTAACATTTTTTTTTTATAAAAAAATTTAGCCATAATTTTTGCCACAATTATAGATGACAAGATATCTTCAATTTTTGGGATATCCCACATCTACAAAAGAAATCTCATATCCACAACCTATCCATATGAAATAAATTTTTTGAGAATGATATCCACATCTGTATTTATCCATTAATACGATTATCTATATCCGTCCAAAGTATCCATAAAATTAGAAATTAACTAATACATTTGATACAAATCTAACAATACAATACAAAATTATGTTAACTCATTTTAAAATATCAATTGCAATATAATTTTCACATAAAAAGTTACAATTAACCAAAAAACCAACAATTCAATAAAAACAAATTACACATGTCATGTTTTGATGGAAGACAATATATCAACAAAATCTTCAAATGTCCCTTAACCAAACAAAGACAGTAGATTCCAATTTCTAGTAAATACTATGAAATAGATATTAATCACCAAAAAGAATATCTAAAAACTAAAATGCATGAAGAGGCATACTCATGTGTGTGTTTATAATAAGTTTACATATATTCTTTAAATTGTGGATATCATATATTTTATTGGACGGATATTAGCGGATATCCAAAATATTCATCTCAATTGTCATCTCTACACACAATTGCTTACTACATATATTTTATTCTTTCTCCTCTCTCATACGCTAAAACAGTGACATAGTCAGAATTTTAGTTAAATTAGACACATTTAAAACGAGAGGTAACATCAAATGTTTTAAAATTAATCTCTTGCAAGCTTTGAATCAATTTAAAACCGAAACATAACCATTATCTATTAAACTTTGAATATCAAATATAATTTTCTTGATTAGATAGTACCGATATCCAAAATATCCGACTAAATTATCATCTTAGTATAAGTATCTATAAGGGAGAATGCCACCCCCAATGTTTAAGCAATTTACTATTTACCCCTACTGTTTTTATAATATTCTAACACCTCCTTAGGTTGAAAGTCAAAAAAATATTAATACTTTTACATATTTATTTGTGATAAAAAACAATTAATATTTTTACATCATTATTAATCTATTAAAATAGAATATATAAAATAATATTTATATATAAAATTATTTTATTAAATTTATTATAATTATAAATTAGTCTAATTGCATTAAAATACTTTCCACATTTAATTTTATACTAAATAAAGTGATGAATGAATATGAATAAAGTCATATTAGGATGCGACTATCGGTTTTGGGTATAGTGTAGGCTCGAGCTCAATTCACGAGAATCCCTATATGGATTTATTTTTTAAGAAAGCTTTTTTATGTCGGTGTTGGGTCTTAGACACACGAAATTTATTTATCATTATTATTTAACTGTTTTTTCATTTGAGTATGTAGACGCTGGTTTACGGTCGAGGTCCACAATTGAGAATTTATTGGTTGGGGGCACCAGCGATCCTGCAAAACAAGAAGTAGAGTGAGCGTGGAGAATCAACCCACCAGTGTGTTGGATGCCGTAGGCACTCTGATTCCCAAATCAGTGATGGAAATGAGTTGTAAATGCCGTAGAAGGAGGAGCAAGGTCAGAGATTACCTTGATACCCATGAGCTTCTGTGAGGGCGGTAGGTAGGGGGTTCCGTGAGCTTATTGTTTTATTGGAAGATTCGGCTTGACCGTTAGCTTGCGGGTAGCGCGGGGTGGAGAAACTTAGTTTGATTCCCCAATTTCTGCAAAAGTCCTAAAAGCGATGACTGATGAATTGAGACCCATTATCAGTAACAATCTCCCTGGGTAGACCGAAACGACAGATGATGTTCTTCCAGATGAAGCTCTGTACTTCCTTATCCCTTATCCTCGCGAAGGCCTCTGCCTCGATCCATTTGGAGTAGTAGTCTGTCAATGCTAGCATGTAGACTCGTTGTCTCGAGGCGACGGGTAATTTCCCAACAATGTCCATTCCCCAATTCATGAATGGCCAAGGGGATAAGGAAGGACTAAGCTTTTCCGGCGGGAGATGAGAGACTAGGGCGAACCTTTGGCATTTCTCGCATTTACGAGCGTAGTTTACTGCGTCGGCTCGTATTGTTGGCCAGTAATACCCGACCGTGTGGGCTCGATTCGCAATACTCATTCCTCCTTAGTGATTTCCACATTCCCCTTCATGTAATTCAGCTAACACGTATTTCGCTTCTTCAGGAGTAAGACACTTGAGGTAGGGCCCGAAGAAGGATCTTCTCAGGAGTTGGTTTTCATAAAGAGTGAATTGTGCAACTTATCGCTGGATTTTTCAAGCGAACACCTTATCTGTCGGTAATGTACCTTCCTCCAGGTACTTAACTAAAGGCGTCATCCACGAGTTGACTTCTTCGATGTAGGACACAACTCCATCTTCTACTTTAGAAATGGCTGGTCATTGTAGACATGCTACCGGTATGACATGAATATTATCTTTTTGTAGGGTGGACCCGAGAGTAGCCAGGGCATCCACATGAATGTTCTCGGCCCTGGGACTCTGTGAGATTACAAATGATTCTAATGAAGACTGGATTTCTTTTACCTTTGATAAGTAGGCTGCCATTTGAGCCCCTCGAGCTTGGTAAGATCCTTGGAGTTGGTTGACAACTAGTTGAGAATCAGACGTCGCCTCAACTCTCTTTGCTCCAAATTCTTTAAGCAGTGTTAGCCCCGCTATCAATGCTTCATACTCGGCCTCATTGTTGGTAGTTTGGAAGCCATATTTAAACGCTTATTGTATAATATCGCCTGAGGGAGTAGTGATCACAACTCCTAATCCAGAACCGCGTCTGCTGGATGAGCCGTCTACTGCAAGTTTCCATACATCAGTGGTCTGAACACAATATACCTTTTTTTCTATATCGTCTTGTGGGCTGGGACTAAAGTCCGCCATGAAATCTGTGAGAGCTTGGGACTTGATGGCGGTTCGCGGTTGATAGGTGATGTTGTACTCTCCAAGTTCAATAGCCCATTTGGTCAGTCTGCCGGAGAGTTCGGGCTTGTGAAGAATACTCATCAACGGGTAGGTGGAGTAAACAGTGACTGGATGGCCCTGAAAGTAAGGACGAAGCTTTCGTGCCGCCATCACTATGGCAAGAACCAGTTTCTCCATTTGAGTATACCGAGTCTCTAGGTTGAGTAGTGCTTTACTTACATAGTAGACTATAAGTTGCTGCCCTCCCTCTTCCCTAATTAAAACTGAGCTGACCGCTTGCGGCGAAACTCCAAGGTAGAGGAATAGCCTTTCTCCGTCGACTGGTTTAGACATGAGTAAAGGTGTGGTTAAGTATTCTTTAAGTCTTTTTAAGGCTTCTTCATAGGCTGGGGTCCATTCGAATTTCTTTACCTTCCCAATGGTGGAGAAAAATAAGAAACTCTTATCTGTAGACTTGGAGATGAACTTGTTAAGAGCGGCGATCCTCCTCGCAAGTCGCATGACTTCTTTGGGGTTTTTTGGGGATGAAATGTCGAGGATGGATTTTCTATGCTCCGGGTTAGCTTCTATACCCCATCGAGTGACCAGGTACCCAAGAAATTTCCCCGAAGCTACCCCGAAGGCACACTTAGTTAGGTTCAGCTTCATCCCATACTTCCTCATTACGTTGAATACCTCCTCCAGGTGGGCCAAATGTTGCTTGGCTTGCAGTGATTTCACCAACATGTCATCAATGTAGACTTCCATGGTTGTCCCAATTTGATGGGAAAACATCTTGTTGACGAGGTGTTGGTAGGTAGCCCCAGCATTCTTAAGTCCGAATGGCATCACTTTATAACAGTAGATTCCTCTATTTGTGACGAATGTCGTCTTCTCCTGGTCGTCAGGATGCATGAGTATTTGGTTGTAGCCTGAATATGCATCCATGAAACTCAGTAGTTCATGTCCAGCTGTAGCGTCGACCATTGAGTCAATATGAGGGAGTGGGAAAGAATCTTTCGGACACGCTTTGTTCAAGTCTATGAAGTCAATGCAGACTCGTCATTTCCCATTCTTCTTCCGTACTACCACGATGTTAGCGAGCCATTCCGGGTACTGTACTTCTCTAATGGCCCCATTTTCTAACAACTTTTGGACTTCCTCGTCGATGACTCGGTTCCTCTCTGGGGCGAACTTCCTCATCTTCTGCTTGACAGATGGGTAGTCTGGATCCACACGTAGTTCGTGTGTCATCAACTCTGGGTTTATTCATGTCATATCTTCATGCGACCAAGCGAAGTAGTCGTGTTGCTTCTTGAGGAAATCTACCAGTTCGGCGCACATCGCGGGATCGAGGTCAGCTCCAACTTGGGTTTTATGGTCTGGGTAGTGTGGATGAATTTGGACCTCATCGAGCTCCTCCACTTTTGGAGTGTCAGTGTAGACTCGACAAGATCCCTCCTGTAATTGCTATGCCGACTGGGATTTGGCCTTCAGGGTCGTTTGATAACAACTTCTGGAAGCAAGTTGGTCTCCTTTGATTTCTTGGACACCCCATTTGGTAGGAAATTTCAGTATCTAGTGATAAGTAGACGAAACGGCCCTCATGTCGTGAATCCACGGTCGTCCCATTATCAGGTTGTAGGCTGAAAGGCAGTCCAGGACCAGGAGTATTGTTATTTTGTTGATCCCGCCCGCGTATACTGGAAGTGAGATTTCCCCCATAGTGAATTTTTGCTCCCCGCTGAAGCTAATCAGATCCGTAGATTGACGATTTATCCTTCTCAATCCTCCTCCTATGTCATTAAAGGCGGTCAGAAAGATGATATTGGCTGATGACCCCGTGTCGAAAAGCACTCTCTTGATCATGAAGTTGCCCACTTGTAAGGAAATCACCAATGCGTCATGGTGGGGATTATTGTGACTGGATGCTCTATCATCCGTGAACTCAATTGCCAGATCCGTGAAGTCTTCTGTTACTATCACCGACGGATGCGAGGCGACAGTCGTTACCATCCTTGTATGTCGCTTCACCGCGGAATAGAAGATCCCACTAACTTCTGATCCCCCTGAGATGACATTAACAGTGTTATTTTATCGATAGGGGTGATAATGGCCGGTCTTTTCGCTCTCATCTGTCGTCTCTCCTTGCAATCACCGCTTTCCATTTCTTTGTGAGCAGGTCTTTTAGGTGTCCCTTGTTTAGTAGCTCCAGAACTTCCAATCTCAGCGCTATACAATCGGCTGTCGCGTGGCCGTAGTCTCGGTGGAATTCGCACTACTTATTAGTATCTTTCCTTCTGGATCCTTCATTGGAGCGTGAATGCCACTTTACTTCACTCCCCATTTTCTTGAGAACTGAAACAAGTTCACCCGGTGATATGGTGAAGTTGTAGTCTGGGAGTCTGGGGGCACCATTATGAGTTCTCTCTCTTTTGTCGTATGAAGTTGGTCTGCAATTGTGAGCTCTGTCGTAGGGACAAATATCTCTACCACGATAAGTTCTTTGGTCGGTTGATTATTGGCATTTCCTACCGAATTCTTTCGGTCGTCTGGATGGATATATTTCCTTATCTTGTAGATTGGATAAGCTCTCCCTCTTTTTATTCCTTTTATCTTCTTCCCATCTAATTTTCGTTCGGGCTCTGGCCATTGCCTGGTCCATAGTGTAGCATCGGTTCTTTGTCAACTTTTTGTAGAGGCCGTTGTCAGCCATTAATCCATTCCTGAAGGCTTCCACCGCTGTCGGCTGGTGGAGATCTGGGATAGCCATTCTTTCTTTGTTGAAGTGTGCCACGTAGCTTCGCAAAGATTCTCTCTTCCCTTGTTGTATGGCGTTGTGGTCATCTGTTGTCTTCTCGAACTTTCATGAACTAGCAAAGTGTTCCACGAACTTGTCCGCCAATTCTTTGTAGGACAATGGAACAGTACAGTAAATTGATGAACCATGTGAGGGCTGGGCCAACCAACGTCTCATCGAACCCTCTACACATACCCGTCTTCCTCTGATACGAAGATAGGCTTGTGGAAATCATCTTATACTTGTAGTGGATTATATGGTCGTCTGGGTAGGTTGATCCATCGTAAAATTCATATCGGGTGAAATGAATTTTCACGGGAGTTCGACTGAGTTGATCGCCTCGATGAAAGAGGTGTCCGAAATGGCATCTGCTTTGCTTCTTCTCAGAGGCAGCTTGACCCCGGGCAGGCTGGACAGAATTGCCTATTTGAATTCATCAATCTCTTTGCGCATGGATGAAGTTGTATGATGTGTCTGTTCGACCGGTGGAATGCGCTGATTCATTTCTTGACTTGTGGGATGACCTTCGGGTGGGGGGATGTCGCCCGTTTCGTTGTCCGGTGTCTCCATCAAGTTGGTCTGGTGGTCAGGTCGATTGGGAGGATCCGTGAATCCTCTTCGTCTGGAAGTGGATGAAATATGCTCCAACTATCTTTGGAGGTCGCTATTGGAACTCTTCATAACTGAATTCTCCTCTTCCAAAACCCGTAAACGTTCCTGGAGGATGGCCAATTGGTTAGCTAGAAGATCCGAAGGCTCGCTGCTAGATTCCATTGTTATGTTTGCAAGTCGCGTAGATTGTATAAAGGCTGGTTGCTATAAATCGCTAGGGCCCCACGGTGGGCGCCAAATTGTAGATGTTGGTTTACGGCCGAGGTCCACAATCGAGAATTTGTTGGTTGGGGTGTTGGGTTCTCTAAGAACAACCTAGGATCAATTAAGCATATAAGATGTGTGAATAAACAAAGTAAGATAGCGGAAAATACTCACTTTGATCGGCTAAGAGGATGTAGGAGATAACAAAATTTTCCAACCTTTGTGTTGTGCTCCAAGCTCTCATTTGCATGATTGATGAGCTCCAAGCTTGTTCTTGAATTCCAAACTCATGGGAGTAGTTTCCCTATCACCTTAGAATGATTCTTTATGTGCTAGCACCTTAGATCTTTGAATCAAAAATCACTTACCATGAACCCTAGGCTCACGGCAATGGAGGGTGAGAGAGAGAGAGAGAGAAGTTTCGGCCTTCACCAAAAATTGATAGAGAGAGTAAAAATGTGTTGTATTTGATTTTCAAAAATCAATTACCATTTACCAAAAATTCCATTAGGTAAATGTCATTCCAAATGAATAAAATAAAGCTTGTGTGTAGAGATTGTTTAGTGTGTTGAAAAAGCAATCCAATGCTTACACTTTATTTTCAACCACTTCCATCACAAGTCAAAAGTGTGATGTAAGTCAAGTGGGTCCCACCACTTGCAAATTCAAAATTTAAGTCGAACAATCTTAACGCGTAACTTCGCTCGGGTTTGGGTTCGTTAATTCTGAATTAACAAATTTTCCGTTGCGACGTAATTAAATCAAATTTAATTAAATAATTATGCCTAGCAAAATTATTATTAAAGTCGCTCGCGAATTAATTCTAAATTAATTCGTTCGCCGGAATTAAAATTCAATTTTAATTCCGTTATGAAATCTAATTTCATTTAATATATCGAATATATTATTTTAATTGATTAATTCCAAATTAATCGTTCTCTCTCTTTTAATTGAATTTTATCCCAGATAAATTCTTGTCGTAATTAATCCTGGATTAATTTTCTCTCTTCTAATTAATCCCATATTAATTATGTTCGAGTCAAACGTCATCGGTGAATCTTCGGGAAGCGACCCATGAGATCCCTGGATATGTTGGTAGTGAATTCAGTTATTGGACTATTCGAATACGTGCGTACCCCGTACTACATTTTTATTGATTTACAAGACATGGTTGGCTTCTAGCAAAACACCGTGCCTACCCAATTCTCCAGAAATATTCTTTAAGGAATATATAATGTATGTCAGGCGTAGTATACATAGTATTACGTATTACGATCCAGTATCGGATATCACATGCTAGGCCTAGGGCTGGAATTGTGGCTGCCCCGTACGAAGCACATATCAGATCTCTGGTAACTAGTCTCTATAATCGGATAATCATGACCTTGTTATATTATCCCGATAGTTGCAGCATACAAGAGTACCAGTTCCGTATCCTGCGTGATCATCATCTCCATATGACTGAAGTGATACTTCCATCTTGACATCACACCCAATACACTACGATTCTCAATATACCCAGAAGAGGCGTACACAGAACCTGTTAAAGTCCAAGACGACCAAAACCAAAGTATACTGATTGTCGCAAGTATTAGCGATGCAAGTCTCAGGTTATGACCAAATATACCTAACCTGATTCGGATTCCCATAGACACATAGTCATACTACCAATGGGATTCCGAGGGGTCTATCTAGAGCGAAGCTATTTTTGTACCATCGGTAAACAGAACCTCCTATTACACTTGCATGGGTATTCATTACCCAAATATATGAGAACTATGCCGTTACGCTTCCATAACACGTACAAGTGTAATACTAGTCTTTTCCACATTATCGATGTCCAGTCTCGATAATACTACGACTAGGGATATTTAATGATTAAACCTTAGTGGATTAATATTGTCTCATATCTTATTAATCTGGTACTAATCATATGGACTTTTATCATTTATGTATTTTGGTCATCCAATTACAAATGATAAAAGAGCAATTTCCTTTGTCACATAGTTAATTTGTACAACAACACAATGTTCTGTACAAATAGTGATGCTATTGGTCATAATTGTCCAACAATCTCCCATTTGGCCTATAGCCAATCACTCAAGTGTTCTTCGCCTGAACTATGTACGGGTCGCTCAAACTTCTGCAGAGAAACTACTTTCGTCAGAGGATTTTCAAGGTTATCATCTGATGCGATTTATACGATCATCACATCGCCACGATGTATGATCCGACGAATCAGATGAAATAATTGAAGTATATACTTGGATCATTGATGAGACTGTAGTTCCTTCGCCTGTGCTGTAGCCCAGCCCAGCTACTAACAGAACTATACCTAACCCAATTAGGATTATATAGATCCAAAATGCTTCTTTTGCTGCCTCAGCTGCAGCAATGTTCCACTTTTATTATTTATTCGGCAACAGTATCTTTCTTGGAAAATTTCCAACTCACTGTTCCGTTATTCAAACTTAATACGTACTTTAATTGCGACTTAAAGTCGTCTTTGTCGGTTTGGAAACTTGCAGCGGTGAACCCAGTCACCTCAAGTTCTCATTTCCCCATATTTTAAGAATGCATCCTTAGTTCGTCTAAGATACTCAAGAATGTTCTTTACATTAATCCAGTGACCATCACATGGATTGACCTTATAGCGTCTGCATATGCTCAAAGCATATGAGACATCAGGTCACTTACATTTCAAAAACATATGAACTCTGGGAGGGTTAGCAGCTTTCTAGATCTATCCCAGTAGATCTTTATTTCTAGAATAAAGCCTGCTTCTCCCAGGTATTCCATGGATAATTTTAATGAAAGCCAAGCTTTCACCGATTATATTATGGGAATGTTATTGCTAAGAAGCAATACATCATCATTATATAGGACAATCATTGTCAGTGCGCTCCCACTAACCTTCTTATATACACAAGATTCTTTACCGTTTTGAATGAAACCATATACCATTATGATCTTATCAAAACGTTAGTTCCAAGAACACAATGCTTGCTTCAATCCATAAATGGATCGATTTAACAAGTTTAACTTGCAAACCTTGTTTGCTTGTTTTGGTAGGACAAAACCGTCAGGATATTACAAATATCCTCCAAAAGGTTTCCGTTTAAGGAAAGCGATTTTGAAGTCCATATGCCATATTTCATAAATGAAATATGCAGCATTAGCAAGCATTATCCAAATGGATTTAATTATGGCAACAAGTGAAAAAATTTCATTGTAGTCGACACTATGTCGTTGACGATACCCTTTATGTATAAGCCTAGCTGTGTACATTTGTATGTTGCCATCCATGTTTGTCTTCCTTGAAGACTCATATAGTACCAATAGGCACAATGCCTTCTGGTACATCAACCAGTGTCCAAACTTAGTTGGTATACATGGAATCCATTTCGGACTTCATTACACTTTGCCATAAAAGGAGTCGATACCTTGTATCACTTCCTCATACGTAGTCGGTTCGGCTTCCTCAATAAGATTGATATCTACATGAGGTGAGATCAGAAACCCAAACCTCCCAGGTTTTTTTCTGACTCTGTCCGACCTACGCGGTTCTTATGTATTTGAAGATTATTGGTACAGTTTCATCCCTGATGAACTGTTGGTGTTCCATGAGGATTCGGTGCCTGGAACAGTATTACTCCAACTTTCATCGAGTTTTACTTTCCTCCCACTTACCACTGCATATAGGTATTTCTCTTAGGAAAACCGCATGGAGAGCAACAATTAAATTGTTCTCTTGTGAGTTGTATAAGTACTATACTTTGGTTTCCCTAGGACAACCCACAAATTAGGCACTTATCCAATTTGGGTTCTAGTTTGGGATCATCCAAACATATGCCCAGCATACCCAAATCTTCAGGAATGAGAAAACCCAGTTTCTTTCCTGTTCATATCTAATATGAAGTCTGTCTAACAGATTTTCATGGAACCTTATTCAAAATAAGTATTGCACTGTTTAATGTGTATCATGTGAAGGAAATTGGTAGCTCAGAGCGACTCATTATTAACCTTATTATGTCCGACAAAGTTCAGTTTCTCAGTTCGGACACACCGTCAATTGAGGTGTTCTGGGAGGAGTCCACTATGAAAGAATACCATACTTTATCAAGTAATCTTGAAACTTGTATGTTTAAGTATTTTACACTATGGTCCGACCGTAATATTTTTAATACTTTTACCGGTCTGTTTTCTTACTTCATGTCGAAACTCTTTAAATTACTCAAAAGTTCCTGACTTGTGTTTCATAAGATACACATAACCGTAACGCGATGCCACATCCGTAAAGGTTATGAAGTATTCATATCCACTTCTAGCCTAGCTAGACATGGGCCCACTTACGTCACTATGAACGAGGACTAACAGATCGGTGGCACTTGCACTTTTACCAAGTAAAAGGTGTTTTAGGCACTTTGCCTAATAAACTAGATCCGTAGACATCATTTGAATTAGAATCAAATCCGTCCTAGTATCCACTCTTCAAAAGTGTGGATATACGAGTCTTGTTAATGTGTCACAGACAACAATGCCACAAATAAGTCTCATCTGATTAATTCAGTTTGAGCTATTTGTTTGTCATGCTATATGTATGAGATTAATTTATATTCAAAATATAAATACTGTTATTCACATATAATGTGTTTATCTCAATATCATCTTTATAAACTAAAACACTTAGTGTTCTATAATATAAAGGTATACCCGCAACGGGTTATACTAGATATAGAGATAATGTTTGTAGTCAAACTAGGTATATTATAACAGTTTCCTAATTTAAGTACATGCCCAAAGGGAAGTTCCAAAACTTAGGTTTCTACGGTTAAAACAACGACTCTCGTCCCGTTTCCAACTCATAGGTCAATCTCACCTGAAGTCAGTATCCTGCTAATCAGCAGATTCTGCACATCAGTACATATTTATGTACCACATCTAGTATCAATAATCCAATTTTGAAACTAGTAGTGACCATGTTTATGACAAACATACTTGAAGCCATAGCTTTGCCCCGCCTTTACTTCCTTCTTGTCTGTCTTGTCCATATGGCAGTCACGCTTCCAGTGACCCCGTTTGCCATAGTTTAGGCAGACATCTTGGGATATGTCATTTGTCTTCCTAGAAGACTGTGACGATTTTGCATTTGCTCATTTTAGAAGCTCTAGCTCTGCCTCCTTGAGAATAGTCATCAACTCTCCAAGAGTTTTCTCTTGGTTCATAATGAACCTGCCCCAACTTTCGGGTAGAGACTATAAGATCAAATCTTTGGAAGTCTCGACCACGTAGGTAATGCCCAGCTAACCTAGTTGATCGATGACAGCAATTATCTGCGACACCTAGTTCTCGTCAGATGTACCCTCTGACATACGCGAGCGAAAGAGCATCTCTTGCAATTCGTACTTCTAAGATCTAAGGTTAGATCTATGAAGATCTTTAATTTCATCATCATGGTATAAGGATCTAATCCTTAGTTTTGACGACAAAATTAAAGTATCATTGCATGAAGCATAAAGGATTGAGCACTTAAGTTATCATCACCATGAGTCTTCCAAAGCTCATGCTCTACTATTTGATCAACTCCGGTCTCAGGCCCGAGATGTCACTCTATCAAATAAAGTAACTTCTCGGTTCCCAGGACTATCCTGAGATTCATTTCCTAATTTGAAAATTGAAGCCGCTTAAAGACATTTTTACCCCTGATTATGTTTTAAACGCTAATCTTTCAGTTATCTTGATTCCAATAGTCCAACTATCCAATCAACGATTTCGGGTACAATTGAATATAATGATTGTGGGTTTCTAATTAGGTCCCAAGAATGAAATAAAGCACAAAAACGCATGAATACAACAAATGAGAATGGTGGAAACATACTCACAATGAACAGATCTTGCGACGCGAAGAACACAAGCCTTCAAGCTCCCTCAAAGGTCACGACAGTAGCTCCCCTTGGCAGTGGACTGCTCGGTTGTGGCTCATTTAGCTCCTCCAAGATTCGTCCATGGAAGACTCCATTGAAGCTCCAAGCTTCAAAAACGATTCCATGCTCATGTGTTCACTGCCCTATCACCTTTGTATTAACCCATTTATGTGCTAGCACCTTGTCTTATATATATTTGATTTTCCAAAATCAAATACCAAAAACCCTTTTCCATTTTCCAAAAATTCAAAAAGCAAAAGCAATTAAATGTTTTCCAACTACCACATCAATCACTCAATCAATCAATCAAATTGTCACATCACTCAAAGTGACATGTGATTTGACGTTTGATGTGACTAGCGATTTGACGATTGATGTGATTTGCGTGCCGCACTCGAATTCGAAATGCGAATGCGCTCGCAAACACTCTCGGACTCGGGTTCGCTAATTCCGAATTAACGAATTTTCCATTGCGACGTAATTGAACGATTATGCCTAGCGAAATCACTATTCACGTCGCTAACGAATTAATTCTAAATTAATTCGTTCGCCCGAATTAAAATCTAATTTTAATTCCGCGTCGAAATCCAATTTCGTATAATATATCAAATATATTATTTTATCGATTAATTCCAAATTAATCGTTCTCTCTCTCTAATTAATATTTTATCCCAGATAAAATATCTCCGTAATTAATCCCAGATTAATTTTCTCTCTCATCAAATTAATCCCAGATTAATTAAAGTGCGAGTCATACATCATCGGTGAATCTTCGGGAAGTGACCCATGAGATCCCCGGATATGTTGGCAGTAAATTCGGTCGTCGGACTATCCGAACACGTAAGTACCTCGTACTATGTTTATACCGATTTACAAGACAATGTTGGCTTCTAGCAAAGCGCCATGCCTACCCAATTCTCCAGAAATATCCTTATAGGAATATGTGATCTATATCAGGTGTATTATATGTGGTATTGTGTATGTCGATCCAGTATCGGATGATCACGTGCTAGGCCCGGGGCTGGAATTGTGTCTGCCCCGTACGAAACAAATATCGGATGTTTGGTAACTAGTCTCTATAATCGGATATACATGACCTAGTCATAATATCCCGATAGCTCGAGCATTTAAGAGAACAAGTTCCGTATCCTATGCGATCATCATCTACACTATGACTGAAGTGATACTTCCATCTTAACATCACACCCAACACACTACGATTCTCAATATACCCAGCATTGGCGTACACAGAACCTATTAAAGTCCTGGACGACCGCAACCAAAGTATATTGATTGTCGCAAGTATTAGCGGTGCAAGTCTCAGGTTAAGACCAAATACACCTACCCTGATTTCGGACTTCCATAGACACATAGTCATACTACCAATGGAATTCCGAGGGGGTCTATCCAGAGCGAAGCTGTTTCCCGTACCATCGGTAAAACACAACCTCTTATTACACTTGAATGAGTATCTTATACCAAAATATAGGAGAACTATGCCGTTGTGCCCTCACAACGTCCACAAGTGTAATACTAGTCTTTTACGTATTTATCGATGTCCAATCTCGATAATACTCTGACTAGGGATATTTAATGATTTATCATTCGTGGACTGATATTGTCTCATATCATTCTCAGTCCAGGAACAAATCATAGGGACCTCCTATCATTTATATATGTAGGTGATCTAATTATAAATGATAAGAGAGCAATCTCCTTTGTCACATAGTTAATTTGTACAACAACACCATGATCTATACAAATAGTGACGTTATGGGTCATAATTGTCCAACAATCTCCCACTCATTGGAGTAGTTTCCCTATCACCTTAGAATGATTCTTTATGTGCTAGCACCTTAGATCTTTGAATCAAAAATCACTTACCATGAACCCTAGGCTCACGGCAATGGAGGGTGAGAGAGAGAGGGAAGTTTCGGCCTTCACCAAAAATTGAGAGAGAGAGTAAAAATGTGTTGTATTTGATTTTCAAAAATCAATTACCATTTACCAAAAATTCCATTAGGTAAATGTCATTCCAAATGAATAAAATAAAGCTTGTGTCTAGAGATTGTTTAGTGTGTTGAAAAAGCAATCCAATGCTTACATTTTATTTTCAACCACTTCCATCACAAGTCAAAAGTGTGATGTAAGTCAAGCGGGTCCCACCACTTACAAATTTAAAATTTAAGTCGAACAATCTTAACGCGCAACTTCGCTCGGACTTGAGTTCGTTAATTCCGAATTAACGAATTTTCCGTTGCGACGTAATTAAATCAAATTTAATTAAATAATTATGCCTAGCAAAATTACTATTAAAGTCGCTCGCGAATTAATTCTAAATTAATTCGTTCGCCCGAATTAAAATCCAATTTTAATTCCGTTATGAAATCTAATTTCATTTAATATATCGAATATATTATTTTATCCGAATACGTGCGTACCCCGTACCATGTTTTTACCGATTTACAAGACATGGTTGGCTTCTAGCAAAGCACCATGCCTACCCAATTCTCCAGAAATATTCTTTAAGGAATATATAATCTATGTCAGACGTAGTATACATAGTATTACGTATTACGATCCAATATCGGATATCACATGCTAGGACTAGGGCTGGAATTGTGTCTGCCCCGTACGAAGCACATATCGGATCTTTGGTAACTAGTCTCTATAATCGGATAATCATGACCTTGTCATATTATCCCGATAGTTGCAGCATACAAGAGTACCAGTTCCGTATCCTGCGTGATCATCATCTCCATATGACTAAAGTGATACTTCCATCTTGACATCACACCCAATACACTACGATTCTCAGTATACCCAGAAGAGGCGTACACAGAACATGTTAAAACCCCAGACGACCAAAACCAAAGTATACTGATTGTCGCAAGTATTAGCGATGCAAGTCTCAGGTTAAGACCAAATACACCTAACCTGATTCGGATTCCCATAGACACATAGTCATACTACCAATGAGATTCCGATGGGTCTATCCAGAGCGAAGCTGTTTCCGTACCATCGGTAAACAGAACCTCATATTACACTTGCATGAGTATCCAATACCCAAATATATGAGAACTATGCCGTTACGCTTCCATAACACGCGCAAGTGTAATACCAGTCTATTCCGCATTATCGATGTCCAGTCTCGATAATATTATGACTAGAGATATTTAATGATTAAACCTTAGTGGATTAATACTGTCTCATATCTTATTAATCCAGTACTAATCATATGGATTTTTATCATTTATGTATTTTGGTAATCTAATTACAAATGATAAAAGAGCAATTTCCTTTGTCACATATTTAATTTGTACAACAACACAATGTTCTGTACAAATAGTGATGTTATAGGTCATAATTGTCCAACATGGGGGCACCAGCGATCCTACAAAACAAGAAGTAGAGTGAGCGTGGAGAATCTACCCACCAGTGTGGTGGATGCCGTAGGCACTCCGACGCCCAAGTCAGTGATGAAAATGATCTGTAAATGCCGTAGAAGGAGGAGCTAGGTCGGAGATTACCTTGATCCCCGTGAGCTGCCGTGAGGGCGGTAGGTAGGGGGTTCTGAGAGCTCTGGAGAGAATAATGTTAAGCTATGAGTAGTAGAGCTTGTGTGTCATTTCTCGTAGACTTTCTTCTCTTATATATACACTATCAGGAAACGTGTATATTTATTGCATTTAATTGCTCGTCAGTTGGATGCTGGTAACGGCCGATTCATGAGGGGTATTTATGAGTTTCGGCGTTTCGTGGGCTGTCACATGGTGAGTCTTGGTTACGGTTTGGATATGGTGTTTTACTGGGCATGGGCTTGTGTAATATCTTTGGGCCGATATTCACTTCTAAATTTGGGCTTCCTTTGAAAGTCTTGGGTCCTATGATTGCAGGTTATTAGACCTTCTTTATGTGTGTAGGCTTGAGATGAAAACTTGGGCCTGGATCTTATTATGGGTACTGTTAGAGGAATTTGTGGTGTATTTAGTATTGGGTTCGAAGCGAAAAGTCAAAATTACCATTACCCCAAATTTGACCCATACAAAGTATTGTTAATTAATTTTTCCTTAGTAATTAATATTAAAATTTATAATTTTATTTATTTTAATAATTAATAACAATATTAATTATTAATTATTTTATCACAAAAATAAATATATAAAAATATTAATATTCCTTCGACTATTTTACATGGCCAACATTACGGGGAATTGCAATAACATTAACTTTTTTTTTTTTTAATAATTATTGTGAGCTAGAGTGAGGCACGCGCCCTCAAGGGGTGTGGCTTGGTGGTGAAGGGTCCAGAATCTCACCTTGAGGTTCTGGGTTCGAATCCAGGGGGTGCAACTTCTTGTAAGAGCCTGGGGCAGCCGGGGGTTTTACCTGCGCCGCGGCCCAGAATGGGTGGTTTGTTGGCGGGGTTTCCAACGATTTCAAAAAAAAAAAAAAAAAAAGAGTGAGGCACGCACTGTGCAAGTGGACCCGCCCTTTTGCGTTCCGTGTCGATTAAAATTGAAATCATACCACCATATCAAATCAAATAACGAAAAATGAAAGGAAATGAAATGCAAATAGCACAACAATAAAAAATAAAAAATAAAAAATAAAAAATAAAAAATAAAAAACAAAACACGTTCACATCATCTTCCTAAAATTTCCTCCAATTGTCTCGCCATCCGTGCCACTTTCCGGTAACTCCGCCGTTAGTTAACGTCCCGGCAAGTTCTGTTATTTCTGTTCAAATATTCATATTTTTTTTTTTATCTAATAAAGTTATTGATTTTGGATGATATGTGAATTGTGAAGAGCTCAATGTGTTTGAGCTTCAAGTTCGATGTCTAGGAAGGTTTATTTGCTGATGTTGACGGGATTGTTGGTAAATTTTTAATTTATTGGTATGTGGATTGCTCTTAATTGGAATCATGGATGTGTTGGTGTACTATTTTTGGACTTTTGGGGAAGAAGTGAAGCTGATTAGATAAAAAGTTTGGAGTTTCATTTTTTGGGTGGTTTTAAGCTCTGAACTGAGACTGATATCAGGTGCAATTCTCGGGGGTTAGTAGTTAGTACTGATTTTTTATTTATACTGAGCTGAATTGCTAGATTCGGATATTTTATTTTGTATTATCTGGGTGGGTTTGATCAATGGAGACTAGATTTAGAGGTGAAGCTCATCATTTTTATGATATGAATTCTATGGATTTTCGGGCAGTTGGTAAAAGAACACTAGAGTGGGACTTGAATGATTGGAAATGGGATGGTGATCTTTTCGTTGCCAGCCAATTGAATCCGGCGCCTAATGAAAAAATAGACTGGCAGTGTTTCCCACTTGCGGCTGGAAATTCATCAAATAGTTCCTTGTCATGTTCTGATGAAGTGAATTTAGGAATTGAGAAGGGAAAGAGGGAATTGGAGAAGAAAAGGAGGGCTGTTGTAGTTGAAGATCATAATTCATATGAGGGGGTGGCAGGTGGACTTACTTTGGAGCTTGGTGCGAATGTCCATCTGCTTGGTGAGAGAGAGGTGGGAAATTCTGCAGGAACTAGTGGAAAGAAGACTAAGTTTGGTGGAGGTTCTTCAAGTCGTGCAGTTTGTCAGGTGGAGGACTGTGGGGCTGATCTAAGCAATGGCAAGGATTATCATAGGCGGCATAAGGTATGTGAGATGCACTCCAAGGCTACTAGGGCGCTTGTAGGAAATGTGATGCAGCGGTTTTGTCAACAATGTAGTAGGTGAGAGCTTTTTTGTGGGTTCTTTGTGCAACCATGGATTTAAATGTGCTTTTGATTTATGTCCTGTTAATATAAGGAATTTACTTAAGCTGCTGATGGCTATTGATACTTTTGCTTACATCACTAGATGACATTTTATTCAACTTTGTGGCAGGTTTCATGCCCTTCAAGAGTTTGATGAGGGGAAAAGAAGTTGTCGCAGACGTTTGGCTGGCCATAATAAACGGAGGAGAAAAACTAATCCTGATGCTGTTGGTAGTGGAAGTTCACTTAATGATGATCAGACTACCGGTTATTTGTTGATAAGTCTCTTGAGAATACTTTCTAATATGCATTGTAAGTATTTTTTTTTCTCCACGATGATTTCAAAGCTTAGTTCTATATAAGATTCTTGAGCTTTCTTGGTTTATCACTTGTTTCTACCTTGAATTTCTCATTATGCTATGCATTTCACGGTTGGTGATTTCTGCTTCAGCATCTTTGTCTTTAACCTTGTGGGGATACATTGAGATAAACATTTGTTGTCACACTGGCAAAGATAGGAACAGTTTATGAAAATGAAGAGATGAGTTTCCTGTACTCAATGTATGTGAATGAAGCATAAATGTTTCTTTGATCCTCAAAATGATGAGAGGAGTTGTCCATAGCATGCTCTGATTGGAGGTTTTATTGTAGTTTGATTGTTTAATTTTCTACTCTGCCTACGGTGCACTTTATTACCCAGTATAATGAGATAGATCATGCATTAGCATGTTAGTGTTTCCTTCAAAAGACAATGATAACAATATGAATTCTGATTCTTCAAACTTATTCTCTGCGAAAAACTATGTCAATAATTTTTATGTCCACAACAAGTTACCTTTTATTTATTTATTTTTTTGTTTGCGGGGTGGGATGGAGGAAGTAGAAGTGCAAAATGACATTATTTTTTTGGGTCTCTTACCTTTTGCTGCCTGGAAATTATAGAAAGAACTGCAACATTAAAATGGGAAAGTAATTTTTCCTTGCATTGTAGCTAGCAGAGCAGACCAGAGAACTGATCAGGATATCCTGTCTCATCTTCTAAGGAGTATTGTGGGCCCTGCTGGTGAAAATCGGGGAAGAGGCATCTCTGGCCTGTTGCAGGAACATCAAGATATGTTGAATGATCAGATTTCTGTTGGAAATTCAGAAGTAGTTCAAGCTTTCCTTGCAAATGGTCAACGCCCTCCTGCTCCATTTAGACAACATTTAACTCCAACTGTCTCTGAGATGCCACAGCAAGTGTCACGGGCCTGTGATGCTAGGGGTGCAGAATTTCTAGATGATAATGCTGGGCGGATCAAAATGAATAATTTCGATCTTAATGATGTATATATTGACTCTGATGAGGGCACAGAAGATATAGAAAGATCACCCGTCCCTGCAAATTTGGGAACTAGCTCCATTGATTGCCCTTCATGGGTACGACAAGACCCTCAAGAATTAAGTCCACCACAGACAAGTGGGAACTCAGATTCAGCATCAGCTCAGTCACCTTCTAGTTCAAATGATGCTCAGGTATATTTTTTTTTTCTAGAATGTACGTTATTCATGAAGCTGCTCAAATGTTTGAATTGAAATACAACATTTTTGTTGCTTCAACCATTTCAGAACCGTACAGATCGAATTGTGTTTAAGCTATTTGGGAAAGAACCAAATGATTTTCCTCTTGTCTTGCGAGCACAGGTAAACTTAGGACTTCCATTAAGTGCAATCTTTTAGATTTTCCCATCTCAGCAAGTAAATGTATGTAGAATTCTTGAATTTGCAGATTCTTAATTGGTTATCTCACAGTCCTTCTGACATAGAGAGTTATATTAGGCCTGGATGTGTCATTTTGACAATTTATCTTCGCCAGGCTGAAGCTGCTTGGGAGGAAGTAAGCTCTGTCTGCACAAATTTATATCCATGAATTTGTTACTTCTCTTTTTGTTAAATTTTTGGAATGCTCTGTTTCTGTGACAACATTCCTGGTCTTTTAATTGCAACTCTTGCTTGCCTTTTGCACAGCTTTTCTGTGATCTGGGTTTAAGTTTAAGTAAACTTTTGGATCTTTCGAATGACTCTTTCTGGACAACTGGATGGGTTTATGTGAGGGTGCAGGATCAGATAGCATTCATTTACAATGGTCTGCTTGCCTTTGATTTTTATCTGTATTTCCAAATTTTATGTTTTTGATTTGACCAACAATTCAAAAGTAGAGAATCTTATGCTTGGAAATTAATGCATTTCTACGGTTACTTCGATGCTGCAGGCCAGGTTGTTGTGGACACATCGTTGCCTCTTAGAAGTAACAACTACGGTAAAATTTTATGTGTTAAACCAATTGCCGTACCTGCATCAAAGAGGGCTCAATTTGTTGTTAAAGGCATCAACCTGGCTCGGCCAGCCACGAGGTCTTCATTTTCCATACTAGAATTTATGTTTCTTGCTCCATATGATGTTAAATTCACTATTAGTTTTTATGCTGTTATACAGCCACATCTCTTACGGACACTTGTTTTGCAGGTTACTCTGTGCAGTAGAAGGGAAATATCTGGTTCAAGAAGGTACTCACAAGATACTGGATGATGTTGACTTCAAAGAGCATGATGAGCTCCAGTGTGTCAACTTTTCTTGCTCAATTCCTGCTGTGACTGGAAGAGGATTTATTGAGGTGCTGTTTTCTTTTGTTTCTCAGTATATATCCATTCTTCCTGCCGTTCCTTTTTCATGTTTTTCTTGACTGATAGTCTAACATGGCATCATCTAATTTATATTTTATTTGTTTAGAGGAGGAAACTTAGGCACCATGGATACATGATAGATGGTCTGGCATTTAGCTGCTGCCTCAACTTTTGTTAATTTCCTTGTTTTCAGTGATGAAGGATCAATATTTCTGCAAACTGGTCTCACTGTTTTTCCACACTCTGTACTCGTTTTATGTAATGTTTTAATGCTCTGTTAGTATAATCATACATGCTCTTATTTCGTTTCCGGAGAATGTGAATTCCAAAGTCGGTTCATCTTATTCTTCATCTGTCTTTGTATTCCAACAGTTCAAGCAATGCTGTCTGCAGAAGGCTAGTACTTTATTTAGAATTCCTTCTGTAAGCTGAGTTTAATGTCTGCTTTGCTTTGTCCAGATTGAAGATCTTGGTTTCAGCAGCAGTTTCTTCCCTTTCATAGTTGCAGAGGAAGATATTTGTTCAGAGATCTGTATGCTTGAAGATGCATTGGAGTTTAACGGAACAGATTCAGATGTTGAGCGCCTTGGAAAAACGGAAACCAAAGACCAAGTCATGGACTTCATTCATGAAATTGGTTGGCTCTTTCACAGAAGTCAATTGAAGTCTAGACTTGGGCACTTGGATCCTAATACAGACCTCTTTCCTCTCAGTCGGTTCAAATGGCTCATTGAATTCTCCATGGACCATGAATGGTGTGCTGTAGTAAAAAAGCTCTTAAATATACTGCTTGCTGGAATCGTCTGTTCAAGGGAGCACCCATCTGTGGACCTTGCGTTGTCAGAGCTGGGACTTCTTCACAGAGCTGTGAGGAAAAATTGTCGTCCTCTGGTGGATCTCCTTTTGAAATTTGTTCCTGAAGAAGTTTCAGATGGATTAGGATCTGACAATGAGGCTCTTGCTGATGGTGGCCACAAAGGCTTCTTGTTTAGACCTGATGTCATTGGCCTTGCAGGTTTGACACCTCTTCACATTGCTGCTGGTAAAGATGGCTCTGAGGATGTGCTGGATGCATTAACTGATGATCTTGGAATGGTAATTTCTCTTCCAATTTTTGTGAACATAATAAGAAACTAATTGTGAAATTAGTTTTTATGCTTTATAGCTTGAGTCTGGAACTTTGTATTACATGCTTATATACTAATGCCTATACGCTGTTTCAATTTCTAAATTCTAATCATTTGAGTCATTTATAACCCGGCTTGATGGGGCAAGGCTGATGACACAGTCAATTAACCTAAAGAACTGCTGGTGCAGCTTCACCTTGTGTGATCTGATAAGAGTATTATCTGCAGTATCTACCTTTTTTATTTTAATTTTTTAAATTTTGAATAGATAAGGATCTGATGAAGGTGGGCAGGTGGGTGATTAAGTAGATTTCAGAGTGACCATAACTAATTTCCTTATTAATCACGTCTGATATGATAGCTGGATTTTCTGTGCCTCCTGACTGTACTAGTGGCCAAGACTTGGTTAATATTATTGGTTGTCTTGGGTATATTTTACTTTTATCAAACGGTTGCTGTTGCTTACAGAGCATAAATTACTCTTTTTTTCCTCGTGTATTTATTCCTTGGATTGGAGAATCAAAATCATCTTTTTATCTGCACTTGAGGATTTGTGCAATCGATCTTATCTTTTTCACGATATCCATATTGGTCTTATCTGTTTCAGGTGGGAATTGAAGCATGGAAGAATGCTCATGACAGCTCAGGCTCTACACCTGAAGATTATGCTCGCTTGCGTGGCCAATATTCATACATCCATCTGGTACAGAAGAAGATTAACAAGAGACCAGGTGCTGGACATATAGTAGTCGACATACCTGCTGTTGTTGCTGATTCTAACATAAACCAGAAGGAAAATAATCAGTTGACTGCCAGTTTTGAGATTGGACAGACTGCAATAAGACCGGTCCAGCGTAACTGCAAGCTTTGCCATCAGAAGTTGGCTTACGGAACAGCTACCAGATCTCTGGTGTACAGACCTGCTATGCTCTCAATGGTGGCCATTGCTGCTGTTTGTGTGTGTGTGGCTCTGTTATTTAAAAGTTATCCTGAAGTTGTGTACGTATTCCGTCCCTTCAGGTGGGAAATGCTGGACTACGGAACAAGCTGAATTCCATCAACTTCCGCCTTTATATTATAACAGACGATGCTTATAGGTGTTAGTGTGTTCTTGTATGCGTTTATAGAATGTAAAATTGGAGATTCCTATGCAATCAGTGCGTGTAACTGAGTTTGGATTCAATAATATCCTCAACATATTTATTTCTACTTCAGTTTTAAATTTCTTATTTGCAGCAAACTTGAAACATTAACTTGTTGGAAAAATGGTCGCTTTTGACGTTATTGTAATAGATACACAACTGTATAGATAGATACACAATTTAAGAAGAATCACTTGTTAATTGTATACTTAATTCCAACACATGGGTTCTCAATTTATATAAATGGATTGTTTCAATTGAATGGGTATGATTTAAAAATAAGGTTGCAACATTTGACTAAACATCATGGCTTTATACTTAATATTTGCAACTTCTGATTAAAACTTGTGTCCATTCTTTTTTTTTTTTTTTTGAAATCGTTGGAAACCCCGCCGTCAAATCATCTCTTCCGGGTTTAAGCTGAGCAGATAAAATCACCGGCTATCCCATACTCTTACAAGAAACACACTCGCTGAATTCGAACCAAGAACCTAAAGGTCAAATCATGAACCCTACACCACCAAAATAAAACATTATATGAAAATAATATATGTATTTATTTTTGGAGGTATCCTTCCACATTAGAACAAATTTTCTTTTTAATTTTAAATTCCAGACCTGATGAGTACATGTTCCATGAGCATACTCACTAACATAGCTTCAGTTAACTAAACACTATTTTTGAAATTGTTCCCAACACTAACAGCTTAGTAAGGTAAGCCAATTGGTGAAGGTGCATTATTTGACTATTTTGTTGCAACTCTTGGACTGACCCCATTGACTAACAGTTAGCAAACACAAAATACAGACTAGTATATTTTTATGATTATAACAGTAACTAGGCCTCAATATTAACCGTCAGACCCATGTTTCTTCGGAAATAGATAGATGAGTTGTATATATGGATAGAAAAGAGATGTAATTCCATTTCCTTTGGAAATGATAAGATCTTGGATTGATCCATATCATTTTGATTTGATTCTGATTTTCTATTTTTTTTTAAATACCACATCTCTTACCGGTATCGAGTAGAACTCGTTTTCCTTTAGCTTCGAAATGCCTACTATAACTAGTTATTTTGATTTTCCACTAGCAGCTTTTATTACAACATTGACTCTATTTTTTAGTCTGAGTAAGTTAGGATTCAAAAGAATTGAACAAGGAGGCATATAAGGTGAAAATCTCATGTACGGTTATGTTGAGTGGTAATCTAATATGCATCAGTTATTTAATTTTTACAATTTAACCTAAGTGCATTCATTGTGAAAATTATAGATGGCAACACGCTCGTTATAGTATGAGAATACTAATACTAGTACTCGATTAGCGTTGGAAAACGAGATGGCAATACTTATTTGGAAATGTTGGAAACCCCGTCACCAAACCACCTGACTCGAGCTTAAGCAGAGCAGGTAAAACCTCCGGCTACCCCAGACTCTTACAAGAAATGCACCCCTAAACTCGAATTCAGAACCTGACAACCAAGTTATAAACCATTTTGCCTCCAAGCTACAACCCTTGCGGGCTACGAGATGGCAACACGCCCATTATAATATGAGAAAACCAATATCTGCACCCATACTCGATCATTATTGAGAAGACATGGTAGAATATCAATACCCATACTCGTACCTAACTAGCATAAATATTTCCTTTCTGCAAGGCCTTATGGCCAAAAATACACTAGGGGAAGGCTTAGGGTTGGTGTTATGTTTTGATAACTTAAAACCCTAAGTATAAAAAAGAAAAATAGTTTTTTTTTTTTTTTTTTTTTTTATGAATACTCTATCAATTTTTCTACCCTAGCCTCCAACTTTTTCTCTTTTTTTCTAAAGAGTTGAGTAAAAAGAAAAGTGAAGAAAAATTATATGTGAAAACTCTAATCTCTAAAGAGTTTAGGGATTTGGTTTTAAGAGTGAAGCCCACACTTCTTTTTGTTTATTGCGAGCCATAGCACTAGACCCTTTGGAAAACAAAAACGAAACTCACTACTCTCTCTTTTTCTTTTGTCACGGCAGTGAGCAGAAAAATCTGCTCATTGTCGCACTTTGAACACTTTATTCGGGACTCGATTTGCGTTGGGGTTTTATGCAATTTTTGGGGGAACATTAGGGGTTGTGTTAAGGTTTTTTTTTGGGCTATTTTAGTGAGGAAAAACGTACCAAAACTGCTGCCCATATAGACATGAGACAAGGGTTGTTTTGTGTGTGGTGCGCGCACGTTCTGTGTGCAAAACAGTCCAGATTTTACTGCTCGGTCAGCGGCTGTTTGGGTTGTTAAAATCATCAAAAATAGAAACAAAACGAGGTAGAAAGGGCTGAGTAGAAACGACAATAAGGAGGAAAGAGTAAAAAAAAAATTCAAGGTCAATCTCGGTGCCTAACACTTTCCACCGTGCGGGAAATCGTTTCCTATAGTCCGGCCAAATTATCTAGTTAAGGACATGGTAGGCCGGACATAGGTGATGTCCAGTCGATTTTTGGCTGTGTTCCTTGGAGTTCTTTTCCTTCCTGGCATTCATCCTTATTATTTCCCCAACTTTCAGAGGGTGTCCCCGTAAGAGACACATCATCAGACTATGAATAAAAAAATAGTTTCTACATCAAGTATGACTATGGGCTTCTTTGGGAAAGGTTTAGGCAAATATGTGGTTGGCGAGATAGCAGTCATGGAGGTAATCATAGTGATAGGTGTGGGTTGGATGTTGACATGAGCAGAATTAAGATGACAATTCCATCTTTCCAAAGGAATAGTGATATCACACCCCGGGAAATCCGGCTTTTGATCGGTAGGAGAATGGCTTGGCCATCACCCCAAACTCTAACATGCGCACTGGACTCACTAACTGACTGACTACATGCATGACTATTATGCAAATATGATCATGATAAATGTAATTATACTATAAAACTTACATGAATAAAACTTGTATAGATATACATAGTGAGTATAAACTTGAATGCATAACTCACATATTCATAACTTCATAATTACAAATATAAAAATACATAAGTACATATAAGGCCTTATGACCTGACTTGACGATAATTAACTATTGGGCCCGACTCTGACGTCTTATGGTGTGTAATGATTACCATCGGGTCCCATCTCGTCTAAAGCCTGTCCACTGCGTGAACCTGAAACCTACAAAACACTAAAAGTGAGGTGAGTCAGGTCTTTTGAAAGACCTGATAAGTGAATACTGGAGGGCCAATAAAGTAAGCTACAATAAAAGAAAATAATAATCTTGAAACAATGAACATTAAGGGACTGGAAAACGGAATTACAAGAACCTAATTAATTAACTGAATTACTAAAGACATTGCATGAGACTATGAAACTTATTATGGCTGGAAATAGAAAGTGACATGAGGGTTGTACCTAACATGGATATTGAGGACTATGGTATGACTGAAAATCTAGAAACTTAACTACCTGACTGAACTAGGGAACACGTGAACATAGTTGAAGCTAACCTGACATGTCAGATCCTACTATGAGCTACATGAATTGAAAATTGACTCATAAAATTTGAATGGCTAACATGACCTGAGACTGACATACCCTGATATGCTGATTTGTTCTGAATCTACAAGATCTGACCTGAGTGTAACATCCCCCTCCAGCAGATGCTACCGGTAGGGAATAAGTTGACCTATCCCCCAGAGCCTCTAACTATTTGACTGTGATCACCATTACTAACTCTTCTCAAATTACTGTCTCATGCATAGGGACCATTGCCCTGACTCAAATGACATGAAATACAACTCAATACTGATAACTGTATATCCAATAATACCTTCATTTACAACTTTATTCATAAACATTTTAACTTTATACAATGACCGAATTCAATGCTAATGACTGTTACATGACTTCACTTTGACTATGTCTCCCTTTAACTTGACCTGGTGGACTCAACACCCTAATGACTGCCATAAGTATCCCTCCTCTCGAGCTCGTCCTCCAGGTATACCTGCAAAATAAAACACTGGGAATGGTGGGGGTTAGATCCTTTGAACGATCTAATGAGTGGACAATTTAAAATAGGAACTAAAATACTCTTTAAAGACCCATGGTTCTAAAACCAACTTTTATCTCAAAGAAATCATTTTTCTGAAATCTATTTCCTTATCTGAAAATAATTCTCTTTCTGAAAAACTTTGCTGAAAACTGCTTTTGATCTATAAATCTCTAAAATTTTCATAAAACAGTTTCTTATGAAAACTCTTTCTTAAAATCATCTTTTCTGTAAGTCTGTTTCTGAAAATCCATATCTGAAAATCTGTTTATGAGAAATCCGTATATGAAAATTTGTATATGAAAATCTATATCTGAAATCTGAATATCCGGCGTATTGGGGTGTTACGTAACGCAATCCCCCCATACATAAAATCTGGCGCTTGAGAGTGTCCCCCCCATACACAAATATCTGGTGGTTTTGGGGCGTTACGTATCGTCCTCCCCCAAGCCACAAATCTGGAGTCGGGGATACAAATCTATGCTACCCGCCTAACTCAAAATCTGTGATCTAGGGGCATCGGTCATCCTTAGTTTTGAACTGCGCGTGCACATGATATCTGTAACCGTCAATTCCATATCTGAGTCAAGTTACATACTGAGGTGGGTTTTTCTCCCATGCCTCCAAAATTACGAAACTCAAGTTTTTGAAATCATTCTTTCTAAAACATCTGTAATTGTAAAACATATGTAATAAAACTTTAGCTAATGCTCTATGTGCGGAAAAATAAGTTTGATATCAAAACAATTAAATAAAATCTGTTTGAGAAAATGGTCCACTCACTGTTTTGAAATCTGGCTGGCATTACTTTACTTCGGCGTAGGTGATTGCGATTCCTGCAAGACTCTATAATTGGTACACTTGATTAGAACACAAGCTGAGAAATTTCTTAATTTAAGAAAATGCTATCACTACATGGCGTATCATGTATGTGTCATGATGTAATGTATATACGCGAGTTGATACGATACCCTTAGGGTGACCTATAACATGCTAGGGTGAAACTGGAATGAACTAAAATTGATTCTGGGGAAATTCTGATCACACGTTACGACGTTGTCCCTTGGGCGTCGCGATGCTCACACGTGCAAATGAACTAGTGAGCATCCTCTACTCCAATGTCGCGATGCAAGGGTTGGGTGTCACGACTCCCACACGTATCGTGATGCTAAGTGCTAAGCATCACGACATCCATCAAACAGGGACAAGACATTGAGCTTCCTTTGTTTTCCGCGTCGCGATGTAAGTCATTGGGTGTCGCGATGCTCACATTCCAGAACTGAATCAGAGAAAATTTTCCAATATGCGTCGCGATATTGGGGTGCGCGTCGCGACGCCATCCTGTTTTTCAAGACCCACCATCAATCCCCCAATGAATTTTCAAAACTTATCACCATAATTTAGTAATTCAAGCACAAATATACCAATCATCATCCACCTATCTTTCTAACATTTCACCACATCCAATCTTAACCCACCTCAACTTAATTCATTTTTTAGGGTTTCATAATTGGTGATTTCTCATACGCATTACCTTCTTAACACATTGAACATCAATTATCAAAAGAAATCAACACTTGAAAACTTGGGTCAAGTTTCTTCTTACCTTGAGTAATTTTTCTTCTCCATTAGAGTCCATAAGCTTTCCTTTTACCTTTCTAGACTTGGTTTGTTTTGGATCCTCCATTCTTCTTAAAGATTTCTTATCAAATTGCAAGTCTCTCCCTCTATTCTTTCCTTCAAATTTTCAGCCCTCCTCTCCATTTTTGGATCTAAATGGCTTTTAATTTTTATTATGATATTCTTGTTCTCTCTAGAGAAATATAAGGAATTAGGGAGATATTTAACTTATTGGGCCATTTTGAGCTACTGGGCCAAATGAGAAATGTAATGGGCTTACAAGTTGGGCTTATCAACTTAATCTAGGCCATTCCCGAATTCTACTGTACCAGTTGTGAAAATCTTAATTTTTATGACCTTTGTTTTATTCGAATATGGAAGAATATTCAACGCGAAGGTTGTAGGTCTCGGTCTTAGCTTTTCGATGATATAAGTTCATAAAAATCAGAGATCGTATGAAAACATTACGGCCAAAATAATTTAGCATGTCCTTATTTAATCTTGAAATGAATTTCGTATCGGAACTGCGAAAAATTTACCGAATATTCAAAAAGTCATTTCATGAGCGTATACATGATCGAAAATTATTTATATCATGTATCATACGTCCCATAACATAATAGTCGTTAGGATTACCGGGGTGTTACACTGAGACTACATGAGATGCATATGACCCGAACCTAAAAGCTAAACTGGACATGTATGAACTGAACTGAATATCTAAACTGAATATCCATGAGCTAAACTTGAGTTTTTGAGATAAAAATGCATGAACTAAATATGAATATTAAACTAATCATACATTAGCTGAATCCGAATACTATCAAACATGTATGACCTAATCCCGAATACTAAACTGAACCTACATGACTGAAAGCTGACTATCTGATTGGACAATACATGATATAGAATGATGTGTGATGACCTGAATCTGAATGACCTATGCTGAAACTACCTAAATTGAAAACTGACTATTGAAAATCTACCCCGTAACGTGATCTAAACTTGACCTACATGATATGAAGACTGGCTACCCTGAACATGCATGATTCTGATCTGAACTATATAAACTGAAAAGCTGACTATTGAACGTGTCATGTTCTTGCACTAGCATGACTGGACTTGTATAATCTATTCTGAACCTACATGACCTATCTGAAATCTATATGAAATAAACCTAAATTCCTAAACGGTACATACATAATGCTGAATCTGCATTCTATACTAAACATACATGATTTGTATCTGAATACTAAACTGAACATGTATATGCTAACCTGAATACCTAAATTGATGATGCACGAGTTAACTTGAATCTCTAATTTGAATATACATTAGCTGAATCCGATTACTAATTTAAACATGCATAACCGAAAACTTAATACCTAATATGAAACTATATGAGCTACATCTTAATATCTGAAATGTATATGCATGAACTGAACATATTTGAATCTAACTTGCATGTTATTACCAAACCACCCATACCCGTGGTAAAGCCATCCCAAACCCGTAGTGATTTGGTTCTAACCTAACCAATACATGAATCATGAAAAACTAAGAATGACTACATGAAACTGTACCTAATTCCCTGCACTGAACATGACCTAAAACTACGCTAACATGATTTGATCCTGAATCTAAATGACCTAACTAAAATCTTGTACTATATGGACTGAGCATGGATATTTAATAACATAATGTATTCTGAAAGTCAGAAAACATAATCATGCAAATCTGAAAACTCTGCACGTGAACTAAAATCCAGGCTGAATGCTGAAAACATCTTATTTATACATGTAAAACATGATATGAATTCTAAAAATTCTTGAACTTTTCTGAAAACTAAAACTCATAAAAATCATATACATAAACTAAAAAAGTATACCAACATAGTGGCCTAAATGAGCTGAAACACTGCTTAGCAGGACCTAGCACCATGTAAGCAAAGTGAATTGAGTTGTACCTGAACTTCTAAGCCTATAGGGGTGATCAGTACCCCATAGACTATCTGAGAGAACCTGAGATGCTAATTTGAGGGGACGACATTAGACTGGTGGTTTGAAAATATATACATATATTTGTAAAACCATTTTCTCAAAACATATATCATGATCATGAAATTTAAAAATCATGTTTTGAAAACTGACATGTTGTAGGAGCAAAGTGAGATTTACCGCTATGCCTATGACATCGGTGACCACTACACTATTGAGCTCGCAGCTTGTAGAGAGTACGGATTAGTCCGCGGGGGACTAACCGAAGAATAAAGGATTCGCCACCCAATATAAGACACTGAGAATGATTTAAGGCCGCACTACACCCATTGCAAGGTCCGACCTTAAACATATTTGGGTTCGAAATGGTCCATTACTGATGCCAATATAATATCCACGCTTAAAAGATGGTCCACATGCCTTTAAATACATAAATCACACATGAACAATTTATATTGCATATAATCACACAAGGTAGTTTATATTTCATACGGTACAATAATTTAGAGAATTACAAGATGTTCAAAAATTATGAAAGGAGTAAAAAAATAAAGATTAAACATATCTTTATGGCTTTGCTTTGAAAAAGTCATGCCAGACAAATTTTCTTTTTACCAGATATATTTTTTATGTCCGGTCGAACATGCTGGATGTCTGGCATGGATTTTCTATGTAAACCATATAGATCAGAAATGTATAATAATATCCAATGAAAGCCATGACAATATCAGAAATAGTTAGCTCCATCCAAAGTAAAATAGTAAATAACCCGTTAATTAACAGTAAACTATAAAGAAAATAGATGCATGATGATAACCCTAAGAAACATAAATAGGACCGCGAATGTCTGTTTTCACATGGTACGTTGAATTATATCCCGAGTGCAAATCGTACTACCATCTATTCAGATTCAGCTACAAAATCTACGTCCCGGTTTCCATTCTATATATCACAGAGAAGCGAGTGTACGCGATCGGATGTAGCCAGTTTATACGGCCGGAATTATTGTGTGATAGATTTTATTTCCGATCGGACAGACATGATATCTGGCCGGATATACGACATCAAATCAGAAGAAGAACATTAGCAGAATGGAGATTACGGTTCCCTTATGTCTTTACATTTTGTATTGTTGCCTCCAAAAAGCCTTTGGAAAGTTCAGGTAGGTTGATAGATCTCTTGCTGGAGAGAACTTAAGAGTAGTTGTTGTTACGTTTTCTATGTTCCAAAAAGGTTGAAAGCCAGCCAAAAGTCCCTCATTTCCTTTGTTTTTGATGCACTTTTTATATCGTCTAGGGTTTAGTTAAACCTTACAAATTTCTCCAACTTTACAAGGTGTTCCCATAAGAGACTCATCATCGAGCTATATGTAAAAATATGATGTCTACACAAGTCTGATTTATGAACGACTTGAGACGGACATGGCTAAGATTAAATCCTAAACTTGTAATCTGACACGTTGAAAACATGAACTGAAGAACTAAAACATAAATTAGGAACTTGAAAAGCATGAACTAATATATACTGAAATCATAAATCGTAAACATTTATGCTGAAAAACATAACTTGAAATCTGATATGTATGATACGTGAATGACTTGAAATGACATGACCAACATGGAAACATGAACTGGGAACCTATAATATAAACTGACATGAAAAACATGACATGAAGATCCTGAAACATAACGGAACTGAAACGCTTGAACATGACATATAAAGTTGAAAACATATGATGGGGATTTTAAGCATGGAAAACATGAACTCACATGTACTAGCTTATGCATACAAGCTCATATGGCCCTTTGATCTATTTTAGAATAGGCATCAAATAGTTGTCATCCGAACAGAAACCTAACTAACTTGGGCATGAACATACTAGGAACATAAATCTTATATATGAAATACATAATATGAACTGAACATAAGCTAGAAACTAAAGTCATGAATTATGAACTAGAAACATATTTGAACACCTAAGCTGAGTATAAAAGATAACATATAAACTAATAGTATAATATGGATATATGAACTGAATTCACAAAGTGAATACCGAAACTGAATATACAAACTAAGAACATGAAATGAAACATAACTGAAAGCAGTGAAAGAAATCACACGAGGATAGAAAGGCATGATTCATAGCCAAATAACATAAACTAGATATTTAAACCAAAGGCATAAACACAAATTACAAACTGAATTCAAGTAGTTGATTTCATGAATTAGAAATAGAACCAAACGAAGTTCATATAACTGAGAAACAAGTAAGAGATAGAGGGATAACATCCACTCACATACTGACATCATAAGCCAGCGTGCCTGAATGCCACAGAAGGAATCCTAGTTGAAGACTCTAATACAACCTATGTCTAAGTATGATTAGCATACTCGAACTAAAAATACTAAATATGATCGTGAATGTCGTGAAAGCATGTTCATGCTGCATACGTGATGACATGTCTAAAGTGATAGCTTAAGACATTTACTTAAAATCCGAAGCTATACTAACATGCTGGTTAACTCAACTAAACTGTTATTGCTACATGACGTGCTCATGACATGCTGAAGAAACATCTCAACGTAACCAATTTAGCTGCTCAAAATACCCAAAATACGACTAGTGGTGAAAACCCAAAATTAGCCTATCGTGCTCAGAAACTCCGATTTTCCTCACAAAGACAACTAAAACTATCATTACATGATTCCAATCATTTCCAATCTTATAATCATGCATTCTAATTATCGAAATCGCCAAACCACCCAAACCATATGTTTAAACCACCTATACCCTTGGTGGCTTGGCTACAACTAAAATAATGCATGTATCATGCCTCTAACAACTTATAAACGATGTTTACTGTACTAATTATGCATAATAATCCCTAAAAATGAAATGTCCAAATTCTAGGGTTTATGAGAAATCATTAAATATGCAAAGTAAAGGCTGAAAATGAGATTATGAGGCTTACATGATGCTCTTGATGCTTGAAATGGATGAAAATCTTGAGGTTTGTGATGAGCGGAAAATATATCAATATTTACCGCCCTTTAACTTAATATTTTGTTTAGTTTCTCGGGTTTGATGAACGTTTTGATGTGTTTTAGTTTATTTTGCAGATAAAATAATATCGGGTCTCAATGAAATCATTTAGGACCAAATATGGGTCGAATAAGGGCAATTATTGGACTTGATATTTTAATTTTGGAGATTGGAAACTTGAAAGGGCGTTTTTTACAAAGTGCAGTTTTGGAAATTCTAGTTTTGCACAGCTGTCGTATTGTGCTCATAACTCTTTACTCCGATATCGGATTGAGCTGATTCAAGTGCCAGATTAAAGAAGACTAAAAGATCTACAACTTTGAAAGACAAAATATTTTCGAATTCTGAAGATTTCATGACCTAAATTGATGAACCATCCAGAAGTGTGTTGTGTGTAATTATTAAAGTCATTTTCAAAGCAAAAAAATAAATTAATAAATAAATAATAAAATTATCAAATCATCACCAAACATGATAAGCAATTAGTGGATCAATTAATAATGGATTTGGTGGAGTAATTAGTGGAGAAATTAATAATGGATTTGGTGAAGAATTTGATGGATGATTTGATGGAGGCAAAATTTTGCCTATAAATACCAAGCCATTTCATTTGTAAATTCATACTTTCTTCTTTGAAATTCCTAAAGAATAAATAAGAAGATTGTATCTTATTTGTTTATTTACAGCTTTCAGTAATTAATTTCCGCTTTCGCACATTCTTTTCTTTATTTTTCAGTTTTTACTTTCCGCAATTTACTTTTACGCACAATCTTTTCCTTTATTTACTTTTGCAGTTCTTATTTTTCAAGCAATGAGGAGGTAATTCCCCTTTGCTGGGGTGAAAGGTAAAACTTTTATTATTACTATTTAGATTAATCTCCCTTAATTATAATATATAAACTATTTAAAACTTGACTTAATGAGGATACCGCTATATTGGCCGGTTGGTAATTAATTATAAATTGGTTTTAACTTGACTAAGTATGGATACCGCCTGGTTGGTCGGTTGGTAATTAATTATTAATTTGACTTAATCAGGATACCGCCTTTATGGCTGGTTGGTAATTATCACGTAAAGTTAATATATTATATTAAGGGAGATATCTAAAATAGTAGTAATAAAAGTTGATCATCTAACCCCAACATTTTCTTTTATTGTACTTTTACTTTATTTAATTTCAGTAATTTACTTTTTACTTTTACTTTTTACTTTTTTTACTTTTCAGCAATTTACTTTTCAGTATTTATTTTTCAGTATTTTACTTTATGTCTTTTATTTTATTTAAATTTTTACTACCCGTAAATATGTGTCGTAACTAAGCCAGTTATCTGGGGTTGTGATGAAATCCAATATCACCGGTTTATAATGGGTTAGATTATAGCTTGAGTAATATAAAAGTTTATTTATTGAGTCTTAATCTTAATGCTTTTTATTAACTGGCCATTAATAAAATTGATTAGGTAAACTTAAAATGAACTTGGAAAAAGGATTTTAGGTTAAAGACCTTAGACTCAATAGCCCACGATCTTCCTTGAGGATAGATAACCCTTTAATAGATTTCCTTACAGGATAGGAATATACCTGTCGGTGGGGGTAGCCTTAATTGGAACTTAAACTTAATGAATCCAGGTAATTTGGTTGACATAGACATATGGTTCAATTGGGTTATACTGGGTATTTGTAATCGACCATCGGAAGAGACTTTTACATAATTTAGTGTTCTAGGTTAATAAATTAATATATTACCCAACTGTAAGATAACCACTTCATCTTTAATAGATATTGGAAGGATTCACAACCCTGGATAGTCTTATAAATTTGAATTTTCTTCAATCTACTTTCAAGAAATTTTATTTACTTGTTTTAAGTTTTAAAGTCACCACCCAATCAAACAATCAATCTATTAGATACTTGTAAACATTTGACCTCATAAAAAATTAATAGCAAAGGTTTTAAGTCCTCGTGGGATCGATACTTTTTATACTACTTGAACGATACGTGCGCTTGCGTTATACGCGTGTGATTACGCACCGGTCAGTTTGGCCCTTGGAATGGCAAATATTCTTCCCCCAAATAAGAAACTGAAGTTGAAAAATGAGAAGGGTGTTCTAGTTTTATAAAAATCACTACCGGTGTTACAGAACGATATGGCAGTCCTTGCGAGAAAATATAAAGGTTCGAGACACTGATGACCAGTTTAATGAATCGGTATGCATAACGTGGCATCAGTATGTCGTGTCTGAGACTGGTAAGGACACTGGTATGATCTATGTTAATTCCAGAGATCGTGTTTTGGGGCATCAGTATACCGGTGTCAAGACCGGTATGTCAGCCTCAGAACTGGAACTTGGTCTAAAAGAGTGCAAAATAATTTCGAATGCCCATGAACTTGGACCGTCACCGCAGTCGACATGTATACTGATTATTTAGAGTTGGCGAAGAAGATGGAGTTGTTAGCAGTCTTGGATTTTTTTAATTATGCTATAATATGGTGGGATCAGTTGGTGGCTAGTAGGAGGAGAAATAGGGAGAGACCAATTAGTATTGTATGAAACGATTTCCCTCGCGGCAGAAGCGTGTAAGGAACCGGGATCGACCTTGAAAAATTTTCTACTCTTCCCCTCTATTTCCGAAACTATCCAGGTCTATTGGACTTATTTTACTTCTATTCTTAATGATTTTTCCAGCCCCCTAACAGTAGCCCAAAAACTAGATTGTTTTGCACACTAAAACTCTCATTTACGCGCACATAGCTCACTCTTTTGGTGCTGGCTGTTTGCTGATTTTTCTGCCACTATTTTGGACAAAAATAACCACACCAAAATAGTCCCAAAACATCCAAAAATTATTTCTTTGTGTTCCCAAAACATTTTGCTTGAAAACACAATGAAACAAAATACCAACAAGTTATGAAAAGTGTGGCAGTCAGTAATTTTTTCTGCTCATTGCCGTGACCTAAAAAAAAGTGAGAAGGGAGTTTTGTATTATTTTTCAAGTGATCTTCCGTGCTATATCTCGTAACCAACAAATAGAAGCGTGGGCTTAATTCATAAAAATAAATCTCTAAACACTTTAAAGAATATAGTTCTCACACATAATTTTTCTTTTCTTTTCTTTTCTCGGTGTCCAACACCAAGAAATGAGGCATGTGTAATCTTTCCTTACCAATTTGGATAAGGATCTAAGGTAAGTTTTTCAACCAAACCATCATTTACCAATTTTGATAGACGGCTAACACCTATGTGGCTCAATCTCATATGCCATAATTTAGTAATATTTAATTCTGGTTTCCTACTTGTATTTTCCTCTACATTAAGGACATCTCTACATGTGTCCAAGATATAGTGACCGTTAGATAAAGAATAATCACATTTCAATAAATTTTCTTTATCATACAAACATAAAGTTTCATCATTAATGTTTATTTTATATCCATATTTATCTAATATTGGCAGTGATATTATTTGTCTGATAAGTGAGGGAACATAATAACAGTCATGCAAATCTAATATACATCCATTGGGAGATCTAAAACATATGTTCCTATGGTTTTAACATCCAATGTCTCGCCATTGCCAACTCTAAGCTGGATCTCCCCTATATTCAATCTTCTTTTTACCCTCATTACCTGCAAGGAGTTGCAAATATGAGTAGGACTGTCAGTGTCTAACACCCATCTACTATTTGCATCTAAGGTTAATGAGATGTCAATAATTGGAAAAATACAAAGCGTACCTGAGGGTCATACTTTTCCTATCAGCTTTGGACAGTCATTTTTCCAGTGTCCAGACTTCTTGTAATGTAGACATTGACACGAGGTATTTTCGATTTTGTGCCTTTGCACTTCTTGGAGTTCTTATTTGCAATCTTCTTCTTCCTCATCTTTATTTTCTTTGACTTCCCAGAAGTCTTCAAAAAGCCAGCTCCACCATGGAGGTACAAATTGGGGTTGTCTTTTCTCATATCATGCTCCATCGTGCGTAACTTATTATGAAGTTCTTCATAACTGGCTTACATCGAGTGCATATGGAAGTTTAACACAAAGCCAGCATAAGATCCAGGCAAAGAAGACAGAATCAAGTTACGGCCTAACTGTTCATTAATACCAATGCCCCGTTGTTCCAGATATCGAATCTGGTCGATCATGTTCAAAACATGAATGCTGACAGCTCCTCCATCCTTGAGTTCAACATGGAAAAATTCCTTAGAACTCCGATAAATTTTGATCTATTGATTTGTTTCGAACAACTCTTTGAGTGTTCGCATAATGCTCCAAGTGTTAGGTTTATATCTAGGTCCCAAGATCAAACAAGACATGAAATACATGTGTAAAGACATCAATGGAGGTAGCAGAATACTCACATCGATCGGTTGAGACGATTTGAAGACGAATGAAGCCCAAAAAGCCCACTGTTTTGGCGCCAACTGTGTGCAGTTCACTGCCATCCAAATCAGAATTTTGAGCTGCGAAACGGAGCTCCAATCTTCGTCGGACGGATCCCGGCTCATGGGTGAACCTCCCTAACACCTTCGCAAGTCTCGTAAGTGTGCTAGCACTTGTGTTTTGCAACAAAAACACACTCATTGCCTCCCTTGAAGCTCACGGCAGTGAGCTGTGAAGAAGAAAGAAAAAAACAGCCCATTGGGCGTGTATAGATGGAGAGAAAAGAAGGAGAAGTGTTATGGTTGACTTGTTAATTGAATTACCAAAAAATGCTTTATATATTTTCCAAAAAATACAAAGCATTTACCATTTAAAATATCAAATAAAATAAATGGTAATGGCTCTCTCAACCACCAACACTATTCCAACAACACCCATCACTATTCAATGTCACTTTATCAAAGTGACTTGATGTGTGTCTATCAATCAATCAACTCAATCACATCAATCAATCACATCACTCAAAGTGACTTTTGATTTGACGCTTGATGTGACGAATGATTTGACGCTTGATGTGACTTGCGTCGCCGCACTCGAATTCGAAATACGAATGCGCTCGCAATCACACTCGGGCTCGGTTTCGCTAATTCCCAATTAGCGAATTTTCGTTGCGTCGTAATTAAATGATTACGCCTAGCGAATTCACTATTCACGTCGCTAACGAATTAATTTTAAATTAATTCGTTCGCCCGAATTAAAATCTAATTTTAATTCCGCGTCGAAATCTAATTTCATTTAATATATCAAATATATTAATTTACCGATTAATTCCAAATTAATCATTCTCTCTCTTTAGACGATATTTTATCCTAGATAAAATATCTCCGTAATTAATCCTATATTAATTTTTCTCTCTCTTCTATATAATCCCAGATTATTAATGAGTGCGAGTTATGCGTCATCGGTGCATTATCGGGAAGCGACCCATGAGATCCCCGGATAATTCGGCAGTAAATACGGTCGTCGGAGTTTCCGAATCACGTATGTACCAAGTACTACGTTCTACCGATTTACGAGACAAGATCGGCTTCTAGCAAAGCACGAAGTCTACCGAATTCTCCGGTCATATTCATCTAAGAATATTTAAGATCTATATCAAGCGTAGTATACCAAGTATCGTGTATATCGGCCCAGTATCGGATAGTCACGTGCTAAGGCTGGGGCTGGATAAGTGTCTGCCCCGTCCGAAGCACATGTCGGATGTCTGGTAACTAGTCTCTATAATCGGATATACATGACCTTGTCATAATATCCCGATGGCCGGCCAGCACTTAAGAGCACTAATACCGTATCCTGCGTGACATCATCTCCACTATGACTGGAGTGATACTTCCGTCTTGACATCACACCCAATACTCTACGATTCTCAATATACCCAGCATTGGCGTACACAGAACCGGTTAGAGTCCTAGATGACCTCAACTAAAGTATATTGATTGTCGTAAGCATTAGCGGTGTAAGTCTCAGGTTAAGACCATACACACCTACCCTGATGTCGGACTCCCATAGACACATAGTCATAATACCAATGGGATTCCGAGGGGTCTATCCAGAGCGAAGCTGTTTCCCGTACCATCGGTGAAACACAACCTCCTATCGCACTTGCATGAGTATCCAATACCCAAATATATGAGAACTATGTTGTTGTGCCCTCACAACGCGCACAAGTGCAATACTAGCCTATTCCGCATTATCGATGTCCAGTCTCGATAATACTACGACTAGGGATATTTAATGATTAATCCTTCTCGGACTGATACTGTCTCATATCATTCTCAATCCAGGAACTAATCATATGGACCTCTCTTCATTTATACATCTAAGGTGATCTAATCACAAATGATGAGAGTGCAATTTCCTTGTCACATAGTTAATTTGTACAACAACACTATGATCTGTACAAATAGTGACGCTATGGGTCATATTATCCAACACCAAACATCTAGTACCTCTATGTACTATCTCAGCAAATCTGGAATCATCGATCCCAAGATGTAGGATTTTACCTTCAGGTTATCATCCTTCCATCTATTAAAAGCCTTCCATTTATTAAAATTTTCTCGCTCTTCTGGAGTGGAGTCAGGATTGATTTCAACAGGCAATGGATTGACAGTGACATAAGTCAACTTTTAAAACTCCAAAACAAGGCTTATATTCATTTCCCATTTGAAATAGTTCTCGGCTCCTTTTAGCTTATTGGTATCCAAAAGTCTCATCAATGGATTAGCGACATCCATCTACAAGACAATATTTTAAACAGTAGCAGAATATTTTTTATTTCAAAAATAATAACACCAATTGATTATGGAATTTTAAATCTATTAGTGCCCTCCCACTACTTTACCTAATTCTGTAATCTCATATAACGGAAAAATAGAAATTCATCAAAATTTCATAGCGGGAAGTGGATCCCATGACATCTACTCCAGCCACATAATAATGACGATATTGGCCTTTATAAACTCATTAGGTGGACCTCCAAGGTCAATTACATTCTTGTGACTCCTAGTTTGATCCTGAACTATTTCTTATCCTCACAATAATGACGGTATCGAATTAAGACGTATTCCAAGTGTATACTTGTCAATGTGCACTAATGAGCTTCGTATGTACACCCTCACAATAATGACGGTATTGGGTGAATGAGTTAACTCATCACAATACATCTAATGTTTTACTGGAGTGACCTAAGTTTCGAGCACTTATATCATCACAATAATGACAGTCTTAGCATAAGTAGTAAGAACTCATTCATCTCTATATTGACAAGACAGACCATCCAATAATGCTCCAACATTACTAATACTATTACTTAAATAAAATAATAACCTAATCACGGGAGATTTATGACAATCAAGTCATTAATTTAATTAGGTCAAAATTTTAAGTTAAAACATACAATAAATATCCAATATGACTTATGCTTAATTAAATTAAAATTACAATGGCATAGATTCAAAAACTTGTGTTGTGTGGTTAAGCCTTGCTACTAATATCATTCTGTTGGGCAGATGTGGAACCCATGGGGTCGGATCGATGCCCTATGCAGCGGAAGTGGGTCTAACTTATGGATATTAAGCTTGGGTGTAATTTTAAATAATTTAATGAAATATTATATTCCATTACGAGTGTATAGGAAAAAACCGGGACTGAATCGGAGTCTGAAAGCTCAAGAACGAGTGAAAACAAATTCAGTGCGCGCAGCGCATACACGAGCGCTATAGTGCATGCGCGCATTGTACGAGCAGTTCGGCTACAGTGCACACAATCAGCATTTATTTATTTATTTATTTTTTATTTTCTTTCTAATCCTTCAGCTCTCTTTCCAGAAAGTTGAATGAATTATGGTATTTTACCATAATTTCTTCTAATCTTCCCTAAACACTTCAAAAACACCAAAAATTAATTTTTAACATCAAAACCAACATCAGCACATGTTATAGAATAAAATTCAAGTTTTTCAAAATATCAAATATTTTTACAAAATATAAATTTATTCTAAATACGCACTTGCGTAAATTTTGAATCCAAAACACAAACCAAATTAGAATCCCAATAAGAAATGTCTCGTGAACAATTTTAGGTCACCCAAAGGTGGTCAAGTGATTCAAGAATGGTAGCCATAGGTCTAAACTTTAATCTAGAGTTCCAAACTCTAATTTTATGTTTATGTCTAACATAAATATTTTAACCCAATTACAAGCATATCGTGTTTATACTTCCAAAGTATCCTAACATAATTAATTAGCCTAATTTCAATATTATGTATCTAATATATAATTCAACACTATATGTCGCACTAATGAAAAATATTGTTTTTGAAGAAGATCAAACTTACCTAGCAAATTTGATTCAAAGATCCAATCTATTTCTCTTTATTGAAATATTTGGTGAACTTCCAAGGATTAGCAAGCTTCACAAGCTTTTTCTTTGCTTAATTAAAACCTTCCTAAAACTTGCTATTTATAGCAAAACTTAGGTACTTTTTAATTAATAAAAGTTGTAATCAACTTTTAGGTAGGCTTAATTTAATTTGTCCAAATATCTATAATTAGGTGTGACTAATGTTTGCCACTTTGATTTAAATATTTGACACTTTGATTTAATCTAATTAAATCAAACCAAAACGCCTATTATTACATACTTACAATTACCATAATATCCTCAAATGGTAGAGATAATTATGATTTTACAATTAAGCTCTTGTGTAATTATTGAATTAATCCAATTAGGTCAAAGTAAATAATCAATGTTATTGAATAATACTTGATTACCTTAGTTGATAATCATAATATCGAATATTATCTTTTATCAAAATTAATCGGCTACCCAAGTGTTCAACGAGTACACTTCATATTAGGATTCGTTTAATAAACGAATCGAATACGAATCCATCACATTTTGATTCGATTAGTTTAGGATTCGATACAAATTCGATTCGTTGATTCGTTTTGACACCCCTAAAGTCGAGGTAATCACATATGTTTAACAATCTCTCTGACGTAGGCTATCCAAGTTGTGCTTAGGAAACATAGAATATACCATCAAGTTTCCGATGCTCACATCTCATGTCGACATGTCCACGATTCTTTACAACTGATGCGATCCACCTTAGGTGATCGACTTTGGCCAAAGCTTTAAGAATCGTGATTTTACTCACATGGATACCTAAACCTCTTATGGTACACATACGAGCCGACAGATCTTATCTTGCTTCGCACTTGATTACTGAGTGCATCGGTCCATATCCAACGATCATCTAGAGGCCAGACCATGAAAGATTTCTGACATACATGGCATCAAAGTGTGGAGGATCTCACACAAAATCAATGTTATCCTATAGTCAAAGGATTACATATGATACTCGACTCGAGGAGATTCCTATTGACAGTGGTGTGTACTTCCAACTATTAGGAATCACCTGTGAGTCCTTCAGTAGTTGGTCTAACCAATACCCACACGTCTATACGAGTTTCCAAAACTCATGGTACATCGGGTTAAACCATTGGAACTCCAATTCCACTATACGACATGTGCTAGTCTTCTAGGTTTTCGACCGTATTCCAAAACTAAGGACTAGGAATATTTACTTTAAGAATAGTTTATAATTGTAATACTTATCCCAATGTCGGACCACCTAGTGTCCAGTATTACTATAAGACTATTTTAAGGTCGATATCATACTTAGCATATATATACATCAATCTAATATGAATAATGACAATACCATTAATAAGGTATGAAATGAAAATGTAGTTATTTTATTAATAAATAATAAAATGTACAATTCGGATTGGCACCACAAGCACCAACTCCAACAATTTCTTCAATACACACTGATTTATGTGCCAAATATAAAGAATGTGGTGTGCCATTTGAAAATATTTTTCAATGGCTTTAATGAGCCCCAAATCCCGATCTGAAATAAAGACTGATAGCAATGATGCCCCTTTCTCAACCATTCATTTCTTCAAGATTGATAATGCTTATGTCATTTGCTATGCCCTCTCATTACTAAGATATGCGAACATAAACGAGTAAGTTCGCATTGTGGATGTGATACCAATAACCTCTAATAGTGGTATCTGATACTCATTGGTCTTGTATGTGGCATCAATGATCAACACAGACGGAAAGTTAACAGATAATTCTAGGCTTTTAGGATGAACCCATAGAATATATGTTATTTCATTGGTGTCTGGATTTGTAAGGTAATCATGAAGGTATTTTTTCTTAATTAACTGATCCAAGACATATTGAATAGAAGTTAGACCACTCTGTTTAGCTTCTTTGTTTTTCAAAATGGCATTGTAAATGCTTTTGATTCCCATAGTATTTGACGGGTCTCTTTCCTTTAAAATACTAAGAATTTCATGAGGTGCAGTGCTATTGGCCATGTCGAGCACAAATTATTTCTCAAATAGTTTTTGCCTAGACTGATACTAATGGCCATCAAGATATTCTGCTACTTGATGGTTATGGAAACCACAAGTAACCTTTAATCCCCACATTACACCATCTGGAGGTATTGGTATACCTCGCACCTCAAATGAGTATTCGCTTTTTTTAGTTCCACTATTCTTTATTATGGATTTACCATCAACAAGATACTGTGACATTTTGTACTTTCCTCCTCTTTCACACATAAGATGGCACTTTGGCAGCTTGCCGTCTTTTAAATTGACAGAATTTTTAATCACTACCACAATACTATTTTCTAGATCAACTCTTTTCACTCAATTTATCATATCTTCTTTACTTTCAAAAATCTATATAAAAAAGATAACGAAGATGTATAAATAACAAATATGCATAATTTCTCTACTTTCAAAATAAATAACAAATATACATAATGCAACGATAATAACTAACATGGTCTGTAGTAAATTCAGTTGTATAATCGCGACTATTGTTGGAGATGCTCTCCTCACTTTAAACATCATTCTCACATGACCAACTATATGAAAATGCAAGTTGTAGTTATCCATAATGTTTTACTAAGAGAATAACTCTATTATAAGAAAAGAGAATGATATGCTGAAAGAGAAAAAGAAAAAGGAGATGAGAGAGACTCAAATGATCTTCTAAATGATTTCACCTTCAAACTTGCAAACTACCTCTTTATATAAGACGTGAAAATAAATAAAACAAATAACTTTTAATAAAAAAAAGTAGATATGGATACTGATTTACGAAAGTAAATAAGACAAATAATTTTTAATAAAGCAGAAATAAAATCAGAATCAGAATCAACACGATTTTTAATAAAACTTTTAATAAAATAAAGTTCTCTACTTTCAAAATAAATAAAAAATATGCATAAAAAATATATGAGATTTATTAAACAAATAGAGTATCAAAAAATATATAAATTAAATAATTAAATCATAAAGAAGTTAAGAGAGAGAATAAATAGAATAAATAAATAGTGTTAAATAAATTAAAAAAAATAATTTATAAAATAAAAATATTTAATTAATAAAATAAAATATATATATATATATATATATATATATATAATATATATATATATATAGGGTTAGGGGTAGTTGATTTTTTGGGAAGGGATATATATGTAATTTGGGGGAAGGGGAATTTGTCGGGGGTGGGAGGAGAAAATTTCATTTAGCAGCCACTGAAAGTTTTGACATTTGACAATTTACAATCTCTAGCTGTGCTGTCTATCACACAGGCTACTTGTCATATGAGTCGTGTGTGCTCGGCTCTTCTATTTAAAAGCTATCTTGAAGTTCTGTAGGTGTTTCGTCCTTATAGAAGGAACAAGCTCTGAACTTAGGTCCTAACTTAATAATAACAGCCGGCGTTCCTGTACTTTTAAGCCTTTATATAATTTTTGAGATTCTGATTCAATATTATGGTTGATATATGTTGATGGTTGATTTTCGTTCCAGTGATAATTTGGAAAAATCACTTATCGAACAAACCTTGCTCAATTGTGAATTTGTTTGGTTTGGGAACCAAAAAAAACTTAGCAAAAGATGGAAACATACAGACAACACAGAGGATTCAACGTGATTCGGAGGAATGGATAAGACCTAAGTCCACGGGCACAAAGAAAATGAAGTTTTTATTAGGACCTCGGGTCAGACCGACCTCTCTATCTCTTGCTTACAATAGGCTTTTTGCTCTATTTTACAACTGAAGAAACACATTAGCCAACCGAAAGAGAACCGTTTACAATGAATTCTCAACCCCTTTATATACTAGGACAATTTCTACTATTACAATAGCTTATGACGTCAGCCACGTTTCCTTGTCATTATTGCATATTACTCGTATGTTACGCCTATTAACCCTTGCTCATATGTTACGCCCATCATCCTTTACTCATACGTTACGCCCATCAACAGTCTGGCGATTCTATGTTTCATGTAGGGCGTATTTCATTCATACATATGCATAAGGTTCAACATCCCCGACCTAGGTAACCAGGTGGGTGTGCTGAGACAAGTAACATCTTTCATTATGTCTAGTAACAGATCGGATCAGTCTTTACGCTTAAGCTCCCTATAGATGCAGGTCATTTGATAGTGATCCTCCGCCCCGAGGGTTTGATAAAAGGGGTTTCGCGCCTTTCCCGTATGTCGCTCACCCTTTCATATACTCTGACCATGAGTATCTCACAAGAATATTAAACACGTTTTTCCCGCCCAAATAGTAAACAAGAAAAGTGAACAAGTTCTTATTTGAGAAAAGGAAAAGCCTTATTCATATTCAAGGGATCTACCGTCAATCTTATAACTCTTTGAGCCTCATTCTAAGAGGATCTATTTAAAATATCCCCTCAACTCAGCGTTTTAAGGCTTCTTGAGCCATAGTATCGTCCAGCTGCCCCAAGAAATTGGTACCCGACCCGATGACTGTCACTATCAGCATTGGTCGGTCTTGATAGCTACTTGGTCTATGTAGTCATTCAATAGTTGTTCCTTACCAAGTCCTCCACCTGCTCCTGCAGGTCTCTACATGTTTCTGTGGTGTGTCCCCTCAGATTATGGTGCACACAATAAGCCTTGTTGTCTCTCTTATCAACAAGAAACCTCCTCAAATCGGGCTTATCCAAAAGACCTTTGTCCTGGATTTCCCGAACAATATGGGTCAGGGGTATGTTCAGGGGGGTGTAAATCGTCCATCCGATGACATGGTTGACCCGGACATGTGGCCTTCTCTCATGTAGTTGATTATTCTGAGGCATCGGCCTGAACTCCTTTTGCCTCGGGAATAGTCTCTTCATGTCTCTACCCGCATCCCGTTGATTTTTCGGCCAGAGTATCTTGGTCCTCTGGGAACCCCCTCCTCGGGCAATCTTCTCTTTGTTAATATATATGCTAACATCTTTCATTCATGTTTTCTTTGTTAACATACATGCTAAAATCTTTCATTCATGCTTCCAACCATCATATTACAAAACTAAAAGAGTAGAGAAATAACCAAACATCATATGTTGTAGCTTAGAACTATATAAATATTTTTCTAGTTGAAATTTTTTTGAAAAAACCTTACAAATCCTTAAGATTTCTTCAAATCCTTCTTTAGTTCTTCACTTTTCTCTCTACCTTTCTTTTTGTAATATTTTGGAAGCTTAACACATTAAGTGAAGCAAATGAAAAATGATAAGCTTATATACCTAGGGTTGACCGAATAATAAGGATTAAATGGTAATTAGAATTTTATAAATTTTAAATCAAAATTTAAAAAAGTTAAATTCAATTTTGCTACCATTTTCATAAAGTAAACATACATGTGCACCAATCACATTTAGCCATTTATATCCATAATAATGATAAAGATAAATGTATTTAATTATTCTAATTATTTAACAATTAGATAATTACTTAATACAAAATTCTAAAAACAAGTATCATATTTACTTTAAACATTCCATAATACATATATTTGGAACATGTGTCAAATACCTTATTTGACAAATAATTAATGTGTATTTAATAAAATCAAGCATTTAATCCAAATACACACTAACTAGTAAATGGCCAAATAACCTTTTTAAGCACGTATATTTTAATTTAACTGTTAAACGATTTATAAATAATCAATATTATTTATAAACGTTGTCCTAGTGCTCTACGAGTATATTTCATTAGTGAGACTCGCTAGATTCAGGCATATCCGTCACGAAATCTAATTTCGTGTCCATAATTTACCCACCCGTAAATTATGACGACCACATATAAACTCGCTGAATTATACAGGTCGAGGTCATCGCATACGTATAATCCATCCGTCACATGTATCTCGATTATTCCAAAGATATAGATATTAACGTCAAATCTCTATAGGTATAATCTTGTCGATGTGTCTATTAGCAATCTCTTAATAACACTTAGAACTCACTTCTACAGTGTACCACGTGCCCATGGATTTAACAGATTGCTAATCCCATAATGGATACCTATGCTCTGTACACAGAATTGACAGATCTTATCTTGATACACACATGATATCCTGATGATCAGTCCACTCCCAACGAACAGACGGATGTCTGATCTAAATAGATCGGTGACATGACTGCCATCAAAATGTGGAGGATACCTCATATATCCATAGTGGTATCTCAAGTCAAAGAATCACAATGCTACTGAACCCGAGAAGATTCTTATTGACGTTGTTGTACCATCTATTAAGAATCTTTGGTGAGTCGCACAGTGTTTATCCGATATAAATACCTACATGTCTATACGAGTATCCAAGACTCATGGTTCATTGAGAAATCATTGGAATCCAAGATTCCAGTATACGACATGTACCAGTCTCAGCAGGTTTACATAATTGACCAAGTAATGTAAACCTTGACCAGGAACAATCTAAGAACGACAATGTTATGATACAACTCAATGTCAGTTGCGACGCTTTTGCAACTGTATCATAACTAATCATTCTAATTTCATTTACGTTTTTACCATAAAATAAAAGAAGTCATATTATAGAAACTATTTATTTTATTCATAATAAAATATTTATACAAGTATTTACAAGGAAATACAAGAGAAATTGGCGCTCAGAGCACCAACCCTAACACTATCCTCCCACTTCCTCATCTCTCTCCGGAACCAATCCTACATATGGCTTTCGGAGTTGACATGCTTTTATCCATGGCCCTTCTCACGTCTTCCATTTCGAATATGGTATTCTCTGTAACCGGGAACTTCAAGTCCCTTCTCTGGATATCGTTGAGGGGACCGCTTGTATTCCCCTTCGATTCTGCTTTCTTGAGTGGTTCTCTTTCTCTTTCTGAGGTCTCTATCTGCTTCAGCGATCCTATTTCCTCTCGCTATTTCTTCCTTCTTTCTACTAGATCCTACTCCATAAGGTACTTCGACCTTCTCTACTTTCTCAATCTTTTCCATCATAGTCTTCATAAGGGCCTGAGTTGTTTCCCTCTCCTTTCGTGCATCCTCCCTTTCATTTCGTAGGGTTTCCTCCATCCTCTCCATCCATCCCATCGTCGGTGACTCTACAGTTCTATGTTTTCTGTCTCGTGCCATCGTCTTAACGTGCTTGTTGCTTTTCGTACTTTTCCCCACAAACAGCGCCGCTTGTTGACGATTGATTTTCGTTCTAGGGGCATTCGGGAAAATCACTCATCAGACAAACCTCCATCAACTGTGAATCTCTTTGGTTTGGGGACCAAAAGCAAACTTAGCAAAAGATGGAAAACACACAAACAACACAAAGGATTTAACGTGGTTCGGTTGAATGGATCTGACCTACGTCCATGGGCATAAGGAAAATGAAGTTTTTATTAGGACCTCGGGTCAGACCGACCTCTCTATTTATCGCTTAAAATAGGCTTTTTGTCCTCTTTTACAATTGAAGAAACAAATTAGCCAACCGAAAGAGAGAACCTCTTATAATGAATTCCCAACCCCTTTATATACTAGGACAAATTCTACCGTTACAACAGCTTATGACGTCAGCTACGTTTCCTTGTCATTATTGCCCATTACTCGTACGTTACGCCCATTAATCCTTGCTCGTACGTTAAGCCCATCAGCCTTTACTCGTACGTTACGCCCATCAACTGTCTGGCGGTTCTAGGTTTCATGTAGGGCTTATGTCATCGATACATATGCATAAGGTTCAGCATCCCCGACCTAGTTAACCAGGTGGGTGTACCGAGACATGTAACATCTTTCATTGTGTCTACTAACAGATCGGGTCGGTGTGCCGAGACTCTAGGTACTTGGTCTGATTTCCTCGACCTGACTTCAGAGGCTGACATGAGGCTCTGAATGCCGAGTCCGATGCTGACGCTATCCCGAGAGTCTGATGCTGGGACCGACCAGACCACATCAGGTAAATCTTCGCAAATGTTCTAGTGCTGTCAGACCTAACCACCTCGGTGTCCCAACGTGTACCTCGGGCTCGGGACCCTCTGCCGATCTCTTATCTTCACGATGTCCTTGGACCTTTATCTGTTAATTGCAATCCTCATTCTACCATTCCGATGGATTTTGACTTCTTGGAGTTGAAAAACCATCATCAACAATATGTTAATTTACTTTTCGATTCAATAATTTGGTTGATATGTAAGCATACACAGCAGTCGGGATTTTCGAGTTGGAGGAGAGTTATATTGGCACCATTCGTTTGGATGCATATATAAAAATCTTCAAAAACACAAACAGTCATAAAGCGTGTAACGTGTTAGGTTGGCATGCATATTATTAATTTTCTGAAACCTTGAATTAAGATTCAGTGAGTTTGTCTTTATCACTGCGATAAATGAGACTTGAGTTACAAGTTAATAATACATTTTGCTGCTGCCTTGATGCTACATTCTCCATGAGCAATCGCAAGCGGAAGGAGCCATTTACTAACTCCAAACACCAATTGAGCAAAATTCTTATTCAGTATCATTACACAACACTGGGGACATGGTACATTGATCAAAAAAAAAAAAAAAAAAAAAAAAAAAAAAAAAAAAAAAAAAAAAAACCACAAGTGGGGGAAATGGAGAAAAAGGAATTGAATAGGGCACATGTATGAGTTCAGAACATTGACGATTTGCCTAGGATTATAAAGCAACAAGAAAAACATTCAAGTTATTCAATTCACTACCACTAATGCAAACTTCAACAGCAGGGATAGTATTCGACTCAATCTTATGCTTGAGGCTTTTCCCACTTGAGGGGCTTCACAACCTCCCAGGTGAAGTCTGGGTCGTCCCTTCCGAAGTGCCCGTAAGCAGCAGTCTTCAAGAACCTGCCATTACCACCCCTCTTGAGATCCAAATTGATGGTCATCATTCCAGGCCTGAAGTCAAAGTTTTCTTTCACAATTTTGAGGATCTCCTTGTCCGGAATCTTGCCAGTTCCATATGAATCGACGAAAACAGACAATGGCTCAGGCACACCAATGGCATAAGACACTTGGACAATGCACCTACGAGCAAGCCCATTTGCAACAATGCTCTTAGCAGCCTGCCTAACGATGTATGCACCACTCCTGTCCACCTTAGTAGGGTCTTTTCCAGAGAAAGCACCACCACCATGGGCTCCCCAGCCACCATAAGTGTCAATGATGATCTTACGTCCAGTGAGACCTGCATCACCATGAGGTCCGCCAATGACAAAACGACCTGATGGATTAAGGTGGAAGATGGTCTTCTCATCAAGGTACTTCTCAGGGATGACGGGCTTAATGACATGCTCCTTAAGGTCAGCAGCGATTTCATCGTTTGTAACTGTCTCGTCATGCTGAGTGGAAATAAGGACAGTGTGAACACGGACTGGAACCATGGCACCATTGTCGTTGTAGTATTCAACAGTGACCTGGGTCTTACCATCGGGCCTTAGCCAAGGGCAGGTACCATTCTTCCTAACCTCTGTGAGGCGAGCACCAAGCTTGGTTGCAAGAACATGGCTCAGAGGCATAAATTCAGGGGTCTCATCAGTAGCATACCCAAACATATGGCCCTGGTCACCAGCACCAATCTCCTCAGGGCGCTTGGTAAAGTGGCCATGAACACCCTGGGCAATATCAGGGCTCTGTTGCTCAATGTTAACCAGAACTTTGCAGTGGTCGGCATCAAGACCCACATCATCGGAAACAAATCCAATGGAGCGGCATGTGTCGCGAACAATCTTCTCATAGTCAACCTTGGCCTTGGTGGTAATCTCCCCAAAGACCATGACCATGTTGGTCTTGGTGCATGTCTCACAGGCAACCTTGCTGTCAGGATCCTGTTCAAGGCAGGCGTCAAGTACTGCATCAGAGATCTGGTCGCACAACTTGTCAGGGTGACCCTCGTTAACAGATTCGGAGGTAAATAGAAAAGTCTCCATCTTATCAAGCTACAATACAAAATTATACCAAAACACATTATATAATGAATGAAGTTTTCCAAATGAAAAGAAATGCAATAGATGAAAAATCAATAGATAGATATGAATACAGAATAAAGAATATTAAAAAAAAAAAAAAGATTGAAATTCCTCAATTATAGAATAATTTACAAACAGATCGAATCTGACTATAAAGCAATAGCTTTTTCACTTAAAACGCAATAATGAATGGAATAAAGCACTTCCATAAGCATTTACATGAAGAGGTTGATGCTCAAAAGATCTAATAAATAAACAAACAAACAGATGCCGACACTGGACAAAACATAAGCATTTTACTATTTTTTTTTTTTAAACGTTGGAATCTGTCACCAAACAACCCGACCCACACTTAAACGGTTTAAAACTCGACTGCCCAAACTCTTCCAAGAAATGCAAAACTCTTCCAAGAAATGCATCCTGAACTTAAAACTAGCATTGGACAACCAAATCCTAAACATTTTCAATCAAACCACACACGTTGGGACAGCATTTTACTATTCACATGCTCAAAAAAGACAGATCCATTAACTAAAACTTTCCATAGCATCAGATCTAGAACTTCACACTGGGTTACGTCTAAATCGAACAATAAGTCTCAGATCATTGGTTCATGAATATAACTAGCAAGCAAAACAACCATTACTCTATTAAGACTTCAGATCTGTAAGCTCAAAACACTTATTGAACTTGAAACAGAGACGGAAAGGTACCTGTGTAAAGTGTTTCGGTGCAGATCTAAAGACTTTAAAAGACCAGACCTCAAAAGCAAATCGGAACTCTACGTGTTTGGACGACTTGTTTAGGCTCGAAGGCGCTGTATTTATAGACAAATGGGCTTAGATACCTGTTACCGGACTGAGCAGTTTGGATTCTTGGTGAGAATCTGGATGTAGGGAAAAGGGTTTGGTGAAAAATTGTAACCGTTGGATTTGATGTCATGATTTTATTGGATATGACGTTATTTGGGGTTGGTAAGAGCAATTGATTTAAAACGCAGATTGACTTGTGGATCGGTTCTCGGGTCGGTTTGGGTGATTTTATTAATTTATTTGTCCAAGACCTGGCTTAAGATTCGGTAATCTGATCGGTTCGATCATGACCCGATTGAATCGATCAAGGGTTAGTTAAGTTAAGAATTTTTTTTTTTTAATATTTTTATAAAAAATAATAATAATATAATTAAAATATTGACTTCGGATCGATTTTCGATTCAACTCTGATCGGACTTTTGATTCTTGACTCTCTCACCAAACAGAGTCAATGGACCGATTCAAATTTTAAATAATGGCTAGGAGAGGATATGTGGCTGCTATTGTTAATATTATTTTATTAGTTTTATACTTATATTGTTGTTTCACCGGAAATAGCCGGTTATTCACCCATTTTTGGCTAATAGGCTTGTTCCAATATAACTGGAGATCTTTGTTTTGATATTTGTTAAAGTGAGGATGGTAGAATTTTAATGGATTCAGGATTAAGTGGGGGTTGGATATGATATTTGGAATGGTTTTTTTTTTTTGCTAATCATATCTTAATATGTTTTATTTAAAAAATCTCAAATTTTAATTATTTATCTCTACTCAAAAATTAATAAGAGATTCAAAATAATTTTTATCCTAAATTGCTATCGATATAATATTGAAATTAATGAATTAATACTAGATTCGAAATAATTTTGATCCTAAATTTATTATTACTGAGGAAGGTTACAGGGAAATGATTAGATATGGTTGTTTGTAATTGTGCCCAAGTTTTAGGTGTGCGGTTTGATTGATGAATGTGGGACAGGTTAATCATTGAACATGCGATTCATGCCTTCGATATTTTTTTCAGCATGATCCATGATGATCTACATCACCGTCATGAATTTAGGGTTGTTTTGGAAACGTTAAAATAAGTTATTTCATAATTTTGACCAAAAAAAAAAATGATAAATTTTTATTTATTTATTTATTTATTTTTTAAAAATAAGTTATAAAATAAAACACCTCATAATTAATAATACTTTTAGAGCTCTAAATATAATCTTCTTATTATAAGGAAAATATACATGTCATACTTTTTATAAACTATACATTATGTAAAATCAAATTCATGTATGGATGTGGCTATTTTAACATAATTTTTTTTATTTATTTAAACTATAATATTAATATATGATTATTGATTTAATTCAATTCAATTCAATGGTAGATAATGATGGATGAATTTACAATATTAAATGTTACTTTAATTTTAAATATCTACAATTATATAGGTTTAAATCAATGACCTAAATTTTAAAGTTATTTTAAGTCAAAAATTTAACTTAAAATATCATATCATTTCCTTCACAAGTATGTTCACCAACTCCACCAAATACGGATACACTATAAGAGAATGTTGAATTACCGACCGTTATTACCGACCGAAAATATTATATCGGTAAGTACTGCTAAATATCGACAGAATACCGATCGTTTAAAGATTAAGAAATTTTCTAAGCCACTACTACCGTTTACCGACCGATAAACTGCCGGAAAACTAATCTGTCGGTATTCCGTCGGAAAAAGCCACGTTGAGCACAAACTTAGCGCCATGAAATGGCGCTAAGCTTTTACTAATATTTTACCGCCCATATTTTAAGTAGGTAAATAAAGTCATTTTACCGACCGAATAGATAGGTCGGTATTATGTCAAATAATTTTAATAAAATTAAAAAAATGGATATATACCGACTGAATATATATCGATCGAAATGTCATTCAGTAATTACCAACCGATTACAAGTCGATTCGTAATATTAAGCGCCTAACAACAATTGAGCGCCAAAATATGGCGCCAAAACTAATGTTTTGTGACCGATATGAATGTCGGTCGATAAATTTATGACTGATATGAATGTCGGTCTGTAATTTACTGACCGAATATTTCAGTTAGTAAATTTCAGTAATAAAATAAATTTTCCCCTTCTCTGGCCTTATTGCTCAATGTCTTATTCATTTTCAGATTTTTGCTCATTTCTGCTTTAGTCTTTTGTAATCTTTTTTTTTTTGGCTACCATATTAAATAAAAAATATTTATTGTGTACAAATCAAATTAATTATGAACTTTTATATTTAGGGATTTTTTTTGGGTGTGCTTTATTTATGTAAGAAAAATAATATAATTAAGAACTTGTATTATAAGTGTGTTGATGATTATTTTTAAATATATATTATAATTTGATAGGTTTATTTCTGTCACATGGTGAATTGGAAATTTTCTTCCATTTTAATTATAACATAACATAAATGAATTCAAATATATGGTGGATGTATGCGAGGCTTAATAATGATGGCAGACTTAATATGGACTTTGTGAACGAGATATTAGAATCTATTGAATATGTTGATGGTCAATCGGCATATATACAAGGCAGTAAGACAAAGTGGCCTTACAAAGTGTGTCATCTTCGAAAGTTTAGAGAAATTGAGGAAGTTAAGTTACATCTGGTGAAAAATGGGATTTGTTAAGATTATTATGTATGGGATTGGCATGAGGAAACTCTTATTTGTAGTACGTCCGAGTAGTTCATATATCGGTGATAGAAATAGAAGCCATAAATCCATATCACTAAATAGTTTATGATGTTGGTGGCCCTAACTTTGTTAATGATGACCATAAATTTTTTGATGTAGTTGTGTCAAGTTCTTAAACAATATCTAATTTTCAGAAAGATAATCTAGAGGAATCTGTTAATCCTTATGTAGAAAATTTTTATAAGATGTTAAATTCCTTAGATACAGAGATGTGGTCGGGGTGTGAAAAATATTCGCGGTTGTCAGTGGTAGTTCGATGTTTGAATATGAAATCTAAGCAACATCAGTCAAAGAAGGCTTTTGATGATTGGGTACAATTCATTAAAGAAGTGTTACCAGAAGACAATACGATGGTGGATAAATTTTACAGTATGAAAAAGTTAGTTCAGGGTCTTGGACAGCCTGTTGAAAAAATTGATTGGTATGATAATGGTTGCATGATATACTGGGGTGATGATGTTGCATTGAAAATGTGTAAATTATGTTCTCAACCCAGATTTAAATATAGAAAATGATCAGGTAAACACAAGAATGTGCCGATTAAGAAGATGTATTATTTTTCTTTAACCCCAAGACTGTAACGATTACATGCTTCAGCGACAACAGCCGAGCACATAAGATGGCACGATGAGCATGAACAACATGTAAAACCCCCGTGATCCCGATAACTATTACGTTATGGGAGGTATGATACATGATATGAATCATGTTCAAGCATGTATATGCTCATGAAATTACTTTTTGGACATTCGGTAAAATCCTTACAGTTCCAATGTGAAATTTAGTTTACGTTCCATTCCGAACAGCCCTTAGTATTTGGGGCATATATTTTTCATACAATCTCTGATTTTTATGAATTTTATATCGTCAGAAATCTAAATCCGAGACCTACAACTTTTAGAGTTGGGCATTTTTTCAAATGCAAAACAGAAGTAGGTAAAAAATGGAGATTTTCATAACTGCTATAGTAGAATTCGGGAATGGCCTAGAATAAGGTGATGTGGCACAATCCTAGCCACCCATCCCACTACAAAAAAATCAGCTCATTTGCCTATAAAAAGGACATTATTCCATCTTCTTTCCCAAGCCAAAAACTTGAGTAAGGGTTCAATAAGGCTTTCCAATTTTTCTTCACTCTCATAGGAATTTGGATGAGAGGATGATGATTTCCAAGCTCCAAGGAACACAAAGTAAGTTCTAATCCTCATTCCCTCTTTTAATTTCAGTTTTAAGCTTGAAAAAAGGAAAGCCCCAATTCAAACCTTGCATACCTAGCAATGAGAATTGCACAATTGGCATTGGTAGAGTTATTAGCATGCATTTTGAGAAGTGTCTTGATGGTATTAACATGAAATGAAGCTTTTATGTGTATGAATGTTATGGGGGGATTAGAGATTGTGATTTGATGATATTAAAATAATGGTTTGTGTTTGGGTTGTAGATATGAGATGAGTTTTGACCAATATTGAAGTTTAGGGAATTACTTAAATGAAGGTGTTAATGTGATGGTTGGAATGGCTTTGGACAATGGTGATGGAGAACTGGTTTTGGCCCTGAAGTCGGGACAACGTCATGATGCGTATGAGCTAACATCGCGTCACCAAACATGTAAATGCCCTCTATCTCGGGTCAGTGCGTGTGGGAGTCACGCTAAACATACCTTCTACTTTGGGTTGGTTATGTGTTTGCCTCAGGTTGGTCGTGTGAAGGACTCAAGTCGATCGTGTGGAGACTCAGGCCAGTCGTATGGAAGACATGGGTCGGTTGTGTGGAAGACTTGGGTCAGTCGTGTGGAGACTCAGGTCAGTCATGTGGAGACTCGGTTTAGTTTTGTGAAAGATACGGGTCGATCGTGTGGAAGACTCTGGTCAGTCATGTGGAAGACTCAGGTCTATCGTGTGGAGACTCGGGTCGGTCATGTGGAGACTCAGGTCGGTCGTATGGTGACTCAGATTGGTCATGTGGAAACCTCATGATTGATTATGTGAGTGTCGTGATGCCCAACACCCAGCGTCGCGACACGGAGCAAGAAAAAGATCCATACCTAAGCCTGCTTTTGTGGACGTCGCAACGCTCCTGACCTAACTTCATGACGCGTAACAGAAACATATTCATATCATTTCAGTTGCAACTTAGGATATTAGAGGGCACCCTATTCATAACAGCACATATACATGTATTATATAATGTTACCAGCATAATTCATGACTTGTATACTAATTAAGTTTATCAATTATAGATCATCGCAGGAATCGCAACTTCCTTTGGCAAGACCCCTCGGAATTCCATTGGTAGTATGACTATGTGTCTATGGAAGTCCGAAATCAGGGTATGTGTATTTGGTCTTAACTTGAGACTTGCACCGCTAATACTTGCGACAATCAATATGATTTGGTTTTGGTCGTCCAGGGCTTTAACCGGTTCTGTGTATGCCTCTGCTGGGTATATTGAGAATCGTATTCCAAATCAGTTAGTAGACTCTTTTCTCAAGTTGTATTTACTTATATATTTTTGAATTGAAACTTACTTTTCCGCACATAGAGCGTTAGCCAAGTTTTTTTCCAGATGTTTTAAGAATAAAAATATTTTGAGAAATGTTTTAGAAAGTGATGATTTCAAAAGTATGATTTTGTGATTTTTGGAGGCATGATGGAAAAACCCACCTCAGATGTAACTTGGTATAGATATTGGAATTGTTGGTTACTAGAATTGACGGATTCAAAACTTATGCATATATAGAGCATGACTAGGTGGACGACGATATTTAAAGCCCATAGATCCTAGATTTTAGGGCTAGGGGACGACAATACGTAATGCCCATAGACCCTGATTCAGGGACAAGACAGTGTCATGCATTGGGGGACGATGATACATAACGCCCTAATGGAATGGATTTGCACACCTGGCTCCAGTTCAGTGGCTTGAGGGACTGCGATACGTAGTATCCCAAAACCACTAGTTTAGGCGTATATGGGGACGGTGATACGTAACGCCCCCATGCGTCAGATTTTCTATAGAAATAGTTTTCTGAAAAACTCAGAGTTTTACAAATAAAAAGGATCTCCAGAGGAGTTTTCACAGATAAGAAAGAGTTTCAGAAAATGATCAGCTTTCCTCGAGATGATTTTGCCTTTAGAAAATAAATATTTCATAAAGTATTTCAATTTCCATTTTAAACTGTCCACTCACTAAGTCGTTCAAACGATCTAACCCCCCTCACTCCCAGTTTTCTATTTTATAGGTTTACCCGGAGGACGAGCTCGGGAGGAATGGTACTAATGGCAGTCACTAGGGTGTCTGGGTTCACCAGGTCGAGTACAGAGGTTCAACATAGTCAGTGTCAAGTAAATTTGCATGTCAGTCATTAGTAATGCATAAGGCTTGGTAGAGTATTAAAAGTGTTCATGAACAGAGTTGTAAAAAGAAGTGTATTTGAGTATACAATTATATGTATTAAAGTATATTGAATGTTGTTGATTTGGGAAATGGTGTCATGTATGAGTTTACATTTGAGATAGAGTTTTAGTATGGATCACAATCAGAAATTCAGAGGCTCAGGGGGATAGATCGGTCTATTTCCTGCCAGTAGCATCTCTTGGAGAGAGATGTTACATAGATGGTATCAGAGCATGGTCTAGGGAGTCAGTGACTACAGTGGGTAGAGTGATGGGTTATTGTATACGTAGTATGCCCGAGGTATTAGTATACGAGGCACTACCTCTCCAGTATTCGATCCTCTAGTACATCCTCAAATCTTATAGACAGGTAAGTAAGAAATTCTCAAGCTATTTGAATATTCTTCCTTATGAAAATAACTATACTCTTTGTCCAAATTGAAAATCCTTTCGTAGTTATCCTGGCTTATTATAAGAAGTTCAAAATAAGTTATGAGAATAGATAGTAAGTTTTTGAAAATATTCACTCAAGGGAGTGGGAAGAGAAAGTTATAAGAAAAGTAAGAAATGATGAGTAGATGTTCAAGCAACTAGAGGCAGTGAAAGGTAAAGGTACAGAAGTTGATAATAAAGAAAGTGCCATAACTTATAGTAGTAAAAAGGGAATATAGCAAGCATGAGCAATAGTAAAATATCGAGTAGACCTAAGTAAGGTTCCTTCCCTCCAAGTAAAGTTCCTTCCCTTCTCAGAGAATTCTTCCAAACAGATCCAATAGCTTCTGAGTACCTCGTATGGATAACAAGTTTTCCCCCAATAATGAAGGATATCTAAAAAGGCAAAAAAGAAGCGAGAAATCTGAATTAGTTGGGGAAACCCCTAATAGACTTGAGATACTAAAAATGGGACGTAGAGAATCAAGACACCCAAATCCAGGGTCATAGGTAAATAAAATGAATGTTGTAAGGAAAAATTGATAATTGCCTTAACCAAAGAACCTGATATAGATAAAGCCCTGATCCACCTAGATTCTCATCATTCAGTGATACCGATTAAGGAGACTGTCCTGACAAAATCTATCTCATATCTATCTTACATGAGTAATGGACTCTACCAGGACCTAGAGAGTGCCAGAACAATAATGCCAACGTCCGTTGAGATATAAGATGATTGTCATATCCTTTGCTAGCATAGATATGGATAACCGTAAGAAAGCTCAATACCTATAATATCATATTCTGAGACTGGGATAGCAAAACACTGGGAGATGGTTCACCCAGAAAGGGACCACAGAGGCTTCTAAGGTTAGAAAAGAGAGAACTCGACATAAACTAAGATTGGAAAATTTGCAGTATCCATAAAAAACCATAGATTAGACCAATGCCGGTAGGAGTCCTTGAAAGTTTAAGGGGATAGTCCTATGAAAATGGAAGATACTCAGGATTTGACAAAAGTACCAGTATAGACAGTCAGATTAAGTGTTATAGCCATAGCCTGTGGCAAGAGCAGAGGTCTAGAAAATAGCCAAAAAGAATGAACTATCATTAGCCTTGGCAGCATCATTTAGAGCTAAGCGACAAGTTATGGAAATAGATAATGTAGAAAGGTGTGGAAGTAACAAGGAAGTTCAGTACTGATAGTAACATAGATAACATAACTGAAGGACGGTAATGTAAATGGAGACCTCAAACTAGTTGATAAAAGTTGAGAGACCTTAAGACATGGAGTAGTCGATGTAGATCCCAACAGAACGAATAGTAATTCTTCCTTCCAGTAGCCCCAACTCTAGTAAGTATAGAAAAATCTAACCAGATATACGAGCATACGTTCACCCCCAACTTAGAGCCCAGTAAGGAGTTGAACAAGTAAAGGAGAGTACCTGACAGGATGGACAGATCACGAGACAACAAGATAGCCAAACCAAGAAGTTCAACAGAACCTAGATAAGAATCATAAAATAGTAATATTTTGTATGAGATAGAATGATTTAATTCACTGTATGTCTAGCCAAATCTAGAAGAAAGAACCTGCCTTATCGTAGAACGGTTAGACCTTAAGGAATGAAGGCTCTTAGGAGTAAGGAATCAGAATAGGCAACGCAGATAACGACACCAGAGATAAGATACACGACGTATACAGAACTTCCTACCATACTGGACAGGAACATATTAGTAAGAGAACAACACCCAGACCAAAAGTTCAGTAGTGATAACATGACATGTTGTAAAATATGGAGTTTTCAGAGAAGTAATGACTTAAAAGGTTCAAGGAACTGAGATAAGGAAGAAATCGAAGTAACAGAGCAAAACTTCGGAAGGAAGAATAACAAAAAGGATTAAGTAGGATTTCGAGAGAGCATGATCCTTAAGAAGGTTCCCAGTAAAAGATAGTGTGATCAATAGATGAAAAATAATCAGAAGTAAAGTTGAATGAGATAATTCAGACATTTTCTAGCACTAGTACCCTTAGTGTGGGAGCCTAATATCAGTTATGTAAATACGAAAATACTAGGATTATAAAGGTGCAGTATAAGTAACTGCACCACACATAGTTAGTGAGACTACCACAACCAAAAAGACTCCAGGACCAACTCCTACCATCTCAACCCTCGTTAGAAAACATTAGTAAAGATGGACCTCGATGATCGTCTTGATGATGTTTCCAGAAATAAGTGAATCTGAGGAGTAGTATATGTTGGGTTTCTCTAAAAGGTCCCAAGGATAAAATCAAGCAATGAAACACATGTGCGAATACTCAAAGAAGTTGCGGAATACTTACATTGATCGGTTGAGCGATGCGAGGAATAACAAAATCTCCAAGGTTTGGCTCTCGGCATTCTCCAAAAATTGAGCACCTCCATTCGGCCATGGATGATCCACCAAGCTCCAAGCTTGTGATGTGTATTCCAAGCCCACATGTGGGTTTCCCTATCACATTCGCAAGACTCTGGATGTGTGCTAGCACCTCGGAAATTTTGCCACAAAATTTCACTTGCTTCTCCTACAACTCACGGCAAAACCAGAAAGTTGAAGGAAGAAAATACCCCTTGGGCGAGAAAGAGAAGAGAAGAATGAGAGAGTTAGATGTGTTAGGTTGTTCAAAAAAATGGTAATTGATTTTCTAAAAATCAAATACCAAAAAATTGCTTTCAAAAAGTCAAAAGACAATTATACCAACAACCACTTCCATCAATCAATCAAGTGACAAATTGTCACATCACTCAAAGTGACAAGTGATTTGACGCTTGATGTGACTAATGATTTGACGCTTGATGTGACTTGTGGGCCGCACTTTAATTTGCAATGCGAGTGCGCCCGCAAACACTCCCGGGCTCGGGTTAGCTATTTCCAAATTAACGAATTTTCTGTTGCGACGTAATTAAATAATTATGCCTAGCAAAATCACTATTCACGTCGCTAACGAATTAATTCTAAATTAACTCGTTCGCCCGAATTAAAATCTAATTTCAATTCCGCGTCGAAATCCAATTTCGTATAATATATCGAATATTATTTTTTATCGATTAATCCAAATTATCGTTCTCTCTCTCTTTTAATTAATATTTTCCCAGATAAAATATTTCCGTAATTGTAGGCACTGCATTTTTACGCATAAGTCCCTATGATGAGTCTCATTTTGGAGACACTACCTTTTAAGTCACGGAGGTCACGGGAAACGTACATCGGAAGGGGAAATTCAGAATAAACAAGGTTCACTGTTTTCGTTGGTGCTACGTTCGTGTATACGTTCGAACGTCAAACAGATTGCGGGCATTCGTGCTGCGTTCGATGATGCGTTCGAACGGTGTCGGTAATTCTGGTTTTGCTGCTAGCCTCACATTAAGCCCAATTCGCCCAAACCTTGGCCCACACGCCCAAGCCCACTTAAAACACATATTTAACACATGGTGAAATCAAAACAAATCTAAAAATCACATACCAAATTAAATAAAATACTTACACAAATTAAAGAAATTGCATGCCTAATCAAAATCAATCAACAAACTAAATGCCTAATCTAAACCAATCATATAATCATACCAAGTTAAAATCAATCAACCAATATATTATTCCTAACTTAAAATATTGTATTCCTAAACCAAACCAAATCAAATCCCTCTTTAATTAGCCAAATCCATTTCCTTGTCAAGCCCAACCCTTTGCCTATAAAAAGAACCTTTCACCAACCTTCTCAAGACTGGGTCCCTAGTCCCTAGCTCATACACAACACACAAGAAAATTACAGGAAGAAGACACCCAAAAAAATAGTAAGCAAAAGATAAAGAGGAAACGGCAGCGAAACCACAAGGAAACAATAGCAAAAGACGGAGAACGACGACTCAAAACAGCAAGACAACGAGCGAGAACATGAACCAGTGAACCGGGAGAGTTGCGGAGCATCCACCCTTCCGACGATCGTGTACCGTACATCCGAGAGGTGATTTAAAAGTTAGACCTGAGGGTCCATTTTCATTAGTCTATATTCATTTTTGTTATTATTATTGAATTCTATTCGCATGAGAGTCGTTTATGGATGCATGTTGTGGCTTGAATGAAATGGAAGAGTGTCGTCTCTTGTGGTATATAGGATGGAAACCCAGACGTAAATTCCGTAGCCGAATCCGAATGGACGGTAGTGCGGTCTGTACTTGGGACACAACTCCAAGTATCACTTGAGTAAACGGCACATTCTCTTGCTTTGCGTTGCTTTGGTTTATTTATTTCTTGTCATTTAAATTATGCATGTTGTTTATTCCCGTATGATACGATCGAGTGCATGGGCTTAGTAAGTGCGATGAAAGGTTCCCTAATTGGAGGGTTAAAATCCTTCACCACGATGCTCTGCCGCCGCACTGATTGATGTGTGTTCGGTTGAATGCGAAATACGTTCAATCGGACATACTTAGTTTGATATGATTGTCTTTATTTTCGTATGTATGATTCAACCGAGTGCATGGGCTTAGTAAGTGCAGTGTGAGATCCCCTATGGGGAGGGGCTAAAGCCCTTTACCACGAGACTTTGCCGCGCCGGTTGATGTGTGTTCGGTTGGATACAAGATACGTTCAATCGGGCACACTATGTTTAGTATTGTTGCTTTTCATTCTATGTATGCATGATTCAGTCGAGCGCATAGGCTTAGTACGTCGGTCTAAAGGTCCTCTCTTTGAGAGATCAAGAGCCCCAAAAGGCCACCTTTACGGCAGTACTTCGCCGCGCCCCTTTATTTTGTCGTTTATGTATTGCGTCCCATTTCATGCATCAGATCTGTTCCCGTTCGAACGTGTTTACGAACGCAACTCGAACGCGCATGTATTTTGCCTTGTCATGCATCAGGTCTTATTTCTGTTCGAACGCATTCACGAACGCCATACGAACGTGAGCATTCTGTTACCTTTCCGTTCGAACGCGTTATCAAACGCCATACGAACGCGAACCTTCTGTTTACCGTTCGAACGCGTTTACGAACGCTACACGAACGCACACACACCTTCTTAGTTTCATAATGTATCAGGTCTGGTTCCGTTCGAACGTGTTCTCGGACGCTACACGAACGCGAACCTTCTGTTTACCATTCGAACGCGTTTACGAACGCTACAACGAACGCGAACACACTGAACTGAGTCTGTCTTATCATATTCACGCATAATTGCCTCTTGGTTGATCTTTCTTGTGTTATATAGCCAACCGTATTATTTGTTTCTTGCATTTATCCATTCTATGTGTTCTTGGGATTGTATTCAAGCATGATTAGGCTGTTAGCATGTTATTTGGTTAATAGGTTCATGAGATAGTACTCAAGCATGTTTATTCCATTGGTTGCGTCGTTTGCCTTGGTCTTGATTTAACGCATTACGATTCATATGCCTATGCCATGATGACTTTGGAGTATTATTTCTTGTGATATATCGGATGGAAACCCAGACATAAATTCCGTAGCCGATTCCGAATGGACGGTAATGCGGTCTGTACTTGGGATACAATTCCACGTATCACTTGGAAGAGTGCTCACATGTATGCTTGTGCGGATACTACGTATGCTTGTGTTTTCATGAATATGATATGCTGAATGAAGTTGTATGTTCATTGTTACTTTGAGGTATTTTGTTAGACATGTGTTATTAGATATGAGATATATGCGAAATGTATGTATGAGTGTTATTTTGTACCCATGAATATAGAAGCATGATATTCTTAGAAATAAGTGTTACTTAAGCCTGATTAAATTATTATGTAAAACCTTTCATTACAAATGGCATAAGTAAGGGACCATTCCGAACCCAACGGTTTGAGGTCTTCCCTTGCGAGGGGTGAGTGCGGCCTTAAATCTCATTTTCCCGGTTCACACCGGGTGGCGACTCCATTATTCTCCGGTTTAGTCCTCTGTTGGCTACTCCGTACTCCCAACTAGGCCGCGAGCCTAGGAACATCATGCGTCGCCCAGGTCCTGTGTTCCCACAGTCTGGCGACTCCACTGGGGATAGAGAATTGGCCCCGAAATATTGTCTTGTAATGTTTGGATTTATGTTTTAATTGGCCATGTCTATAGTGGATAAAATGAGGGTTTAATCAAAGGCATTTTGAGGTTAGGTAATGGTTTGGTGTCTTCCTTCACTCACTACCTTTCTAGAAGGAAAAGCTGTGAAGGCACCTAGATAGCCATCTACTCGTAGCCTTTTGTGATGGACTAATTTGGAGGACTCGTTGTTTATTCCTGACACCAAGCGATAAGAGCCTAAGAGGCTTGGGTATTTAAGTGAGCCTCGCTCCACCTTCCCTCTGGGGAATCTACAACGGGAAATCCATTTGACAGTCCGTCACACACCATAGCTCATTGGCACGTACCTTAGTGTATAAAAAGGGTGCGCTCACTTGGTCGCTCGAACCCTTGAGTGGGGAGACCTAGTTGTGGGCCATCATTCGCCGTTGAGAGCCTTTGTCTATACTCTTGCTAACCCCACCCATAGGCCGGTTTGTATGGTTAAAGTAGCAATTATTTCCTTGAGTATGTGCTTGTGGACCATCCTCATTTGGATGCAGTTGGACTATTGTCAAAAATGCGGGCTTGCTGGGCCGTTTAAACTGGGGCAAGTTCGTACCGTATGACTATTAGGCCCAAAGCTTCTGAAATGTTGATGGGCCATTATATAAAAATTGTTATATTACGTTTGCATTATCTTTCTTCTATGCTTGTGTTTGGGAACATCGTCGTTTGGATCCGTTTGGACCATTTGCCATGGGATATGGGCTTGTTGGGGCAATTTAAACTGGGACAAGAACGTATCTCATGACTATTGGGCCAAAGGCGTCTAAGTGTTGATGGGCCACTTTGTACTTGTGTTCGGAACATTACCATTTGGCTTTAGTCGGGCTCCTTGTCATAAGATGTGAACTCGTTGGGCCATTTAAACTGGGATGGGTTCACTCCTGTGACAATTAGCCCGAAAAATTCTAAAATGGTAACGGGCCGATTTGTATGAAAATTTTAATTGATTTAGTATATTATGTATATATATACTTATGCATCTCCATGCACCCCATGCATACATACATCATGCTAACCCTTGTGTTCTAAAAGCCATCATAGACTCCCGTTGGGTTAGGGAAAAGGGAAGACTCACCAAAATACCGAGAACAGACATGAGTGAATCAGATACTGAGGTATCCCGGATAGATCAGTTGGAAAATGGTTTCGCCAAGATTACTGAACAGTTGCAAGCCTTGACTACTGCCATGACAAATATGGCTGTACCCCGTGCCGGGGAAGATTCTGAGAATGTAAGGCGTGAGGAGCCTCCGAATGGGTTAGGGGATGATGTCCCCACTTTTGATGATGACATGGCAGAATATGCAACAGGCAAAGTGATTGGGTCTCAGGCAGAATTTCAGAAGCTTCGGGATCAGGTTGAAACAGTTACCCGTAAAATGAGAGGTAAGAACGAGGATTTGCTAGATTATGAGGCAATGACCTTCGGAGAACAGCTGCCAGCTCAGTTTAAAATGCCCGACATGGCCAAGTTTAATGGGAACGGAGACCCGAGGGTCCATCTGCAGCAATATGTCTCAGTCATGAGTGCAACGGGCCTATCACAACGCCAAGTCCAAAAGATGTTTGGGATGTCACTCGAGGGGGCACCTGTGGTTTGGTATCATAGCCTTGAGAAGAAGGTTAAGGAAGATTGGAAGGAACTAGCTGATGCCTTTCTGAAGCAGTATGTTATAGACTTAGAGATTGACTTGTCACTCCGTGATTTGAAGAACACTAAGCAGAAGCCGGAAGAAAGCTTCAAGGAGTATGTAGACCGCTGGAGATGCCAGCTTCTGAAAATGCAGACTCGGCCCTCTGAGAAGGACCAGATTAAAATGATCATCAAGGGCACTAAGCCCTCGATCTATGGCAAGTTGAGGAGGATGACTTCAATGATTGCGGATTTCCGACAGTTGAGGGAAACTGTCATGGATATTGAGGAAGAAGAGGCTGAAAACAGAAGGTTTTATGGCCAGAATAGAAGAACTTTTGGGGGGCCTGCTGAGACCAAGCCCGCTACTACTGCCGAGGTCGCTACCGTCAAGAACCGACTTTCTCTAACCTGGGGAGGCCATTATCTAAGGTACTTGAGAAGTTGAAGGGACAAGACTCCTGAAACCCTTAGAGCCTAAACCACTTCCAGATCCTATACACACCCAACCTTAACCTAAGCTTGTATTGTCACTTCCATCAGAGGAGAGGCCACGAAACTGACAGCTGCACCCACCTTAGGCATGAAATCCAAAACCTCATTGATGCTCACAAAATACCTGACCTAGAAAGAGAACAACCCAACGCATACAGAAATCCCCTACCCAACTACATGATCAACTCTGGCCTACCCGAAACCCTTGTCCTCCAAACTCTCAACCACTCAGCTTCATTCATAGGAATAAAGGATGACAACGGTGGAGAACCATAGGCCAAGAAAGAAAGCAATGTTGCGAATGATGAAATCATCCCTCCTAGTTTATTTGATCATGCATTTTTAATATAGACATTGACTGGTCTACATGTTCGAATCATTTTTCTTTAATGATAATAAAGACATTATTCGCTGAATCTCTCCTACAATATGAGTATGTTTGAGAAAAACATTCAACCTTGGCACTATGAAATTCAGTGATGTTTAGAACACGGGGATCTTTCAGGAACAACAACAGTACAGTCAGTTTCAGAAATGAATCAGTATCAGTTTGGGGATGAGTCCCAGGGTCGAGGCCCGCATCAGTATCAGCTTGGGGGCGAGGCCCATATCAGCATCAGTCTTGGGGCGAGGCCCATATCAGTATCAGTCTTGGGGCGAGGCCCATATCAGTATCAGTCTTGGGGCGAGGCCCATATCAGTATCAGTCTTGGGGCGAGCCCATATCAGCTGTATCAGTCTGGGGGCCGAGGCCCATATCAATATCAGCTTAGGGCAAAGCCCACATCATTCTGCGGCCGAGGCCCACATCCAGAATTTTGGAATGGATCCAGGGAATGAATCCCAGGGTCGAGGCCCACATCAGCAGAATTTTGGAATGAATCCGAGGGTCGAGACCCACATCAGCATCAATCTGGGGGCGAGGCCCATGTCAGTAGCAGTTGGGGCCGAGGCCTACTTCAGCAATCAGTTTGGGGATGAGTCCCGAGGGTCGAGGCCCACATCAGCATCAATCTGAGGGGCGAGGCCCATGTCAGTAGCAGTTAGGGCCGAGGCCCACTTCAGTATCAACTTTGCCGGGTATGGCATTCTGGGGCCGAGGCCCACTTCAGTATCAGCTTTGCTGGGTATGGCTTCTGGGGGCAAGGCCCATATTACATCAGATCAGCATTGCCGGGTATGGCATTCTGGGGGCGAGGCCCGCATTACATCAGATCAGCATTGCCGGGTATGGCATTTTGGGGGCGAAGCCCGCATCATATCAGATCAGTTCTACCAAGAATGACACTCCGAGAATGGAGATATAGTCCGGGAATGGACAGCTCGAGAATGAGCACGCCGAGAAAGGGCACTCCGAAAATGGAGCATGGTTCGAAAATGGACTACTTATCACATCTCGCCGAAAATGGCACTTCGAAAATGGAGCATGGTTCGAAATGGACCATCACCTCATCACTTGCCGAAAAGGGCACTCCGAAAATGGAGTATGGTTCGAAAATGGACTACTTCCACATCTCGCCGAAGCGGCACTCCGAAAATGGAGCACAGTTCGGAAATGGACCAAGGAAGGCCTAACCCATCAGAATATAATACATATACATGCATACATGCATACATATCACATACATGCAATGTTTGTTTCGTGTTCGCAGGTTTATAGCAGCAAAGACCATCTCATCAAATAACGGTTCAAAAATGAGCCACAATCTACCACAACAGACGCCGGAAATGGCACTCCAAAATGGAGCACTCACAACAGACGCCGGAAATGGCACTCCAAAATGGAGCACTCACAACAGAGGCCGAAAATGGCGTTCCAAAATGGAACACACACACAGCAGATGCCGAAAATGGCGTTCCAAAATGAACACACACAACAAATGCCGGAAATGGCGCTCCAAAATGGAGCACATACACGAAAAATGCCGAAAATGGCGCTCCAAAAATAGAGCACGGTTCGGGAATGAACCAGGGGTCGCAGCAACCCTCACCACCAAATCAACGCAACTCAACACATGGTAAGTCAAGTGGCAGCTGGCGAGCCAGGTAAGTAGAAATGCATTGCATAACTTTGATAGGATTGTCACTGTTGCACATTACACAAGTCCCATCAAAGTGGGGGCGACTGTAGGCACTGCATTTTTACGCATAAGTCCCTATGATGAGTCTCATTTTGGAGATACTACCTTTTAAGTCACGGAGGTCACGAGAAACGGACATCGGAAGGGGAAATTCAGAATAAACAAGGTTCACTGTTTTCGTTGGTGCTACGTTCGTGTATACGTTCGAATGTCAAACAGATTGCGGGCGTTCGTGCTGCGTTCGATGATGCGTTTGAACGGTGTCGGTAATTTTGGTTTTGCTGCTAGCCTCACATTAAGCCCAATTCGCCCAAACCTTGGCCCACACGCCCAAGCCCACTTAAAACACATATTTAACACATGGTGAAATCAAAACAAATCTAAAAATCACATACCAAATTAAATAAAATACTTACACACAAATTAAAGAAATTGCATGCCTAATCAAAATCAATCAACAAACTAAATGCCTAATCTAAACCAATCAAATATAATCATACCAAGTTAAAATCAATCAACCAATATATTATTCCTAACTTAAAATATTGTATTCCTAAACCAAACCAAATCAAATCCCTCTTTAATTAGCCAAATCCCTTTCCTTGTCAAGCCCAACCCTTTGCCTATAAAAATACCTTTCACCAACCTTCTCAAGACTGGGTCCCTAGTCCCTAGTCCCTAGTCCCTAGCTCATACACAACACACAAGAAAATTACAGGAAGAAGACACCCAAAAAAACAGTAAGCAAAAGATAAAGAGGAAACGGCAGCGAAACCACAAGGAAACAATAGCAAAAGACGGAGAACGACGACTCAAAACAGCAAGACAACGAACGAGAACAGTGAACCAGTGAACCGGAGAGTTGCGGAGCATCCACCCTTCCGACGATCGTGTACCGTACATCCGAGAGGTGATTTAAAAGGTTAGACCTGAGGGTACCTTTTCATTAGTTATATTCGTTTTTGTTATTATTATTGAATTCTATTCGCATGAGAGTCATTTATGGATGCATGTTGTGGCTTGAATGAAATGGAAGAGTGTCGTCTCTTGTGGTATATAGGATGGAAACCCAAACATAAATTCCGTAGCCGAATCCGAATGGACGGTAGTGCGGTCTGTACTTGGGACACAACTCCACGTATCACTTGAGTAAACGGCACATTCTCTTGCTTTGCGTTGCTTTGGTTTATTTATTTCTTGTCATTTAAATTATGCATGTTGTTTATTCCCGTATGATACGATCGAGTGCATGGGCTTAGTAAGTGCGATGAAAGGTTCCCTAATTGGAGGGTTAAAATCCTTCACCACGATGCTCTGTCGCACCGATTGATGTGTGTTCGGTTGAATGCGAAATACGTTCAATCGGACATACTTAGTTTGATATGATTGTCTTTATTTTCGTATGTATGATTCAACCGAGTGCATGGGCTTAGTAAGTGCAGTGTGAGATCCCCTATGGGGAGGGGCTAAAGCCCTTTACCACGAGACTTTGCCGCGCCGGTTGATGTGTGTTCGGTTGGATACAAGATACATTCAATCGGGCACACTATGTTTAGTATTGTTGCTTTTCATTCTATGTATGCATGATTCAGTCGAGCGCATGGGCTTAGTACGTTGGTCTAAATGTCCTCTCTTTGAGAGATCAAGAGCCCCAAAAGGCCACCTTTACGGCAGTACTTCGCCACGCCCCTTTATTTTGTCGTTTATGTATTGCGTCCCATTTCATGCATCAGATCTGTTCCCGTTCGAACGTGTTACGAACGCAACTCGAACGCGCATGTATTTTGCCTTGTCATGCATCAGGTCTTATTTCTGTTCGAACGCGTTACACGAACGCCATACGAACGTGAGCATTCTGTTTCCTTTCCGTTCGAACGCGTTATCAAACGCCATACGAACGCGAAACTTTGTTTACCGTTCGAACGCGTTTACGAACGCTACACGAATGCACACACACTTCTTAGTTTCATAATGTATCAGGTCTGGTTCGTTCGAACGCGTTCTCGGACGCTACACGAACGCGAACCTTCTGTTACCGTTCGAACGCGTTTACGAACGCTACACGAACGCGAACACACTGAACTGAGTCTGTCTTATCATATTCACGCATAATTGCCTCTTGGTGATCTTTCTTGTGTTATATAGCCAACCGTATTATTTGTGTTCTTACATTTATCCATTCTATGTGTTCTTGGGATTGTATTCAAGCATGATTAGGCTGTTAGCATGTTATTTGGTTAATAGGTTCATGAGATAGTACTCAAGCATGTTTATTCCATTGGTTTCGTCGTTTGCCTTGGTCTTGATTTAACGATTACGATTCATATGCCTATGCCATGATGACATTGGAGTATTATTTCTGTGAATATATCGGATGGAAACCCAGACATAAATTCCGTAGCCGATTCCGAATGGACGGTAATGCGTTCTGTACTTGGATACAATTCCACGTATCACTTGGAAGAGTGCTCACATGTATGCTTGTGCGGATACTACGTATGCTTGTGTTTTCATGAATATGATATGCTGAATGAAGTTGTATGTTCATTGTTACTTTGAGGTGGTTATTTTGTTAGACATGTGTTATTAGATATGAGATATATGCGAAATGTATGTATGAGTGTTATTTGACCCATGAATATAGAAGCATGATATTCTTAGAAATAAGTGTTACTTAAGCCTGATTAAATTATTATGTAAAACCTTTCATTACAAATGGCATAAGTAAGGGACCATTCCGAACCCAACGGTTGAGGTCTTCCCTTGCGAGGGGTGAGTGCGGCCTTAAATCTCATTTTCCGGTTCACAAGGTGGGTGGTGGCGACTCCATTATTCTCCGGTTTAGTCCTCTGTTGGCTACTCCGTACTCCCAACTAGGCCGCGAGCCTAGGAACAGCATGCGTCGCCCAGGTCCTGTGTTCCCACAGTAATTAATCCCAGATTAATTTTCTCTCTCATCTAATTAATCCCAGATTAATAAAGTACGAGTCATACGTCATCGGTGAATCTTCGGGAAGCGACCCATGAGATCCCCAGATATGTTGGCAGTAAATACGGTCGTCGGACTATTCGAACACGTACGTACCTAGTACTACATTTATACCGATTTACAAGACATGGTTGGCTTCTAGCAAAGCACCGTGCCTACCCAATTCTCCAGAAATACTCTTACTGGAATATGTGATCTATATCAGGCGTAGTATACGTAGTATTGCATATTTCGATCCAGTATCGGATGTCACGTGCAAGGCTTGGGCTGGAAATGTGTCTGCCCCGTACGAAGCACATATCGGATATCTGGTAACTAGTCTCTATAATCGGATAAATATGACCTAGTCATAATATCCCGATAGCTGTAGCATATAAGAGAACGAGTTCCGTATCCTACGTGATCATCATATCCATTATGACTGGAGTGATACTTCCGTCTCGACATCACACCCAATACACTACGATTCTCAATATACCCAGAAAAGGCGTACACAGAACCTGTTAAAGCCCTGGACGACCAAAACCAAAGTACATTGATTGTTGCAAGTATTAGCAGTGCAAGTCTCAGGTTAAGACCAAATACACCTACCCTGATTCAGACTTCCATAGGCACATAGTCATACTACCAATGGAATTCCGAGGGGTCTATCCAGAGCGAAGCTATTTTCCGTACCATCGGTAAACACAACCTCCTATTACACTTGCACGATGAGTTCCTATACCCAAATATATAGAACTATGCCGTTATGCTCCCACAACGCGCACAAGTGTAATACTAGTCTATTCCGCATTATCGATGTCCAATCTCGATAATACTACGACTAGGGATATTTAATGATTAAACCTTTATGGATTGATATTGTCTCATCTCTTATCAATCTGGAACTAATCATATGGACCTTTCATCATTTATATATCTTGGTGATCTAATCTCAAATGATAAAATAGCAATTTCCTTTGTCACATAGTTAATTTGTACAACAACACCATGATATGTACAAATAATGATGCTATGGGCCATTACTGTCCAACAATCTCCCACTTGGCCTATAGCCAATCATTCAAGTGTCCAACACCCGAACTATGTACGGTTCGCTTAAACTTCTGCTGAGATAATGCTATCGTCAGCGGATTTGCATGATTATCATCTGATGCGATTTATACGATCATCACATCGCCACGATGTATGATCCGAACAAATCAGATGAATATTTGATAACGATACCTTTTCTCTACAAGCCTAGCTCAGTACGTTGGTATGTTGCCTTCCATGTATGTCTTCTTTGAAGACTAATATAGTACCAATAGGCACAATGCCTTCCGGTATAATAACCAGTATCCAAACTTGGTTGTTATACATGGAATCCATTTTGGACTTCATAGAACTTTGCCATAATAGGGAGTCGATACCTTGTATCACTTTCTCATACGTAGTCAGTTCGTATTCCTCAATAAGATTGACATCTTTATGAGGTGAGATCAGAAACCCATACCCCAGGTTGTTTTCTGACTCTCTCTGACTTACGCGGTTCTTGTGTATTCGAAGATTATTGGTATAGTTTCATCCTTGATGAACTATTTGTATTCCATTAAGGAATCGGTGCCTGGAATAATATTACTTCGATTTTCATCGAGTTTTACTATCCTCCCACTTACCACTGCATATAGGTATTCCTCTTAGGAAAACTGCATGGCGAGCAACAATTACATTGTTCTCTTGTGAGTTGTATAAGTACTATACTTTGGTTTCCCTAGGATAACCTACAACTAGGCACTTATCTTATTTGGGTTTTAGTTTGGTATCATCCAAACATATGCATAGCATATCCAAATCTTCAGGAATGAGAAAACCCGCTTTCTTTCATGTTCATATCTAATATGATTTCTGTCTAACAAATTTTTATGGAACTTTATTCAAAATAAGTTTTGCACTGTTTAAAGCTTATCCGTTGAAGGAAATGGTAGCTCAGAGCGACTCATGATTAACCTTATCATGTCCAACAAAATTCGGTTACTCGGTTCGGACACACCGTCAAAATGACGTGTTCCGGGAGGAGTCCTTATTGAAAGAATACTATACTCTTTCAAATATATTAGAAACTTATTGCTTAAGTATTTTCCATTACGGTCTTACCGTGACGGTTTAATACTTTAGCCGATCTGTTTGTCTATTTCGTGTCGAAACTTTAAAAGTTTCCGATTTGTGTTCTTCAAAAGAAACACATAACCATAACGCGATGCCACATCCGTAAAGGTCACAAAATATTCATATCCATATCTAGCCTTGCTTTACATGGGCCCACTTGCTTCACTATGAACTAGGGCTAACAGATCTTTGGCATTTACACTTTTACCAAGTAAACAGTGTTTTAGGCATTTTGCCCAATAAACTAGATTCGTAGACTTTATTTGAATGGAATCAAATCAGTCCTAGTACCCACTCTTCGAAAGTGTGGATATACGAGTCTTGTTTGATTGTGTCCCAGACAACAATGCCATAATTAGTCTCTTCTGATCAAATCAGTTTGAGCTATTTGTTTGTCACGTTATATGTTTGAGATTTATTTATATTCAAAATATAAATGCTGTTATTCACATCTAATGTGTTTATCTCAATATCATCTTTATATAATGAAACACTTTAGTGTTACAGAATATAAAGGTTCACCCGCAGCGGGTTAAACACTGATATAGAGATGATGTTTCTAGTCAAACTAGTCACATTATAACAGTTTCCTAATTTAAGTACACACCCGAAGGTAGTTCCTAAACTTAGGTATCTACGGTTGAAATAGCGACTTTCATTCCATTTCTAATTAGCAGATTAATCTCAATCTGAAGTCAGTATCCTGCTCATAGCAGATCTTGAACATCAGTATATATATTTTATGTTCCACACTAAGTATTTAAAATCTAATTTTAATACTAGTAGTGAACATAATGTTGACAAACATATTTGAAGTCAGAGCCTTGCTGGTCTTCAATTCCTTCATGTCTGCTTTGTCCAAACGGCAGTCACGCTTCCGCGATCCCGTTTGCCACAATTTAGGCAGACATTTTGGGATATGTCCTTTATCTTCCCAGAAGACTATAATGATTTTGCCTTTGCCATTTTTCACATTCTAGTAGGCTTTGGCCAAGCCTCGGGTTTCTAGAATATCGAAGTAAGGTGCGCCTTGCGCTACTTGCCTTATTGCAAATTTTGACTTTATCTCATTGAGAATAGTCATTAACTCTCCAAGAGTTAAGTATTGCAATTCAGTACTTCTAAGATTCTAAGGATAGATTCCTTGAAGATCCTTCAATTTCATTATCATACTTTAAGGATCTAATCCTTAGTTCTGATTCAGAAATTAAGGAATCTACTGCGACAAGCATAATGGATTAAGCACTAAAGTTATCATCACATTAATCTTCCAAAAATTATTCTCTACTATTTGCTTAACTCAGGGCTTAGGCCTAATATGTTATTTTATTAAATAAAGTAACTTATTATTTTCCAGGACCATCCTGAAATTTATATTCCCAATTTGAAAATTAAACCATTTAAATACATTTTCCTTAGGATTATGTTTTAAATGCAAATCTTTCAATTACATCTTGATTCTAATAGTCCAACTATTTAATCAACGATTTAGGTACTATTTATTATAATGATTACAATAGTCCAACTATTTAATCAACTATAATTTAATAGATTAAAATCAATTATATTGATTACTATAATCCAATTATAAAATCAACTATAAATGAATAGTTTGAATACAGTCCAACTGTTAATTAAAACAACAATTTAAATATTAGTCCAACTAACATTTAATTTATTTGACGAATGATATTTGTTTGAGCGCGTATGGCAAGTAATTAAACGAATATTGCAAATTCAATTATTGCCTCCCACTATTTTTCGGCGAGCCTCTAACCCTCTGTCGAGTACTCGGGAAACCGTGTTTTCTAGTGGGCTAGGATCCCGTTAAATATCACATGATCTTGACTTTGGCCAACAAATTGTATGATAATTAACTAGGTAGATCTCTAAGATCGATTGGATCCAATCCAATTCCTAGATCCAGTAGGGGGACATCCAAGTCCGAAACATATATCTTATATATGCCAATACATCCAATGTATTACCTAACCTTTTTCCTCTGAATCAGCTAAGCCTTGGCTTTGGCACAACAAACTTAGTGATCCCAGTTAAGCGCGACCCATTGACCATGGAAAGCTTCGTAATCAATGTCGATGGACAAGAAATGGTCTTGACTTTGGCCAACAAACCACAACTTGGACAATACACTGATATGGAACAAAGCCTTCGTGATTCAAACACATCCTCGACGGACAAAGGCCTTGACTTTGGCCAACAAGCCAATGCCAGTCTCAGATCTTGAGTGAGAATCACTCAATGGAAGGAAAAACGCTTAATATTGTTTGAGGATTTTTCGCGTGCAAATTGGCAACCAATTTATTATCTTTGTTAAGGTCTCATCATCATACACCCTTAAACATGCATTCTAAATACATAATAAAGCGCATATGAATAAAATAATAATGATATGCGGATGGATACTTTACACATTGATCCTAGATCAAATCTCTCCCTTTCTCTCTCCCGCTAGCACATGTATTTACTTCTACCCGTTACACTACACTTCTAAAGAAACCTTATTTACATTGAGGGGAATAGGTGATAAGAGAATACAAAGAGTATGGAGGTGATAAGGTTGGACACGCAGGTCCAATTAATAAATCAAATTTATTACAACAATTTCTAAAATTGTCCCACCCAACTAATATCAATCCGTTATACATTATTCATGCATCGCAATCATGTATTCACACATGCATGTTATCAATCAATATAATCCAATTAATTAATCTGATAATTAGTGATCATCCAATGTTCAAACAACGATTTGATTTTGCTCGAGTCAAACTCGTTTTGCGAATAAGTACTCAATGTACGAATTCTCGAATTAAATTAAACTACATAATTAAATCCAATTCAATTTGTATTTAATACTAATTCACTATTTAATTCCAAATTAAATACTACACTTTATTAATAAACCTTTACGACTTAAATTCCAAATTTAATCGCTACGGGTCTCAAAGCCCGATTAATATCCAATATTAATTTAATTAAAGTCCATTGGGCTTTTAATTAATTTCTTAAGGCATGGACTTTTGGTCAACTCGGGTCGAACCCAATAGCCAAAGTCCAATCCGGGAGTTACCCCATAAGCCCAAAAATCAATTTAGGCCCAATTAAACTTTAAAGGTCCATTAGTCGCATTTGGGCTTTGTAGAAGCGGTTTTGGGCCCAATTGGATCCAATCCATTTGGCCTAAACCTAACTTGGTACAACCAAGCCCAATAAACCCAATAACAACTTTAAAAGCCCAAATCCAATTTTAAGGCCCAATTAATTAAATCATAAAAGTCCAATTTCATAATCTAATTAATCCTAAAGTGTATAACACAATTAATCACCCAAATCAATATTTCCAAAACATCATATTAGCCTAATTAATCATGCTATTCATCATTAAATCATGTCCAACACAATTTAACAAAAATCAAACCCAATTCATGCTATTGCATGTCTCGGCTTTGTGGGGAAAATTATATCCAATTTTAATCCAATCCAATTGAACATTAAATCATTATCCCCAATTGATTTCAAACACATCCAATGATCAAAAAATCAAAAATCCAAGACAATTTAGGGTTCATGAGTTTCGGCCAACACATCAAAAATTGGGGAAAAATGTTCCAAACACCTTTTCATCAAATTGATCCAATCAATCCTCAATTAAACATCAATTAAGCATATTAAATCATCCAATTTCATTATTCATGCTCAAAATCAATTTTTCCCAATTTTTAACCCTAAATCATTTTCATGCTCAATATTAGCTCAAGATACCATTGTTGGATTCTCTAAGGTCCAAGGATCATTATCAAGCAATGAAAAACAAGTGAATACAACAAAGGAGAATGGCGGAATCATACTCACATCGAACGGATTGGATGCTACGAAGAACAAAAAAATTCTGCTCCTCCCTTTTGCATTCGGCAGTGGCAGATTTTTGAGTCCTCAAATTCGGCTTTGGCTTGATCCATGAAGCTCCAAGCTTTGTTTGGTCATTCATTGCTCATGTAGTGAGTTCCCTATCACCTTTGTATAGACTCATTTGAGTGCTAGCTCCTTGGAATTTTGCCACAAAATTCACTCTTGTTTCTCCTTCACTGTCACGGTAAGAACCAGAAAAATAGAAGGGAGAAATCGGTCATAGACCGTGTGAGAAAAGAATGAGTTTTTGGCTCCAAAATGAAAAAGAAAGAGAGATCGATTTTTGGTGAGAAGAGAAATTATGTATGTTCATTTTTAATTTCCAAAATTAATTAAGCATATACACATTTCAATTTTCTAAAAGTCAAAGGTACAAGCCTTTTAACTTTTCCAACCACCTCCATCACTATTCACATCAACTCACATCACTCAATCAAGTGACAACTTGTCACATCAGTCAAAGTGACATTTGATTTGACGCTTGATGTGACTAATGATTTGACGCTTGATTTGACTTACGTGCCGCACTCGAATTCGAAATGCGAATGCGCTCGCAAACAATCCCGGGCTCGGGTTCACTAATTCCAAATTAACGAATTTTCTGTTGTGACGCCTAGCAAAGTCACTATTCACGTCGCTAACGGATTAATTCTAAATTAATTCGTTCGCCCGAATTAAAATCTAATTTCAATTCCGCGTCGAAATCCAATTTCGTTTAATATATCGAATATATTAATTAATCGATTAATTCCAAATTAATCGTTATCTCTCTTTAAATGATATTTTATCCCAGATAAAATATCTCCGTAATTAATCCCAGATTAATTTTCTCTCCCTTCTAATTAATCCCAGATTAATTAAAGTGCGAGTCATACGTCATCGTTGAATCTTCGGGAAGCGACCCATGAGATCCCCAAATATGTTTGTAGTAAATTCGGTCATCGGACTATCCGAACACGTAAGTACCTCGTACTACGTTTATACCGATTTACAAGACAAAGTTGGCTTCTAGCAAAGCGCCATGCCTACCCAATTCTACAGAAACATGCTTATAGGAATAAGTGATCTATATCAGGCGTAGTATACGTAGTACCGTGTATGTCGATCCAGTATCGGATGATCACGTGCTAGGCCTGGGGCTGGAATTGTGTATGCCCCGTACGAAGCACATGTCGGATGTCTGGTAAGTAGTCTCTATAATCGGATATACATGACCTTGTCATAATATCCCGATAGCTGCAGCATATAAGAGAACCAGTCCCGTATCCTACGTGACCATCATCTCCACTATGACTGGAGTGATACTTCCGTCTTGACATCACACCCAACACACTACGATTCTCGATATACCCAGAAGAGGCGTACACAGAAACCAGTTAAAGCCCTAGACGACCAAAACCAAAGTATATTGATTGTCGCAAGTATTAGCGATAAAAGTCTCAAGTAAAGACCAAATACACCTACCCTGATTTCGGACTTCCATAGACACATAGTCATACTGCCAATGGAATTCCGAGGGGTCTATCCAGAGCGAAGCTGTTTTCTAAACCATCGGTAAACACAACCTCCTATTACACTTGCATGAGTATCCTATACCCAAATATATGAGAACTATGTTGTTATGCTCCCACAACGCACACAAGTGTAATGCTAGTGTATTCCGTATTATCGATGTCCAATCTCGATAATACTACGACTAGGGATATTTAATGATTAAACCTTTATGGATTGATACTATCTCATCTCTTATCAATCTGAAACTAATCATATGGACCTTTCATCATTTATATATCTTGGTGATCTAATCACAAAAGATAAAAGAGCAATTTCCTTTGTCACATAGTTAATTTGTACAACAACACCATGATCTGTACAAATAGTGATGCTATGGGCCATTACTGTCCAACAATATAGTATCCTAAGGAAGGGCAAGAGATATTTAAATGGGTAATGCCCCTCAGATAAGAAGATAGAGACCTAGATCACATGAGTTTCAGGTATAGAATAGAGCATGAAATAAGATGAAGAGAACTTTAAGTAAAAGGTTTTAGAAGATGAAGAGAACTCTGAGTAAAAGAGTTAAAGGATGAGATGTCTAGATAAAATGATGAAAAGAATGAGCATTAGTAAGTAAGGACAAAATACATGAGCAACATCGAATTTAGAATATGAAATGAGTAACCAGAATCGAGTCGCCAATATCGACATGAATAATAAGGAATACATTTTAAGCTCAAGTATACATGCATTTAATTCTAATATATGTACCTTGTTCTCGAGACATTAGCCAATTAGGAAAGACCGCTAGAAGATCTATCTAGAATTAATGACTGAATATAAGAGGCACTAGTAAAGAACATTATTAAGTCAGTAGTACATGAGGAATTTGACCATGAACTACGAAATCCTCAGCCCACCAAATAGACAGAGATTAAAGAACTGGAAGAACGAAGTCGATAAACAGTTGAAGATTAGCAAGGATAAATAGAGAGTTAAATAGTTAAAACTATGAGAATGAACGTTGGATCAGATCGAGATTGTAGAGCCAAGAAGGTATCAAGTACGATCAGTTGCAATAACGTCAATGATTACCCTTGCATAAATTTACCCCAGTGTTAAAGTAGAACGTGAAGGAACCTAATTATAGGAGACACAAGTATCCTTAGAGATGTGAGGGCACTAGTTGAGAAGAATTCAGATGTATATTCATTAAGGTCACATGACATCAGTACGACTTGGGTACAAATATACTTTTTAGTGATCAGATTGGTATAAATTCCCATATAGACCAAGTGTGGTTATTGGAAATTGATGCGTCAACTGGTATAGTTGTGGGTATGACCATATTAGCACTTGTGTATTAAATTTGGTCAAGATTTTACAAGTCAAGTCTGCTTGGGTGGAAGTAATAATAAGAAGAGAGAACATCTGGGAAGTCCGAAGTAGTATTACATTATTGAAGGAAAGGAACAAGATGAAGTGAAATACAATCACAAAGTATCAGACATGAAAAGTAAGTTATTTAAGGTACTAGTTCGAGGAAAACCTAAGACTAGGTCATAAGAGACTGAATACTTCTGACACATTTTCGAGATGTCGCAAAGTATAGAATAAAAGATAAATAAATTTTATGGATGATAAGTTCCATAAAGGATTTACACCTTTATATAGACAAGATATGTTATACGGACTTAGTTTCACACGAGAAAAAGGGTTACTGAAGGGACTCCCAAGGACTAAGTATTCAACTATAAGAATCGAATAAAGTGTATCAGAATAATAAATTTTTAGAAGTCGTAGTACTGAGTTCTCGAGTAGAAGAGTAGGAAGGAAGTAAGGAAGATAACAGTAGCAGAGAGCAGATGTCTTTAAACCAAGATGAACCTGCGAGTTAAACATCAGAAAGGATTCGAGGACAAATCCTATTTAAGAAGGGGAGAAATTATAACACCCCGGTAATCCCAAAAACTATTACATCATGGGATGCATGATACATGATATGAATCATGTTCAAGCTTGTATATGCTCATGAAATTACTTTTTGGACATTCGTAAAATTCCTTACAGTTCCGATGCGGAATTTAGCTTACATTTCATTCCGAACAGCTCTTAGTATTTGAGGCATAACCTTTTCATACGATCTTCGATTTTTATGAATTTATATCGTCGGAAAGCTAAAACCGAGACCTACAACTTTCGTGTTGGGCATTATTCCAAACTCGAATTACAAGCTGGTCAAATATCGAGATTTTTGTAACTACTACAATAGAATTCGGGAATGGCCCAGAATAATATGATGTGGCACAATCCAAGCCACCCATTCCATTACAAAAAATCAGCTCATTTGCTATAACAATGACACTATTCCCTATTCTTTCCCAAACCAAAAACGTGAGTAAGGGTTCAAGAAGGCTTTCCAAATTTTCTCTACTCTCATGGGAATTTGGATGAGAGGATGATGATTTCCAAGCTCCAAGGAACACAAAGTAAGTTCTAATCCTCATTCCCTCTTCTAATTTCAATTTTAAGCTTGAAAAAAGAAAAGCCCCAATTTGCACATTGCATACCTATCAATGAGAATTACATAATTGACATTGGTAGAGTTATTAGCATGTATTTTGAGAAGTGTCTTGATGGTATTAACATGAAACGAAGCTTTTATGTGTATGAATGTTATGGGGGATTAGAGTTTGTGATTTGATAATATAAAAATAATGGTTTATATTTGGGTTATAGATATGAGATGAATTTTGATCAATGTTGAAGTTTAGGGAAATACTTAAGTGAATGTGTTAGTGTGATGGTTGGAATGGCTTTAGGCAGTGACGATGGAGAACTAGTTTTGGTCCTGAAGTGGGGTCAGCGTACGCGTCGCGACGCCGAATATGTGAATGCCCTTTATCTAGGGTCAGTGCGTGTGGGAGTCACGCTGAACATACCCTCTATTTTGGTTCGGTTATGTGTTTGCCTAAGGTCGATCGTGTGGAGACTCAAGTTCCCAGATAGTTATATTTTGAATATAGGACAATGTGTAGATATGTGAAAGTATAAGTTATTTTGGATGAAGAGTCATGATTGCCATGTGTTTATGCAAAGGTTAATATCAATTGCATTTCGTGAATTACTTCCAAGTCATGTTTGGCGGGCACTTACACAGTTAAGTTTATTTTTCAAAGACTTAACATCAACTACTGTTAAAGTGGCTGAGATGGAAAGACTTGAAGAAAATATCCCAATCATTATGTGCAAATTAAAGAGTATTTTCCCTCCAGCCTTCTTCGATTCTATGGAACATCTTTCGATACACTTGCCGTATAAAACAAAAATAGTTGGACCCATACAATACCGATGGATGTATTCATTTGATAGGTAACAATCGAAAAAAATCTTACTTATTATTATATCAATAGAGTTGATGATGGTACATTTTTTATGTGATTTTTATATTAGATACCTTCAATATTTAAAGCATAATGTCAAAAACAAGCCAAAAGTCGAGGGTTCCATTTGTAATGTGTATATAGTTGAGGAAGCATCAATATTTTATTCATATTATTTTGAACCTCATATAAACACGAGGTTCCGACAAGTTCCTCATATTGATGATGGTAGGAATATTGAAGAGGTTGAAGGAAATCTCAGTATTTTCACATACCATGGTCGACCATATGGAAGATCAAAGAAAAGAATATTACAATATAAAGAAATATTGGCAGCTTACATTTATATCTTGTTGAACTACACTGAGGTTTTACTATTTTTTAAGTGAGTATTTTTATTTTTGTAATTATAATAATTTGTTTCCTTCCAAGTCATATCCTTGTAAGTCTTATTATGCCTTGTGTTTGTAGCATATATATAACGAGTTAAAATAACTAGTGTTTGTAATCACTGAATCCGAGATTTATATTCAAATTGATACACATTTTGCTCATTGGTTCCAAAGATACGTATGTAATAAATTAGATGTACATATAGGTTAAATGTTTGTTACACTGTATGCTAACAATTTTCACTTTATTGGATATGTATGTGACAACAAACACTCTATCAACAATATCTACATCAGAGATCTAGTAAAAGACATCTGAAAGACGCCCATATAGAAAGTATGAACAATTCATTCTCGCACTGCAAGCTTCACATGTGTACAATATTCCTTACCTTGGCTCCAAACGAGACACAAGTGATTGGTTGTCCATATGCAAGATCAAAGTTAGGTCAACTATGGATATTTAAAAATCATCAAACAAAACACTTGTCTCATAGACAACATTTCAAGAAGATATGGTGGAGTTTGTGCATGAAAATGAAACAACTATAGAGGTTGATGATGAACTTGGTGATTTGAATGCATCAAATGGGAAAGAGATTGATATAGAGTTGGGGGATGCTGAATAAGAATGGGATGAACCAATTCTTCAATCAAGCTAAGAAGAGACAAAAGAATATGAAGACAATGATTTTATTGATGATGATAATATGGACTAGTGTTCAACATTTAGTGTTTATGTTTATATGTCATTTAAAAAAACAGTATGTCATTAATGATGATGATAGTATTAACTATTATAAAAATAGTATTAACTAAGTTTTAAAAAATAATTTGCCGATCGAATACTTTGGTCGGAAAGATGAAATATTATCGACCGATTTGATTAAGTCAGTAATATTTAAGTTACCGCAAAAAAAACATGCTGTGAATTTTCATTTACTGATCGATTTTTATTCGATCGGTAAATATTTGAAATTTACCGATCGATTTTTTATTCGGTCGGTAAAATTTTGACATTTACCGACCGATTACTTAAGTCGGTAAAAATCCAATATAAAATCCTTTCTTCTTCCACGATTCAGTTTCCGTCTCTCTATTCACACTCTTTCTCTCTTTTCCTTCCCTGCAAAGCCACCGAAATTGGACCACCAGAGTACACCTAAAACTACTGGTCGTCGCCAGAATTATCACCTTAGCCGGAATTTGGGTAAGTTCATTTGTTATTTTTTTTGTGTTTGAAATAATTTTTTTTTCAATTTATTTTTATTTTTATTTTTTGAGTTTCTTCTACATAAATACAGTGCCTCAACCACAAATAAAAAAATAAAAAAAATAATTGGAGTAATGTTCTTATTGTGGCTGAATTGATGTGTTGGTGAAATCTTATTGTTATATTGTTACATTGTTGTGGCCAAATGTTGCTTGAGTTTTGGTGGCATTTGGAGTAATGGGAGTTTGGAGAGGCATAAGTTGTGCAATAGATATGTAGGATTTATTTTAAGTGTTTTGATAATTGTGATTTATACCCACTTATTCATATATTCTTAACTTATTATTTTATTAGATTTCATGCCATTTTACATGTTTTGTATTTTTTTTTGTGTTTTATTGATAGAAAGCATTAGAACATGGATCTTGAGACTAACGTACGTGTTTTGGGAGCTTAATGATGTAAATGAAACATGCAGGAAAGGAAAAATATGTGAAACAAGTCATCCTGGCCGAGACTAGTGCGTTCCGACGCAATATTTGGCATTGAAGTCGGTAATTAATAATATTTTCACTCGGCACTCTCTATAGGGAGTAGAATAATTTAGGATTCTTGGCTTATAAACTAAGAAATTGAGTAATAATTGATTGACGTAACAAATACATAAGGGATAATTAGGTGAAATCATACTCTAGAATTCCTCTCATCATGGTCTTTCTTAATTAAACGTTTTGACTTCTTGCTTCTTTAATTTATATAATTTAAGTTAGTTTATTATAAATTGATTTCTAAATAAAGTTAAGTTTATTAATTATAGTATTTAGTGTGAATTTGATTTCAATCCTGTGGGTTCGACACTCTTTATTCATCATTTACGAAAACTTGTGACCGTATACTTACGGTATGATAATCTCGCAATAAATTTTTGACGTCGTTACCGGGGATTGTTCAATCTTATTCACATTAATACTATTACCAATAACCTTAACTTTAATTTTGATTTTATTACTTCTTTCTTTCTTTTTGTGCTTCAGTGAATGTGAAGATCAACAAGTCTCGATTGGCTCTTGCTTGATCCTGAAATAAAAATAACAACGAGGAGACTAAGGAAAGAAAACAGGATTGAAAAAGAAGCAATGGCGTTTGACAACAGAGAGAACAACCCGCGTCACGTGGCAATTCGATATCATTTTAAGCCTGTCATTGAATGATACTTATTCTAGGATTACGCACCAACCGTCAATGTCAATAATTTTGAGCTGAAACCTGCATTCATCAACATGGTGCAACAGAACCAATATGGGAGTTTAGCTGTAGAGGATCTAAATATTCACTTAAGGATGTTCTTGAAGATGGCAGATACAATTAATATGAATGAAGTAACTAAAGAGACCATCAGGCTGTGCTTGTTCCTATTCTTTTTAAAGGACAAAGCGAGGTTTGGTTGCAATCTATACCAATGGGGAGCATCCTGACATGAGAGGATATGGCCACATAATTTCTTGAGAATTTCTTTCCCCCAGCTAAATCAGCCCAACTGAGAACATGGATTAACATTTTTAAGCAGTTGGAGACTGAGAACCTGTAGGAATCGTGAGAGCGTTTTAAAGATCTACTCATGAGGTGCCCACAACATAATTATGAAGACTGGGTTCAGATTCAGTTATACTATAATGGGTTGACTAGTCTTAACATGACTATGGTTGATGTAGCTGTTAGAGGAACCCTGTTCAAGAAAACTGCTGAAGATGTTTATGCTATTTTGGAGGAGATGGTCATTAATAATTTCCAATGGCCAAGTGAACATTCCATGATGACTAAGGTTGCTGGTATACATGAGGTGGATCCTATTGTTGCACTTAAAACTCAAGTTTCATTCCTCACGACTCTTATAGCAGTATTGACCAACCTAAAGGCCCAACCATCTATTGAGGCTATTGTTGCGGCTAGTCTGATGTAACTAGATTGAGGAATAAGTTTTGAGCAAACCTAGTATGTGAACAATCGGAACTTCAAAAACTATAGAGGTAATCTTATGCCTAGCTATTATCATCCGAACTTGTCATATAAGAACATAGAAAAATCCTTGCAACCTCCTCATGGATTCAACAATTAAAGGGCTGAGCATAAACCATCCTTAGAATACCTTATGAGCATATTCGTCGCTGAATAATATTGAAACCCATATGGAAATATAGGGGTGACGATGAAATCTTTAGAATTACAAATTGGATAGCTCGTCTCTTCTATTACAAATCAGAAGAAAATGGCATTTTCTAGTAATAACGAGGTCAACCCTAGTTAGAAGTTTCAGTTCATTACCATTGAGAGTGGATTAGAGATGCCCCTAAGGACTAAGGTAGTCAAGACAAAGAAACGAAATTCCAGGAGGAAACATTAACGAAAGAAGAGAATAGTGCACCATTTCCTCCATATAAGCCACCCCACTCCCGAACATACCATTGCCATACCCTCAATGCTTTCAAGGGAAGAAGTTGGATGATGAGTTTGCCAAGTTCCTAGATATCTTTAAAAATATCCATATCAACATCCTTTTTCACAGACGTTTGGAACAAATGCCTAATTATGTGTTATGAATGAGATAATCTCCAAAAAGAGGAAGCTGGTTGATTTTCAAACAGTATCACTCACAGAGAAGTATAGTGCCATCCTACAAAAGAAGCTCCCTCCAAAATTGAAGGATCATGGCAGCTTTACTATACCGTGCACTATTGGAAATCGAGACTTTGGTATGGCGCTATGTTATTTTGGTGGGAGTATCAATCTCATGCCTTTGTCCATCTACAAACATTTGGGCTTAGATTAGGCGAAGCCAACCACCATCACATTACAGCTAACAAATAGATCTATCACCTACCCATGAGGAATAGTGGATGATGTGTTGGTCAAGGTGCATAAGTTCTATTTCCCCACTAATTTCCTTGTTCTTGATATGGATGATGATCATATATCCCAATCATCCTTAGGAAACCTTTCTTAGCAACAAGCATAGCAATCATTAAAGTGCATGAAGGTAAATTGACAATTCATGTGCAGAACGAAGAAGTAACATTTAGTGTTTTCAAAGCCATATTGAGTCCTCAGAGTGATAAAGAATGTTGCAGGATATTCATTGTAGATAAGAGGGTTTAATGGATAATGATTATGTGTTAGGTGTGTCTCAATGTATTCAAGCCAACACATAGGGTGAACCAGTAGTCAAACAATCAAAAAACATAGTGTAGCCATGCAAAAAAGATCTTCTGCAACCCAAACTGAAGCCATTCCCAAGACGTCGCAATAAGAGGAACTCCAGAGTCAATGCTCGTCTGGAGATGATCTTGGAAAGCTACAAAATATGACGAGCTAATTTTTCAGCATGTGTAGTCCAAAATTTCAAAATGGCTGAAAATTTATAAATCCTGACCTAAGGGTGAAGCCCATAACTGAACCATCAGTGGACTCTATGGGACCCTCTATGGATAAATTACCGCAGCCAACCAAGTAGTATTTTTCATGTCATAATCAATAGTGGATAATAAAGAAGAAAGCGCATGAGACTATCTGGTCCCCTACATTGAAGACACCATGATATTTTTGATGGTTAAGTTTTGCTGAAGATGTTAAACTTAGCGCTAGCTAGGAGGCAACCCACGTATTTTTAATTTTGCATTTTTAATTTTTAATTTTTAATTTCATTTTTTGTGCTATATATTTACATGTTTATTTAGATAGGTATTGTCGAGAGCAACATGGCGCGCGCAACTATGAATCTGATATGAACCAATCAAGATGATGATGCACTAAATATACTCCCACACAGTAATGTTGTTCCATTCTATGTTCTTACTTGTTTTTATTTTGTTACATTGGGGACAATGCAACTGTTATCTATATTGCATGTGTTAATTTGCTGTGTGATTTTTATCCTAGGGAACATAGCAGAAATCTGATGATGAGGTTGTTTATTTTAGTATGAAATGTTAGAAAATGATAAGTGTTTGAATGTTTTTCATCTGGCGCCTTGAGTAGGTGATCTATGTTAGACCCATCGAATTCCGATTTTCGATATGAAATCACTGAGTTGACTTAGTTAGGTATCGAGCTGTGATTAGACCTTGACACATAGACATTGTGAGTCTGACTTAGATAATTTATTCAATACTTTGGATCTAAGTTGAATACTTTGAAGGTTTCTTTGATTTCATTACTAGGTATTCTTTGAGTACAATATTTGCGCAAGACTTCCTATGACTTTTTTTTTATTACTTGCTTTTATATTTTTACATGATTGCATGTGAAAATTAAATGACATTTGTGGGTGTCATCGCCGCAAGCCCTCACGAGACTATAACTCATCCACTAGGGTCATTTAGGTATTTAAAGACTTGTTGCATATGTTAAATGCACTCGTAATCCCTAAGAAAATGGTGTAGTTAATTTAGTTACCTTTGTTTGTTTACTTTTATTTAGTTTTTATTTAGTATTTTGCTCGGGAATAGTAAAATCTTAAGTTTATGGATGTTTGATAAGTGTGATTTATACCCACATATTCATACATTCATAGCTTATTATTTTGTTAGATTTCATGCTATTTTATGTGTTTTGTAGTTTGTTTTGTGTTTTATTGATAAGAAGCATTAGAGCATGGATCTTGAGGCTAACGAACTTGTTTTGGGAGCTTAAGAATACAAAGGAAGCACGCAGGAAGGCAAAATATGTGAAACAAGTCATCTTGGCTGAGACTAGGGCGTGTTGATGTAACATTTGACATCGCGATGCCACCAGCCATGAAGAGCACACATGTTTTCCTAAGTATGTTGCATTGTGACGCCCCAGACGATTTTCAGACTTTGGGAAATCCATTTTCTACGCTCACAAGGACTCCCGAAACTTTCCTATAAATACATAATGCATCTAAAACCCTAAGGGAGAATTAGACACAATAAGAGAGCTCAAAACACATAATTTAGAGAGATCTAAGAAGAGGACACGAATGTGGTGACGTCCGAAAAATGAAAGGATTCGATTCAGGTTTTATCTTCTAGTTTATTTCTTCAAATTCGTATGATATTCAATATGTTCTTGACTCCATTTTCATTATTCTTTTATTTAGTCATGAATTAATTTTCTTATTCTAGAGGATGATATAGCATATGCTTAAACCTATGTGATTGATTACCGATTAATTATTATGAAGTTTTAAATCAATTTATTTATATTTTCTTGTGTTTAATGCTTCTGGTTTGCTGGCCATAAATTAGATGATTCCATATTTATAATCTATCACTCGGGAGATGATATTTTGAATAGGATCTAGAAAATATAACATAAGAATTTTATAGAGTTTGAGAGGCTTATAATTCCTTTGAAGTCGTTAACAAAGAATCACATAGCATAATGAGTTGTTAATTATTTGATTTTTATAAGGATATCGAAGTAGGTAATTAGTAATATTTTCACTCAGCACTCCGGAGGGAGTAGAATTATAAACTAAGATATTAAGTAATAATTGATTGGCGTAACAAATACATAGAGGATAGTTATGTGAAATTAAACTCTAGAATTCCTCTCATTCTGATATTTCTTAATAAAACGTTTTGATTTCTAAATAAAATTAAGTTTATTAATTATAGTATTTAGTGTGAATTTGATTTCAATCTGTGTGGGTTCGACATTCTTTATTCATCCTTTACTAAAACTTGACAATGTATACTTGCAGTATGGTAATCTCGCAACATGTTTGTTTTATGTAAATAAAAATTTTGGATTATCATAGTTACAAAGGAAGCTCTATCAAAATTTCGGTAGATTAAAGAGGTATTTGAGGCAGTAGGTTAAAATGAGTAACTGTAGTTGAAAATATATTTATGCAGTTTAAGGTAATCTTCGAAATGACTACTTGAAAATCATCGAAATTTCATTTTTCCTCACCTGGAAGTTTTGAGGCTTCCAATAAAAAATATGAGAAGAAATACCTTATATGCCGTATGGAATCGGTAAGATAGAAAAATTCGAAAGATTTGTTTAAAGTTTACTTCAATTAAACTTAATGTTAAGATAGAAAAAGTCGAACGATTTATTTGATGAACTATTGTAATCACATTAATGTTACTAGATAGTTTGATTAAAATTAATTTATGCATTCTTGTTCTATTATATTCTTACACATATGGCCAGAGGTACCGGCGTAGGTCTTCTCCGTAGAGCTAGATCTACATCTGGTAGGTCTATTGGGACCCTAGATAGTGAGGTTGGTACCAGCTTGCAGCAACTTTAGACTCCGATATCGGATCCTGATCAAATTTCACCTGTATAGGATCCAATGACATTGCAGCACCTAATTGAGATGGATGTCACAGGTAATGTCAGCACTGTGGCATCAAAAATATTCAGTACTGGGTCAAGACAACATCATCAGCTCACTCTACGTGAGCCAAAATAAGCTTCATATTATTATTATTATTATTATTTCATATATGTATTTTTTTTCATTTTTAATGGGCAGATTGAGCAATCCAACATTTTTGCACGCAAGATGCATCAGAGTTTTTAGGAATGGATAGTTCCAGAGGGAGTATGTTAGAAGGTTCCCACAGAGACTAAGAAATTATATTTTGAAGAGTTTAAGGTATTTATAAATTTTAATTAATTACTTAATTTAAAATATTTATAGTTAAAATATATTATTTATAAGTTAATTCAATTATTTTACAAAATCAATTTTGGGGGGAGGAGGCAATTAATGCCATGATGAGTATTGCATGAGAGAAGAAGGCAGTCATTGGGTACAAATATATGTTGAACGAGATTAAGCAGAAAATGGAGCAACCATGTTTCATAGATGATCCGATATGGAATAATTTAAATCAATATTGGGAATCTCTTGACTTTCATGTACATTTAGAAGCAGCCTCCCATGACCGACGATGATCTGCCATCGAAGAAGCAGAAATGATCAGGCATACGGGAGTCACTATATCGCATTACGACCATGATCGTCATCTTGTAAGTATATAAATTGTAAGTAATAGATATTTCTTTGAATAACTTAATATTTTTTTATATTTAATTACTATTACATTATTTGTAAATAGATATAAGAAACAATTGGGCCGTCAGCCCAGTTCCTTTGAGCTCTTCGTGCATACACATACGAAGAAGAACGATGGACACACGTTCGTTCATCAGCGATCTCAGGATATGTATGTAAGGTTTTATATATGTTTATGTTCAATTGTGTTTTTTTTTACATATATAACTTAAAAAAATTTATATTATGATCTAACATTTCTCACATTTGTCATAAGATCACTATACAACTGCTCGAGACCAGTTATTGCAGATTGGGGATCCGATAGATGAGGACCGATTATTTATTGAGATTGTCGGAGGGGAGAAGAAGAAGTATGTCTAAGGTTTCAGATCCCAATAAATACCTTAGGGTAGTTCCTCATTTTCTATTGTCTCGATTTCACAAGTGGAAATGTAGGAATATATCACTACGTTGAGACAACAGTTACGGCAGCAGCAGAAGCAGATGCTAAAAATACAGGAGCAGATGCAGAAGAAAATACAAGAGCAAATCTAGAAATAGTAGGAGTAGATAAATCTGGCCATGGTTCCGATTCATAACCCTAACTTAACAGGAACTGAACCGGTTGGAATCAGACAGTTACGATTCCAACTGATTTCGGCTCACTGGATGGTTCCAAAGGTCCGAATCGAAACTGTTGGAACCATTCGGTTCCACCGGTTCCACAGTTCTAACCGGAACCAAACGGTTCTGGTTGTAACTAATCTACCCCAAAGGCTCCCTATCCTAAAATAATAAAAAAAAATTAATTTTTTAGAGTAATTATTAAATTACCCTTAATAACATTAATAAAATTGCTAGTGTTTAGGGACATTTTAGGTATCACAAAAATAATCTAAAAATATATAAATAGAGGTTATTCTTCATTTTTTCAACACATCAATTCTCTCATTTCTCAATTTCTACAATTCTCTAATTCTGAATTCTCTCATCTTCAATTTCTCATTCTCAATTAATTCTCTAATTATTTAATATTTATAAAAAATGGCAAGCTCATCTAAGAACACCATGTCCAATGTGTCAACCCAAGAGAGCGGTCAAAGTATCGGTACACAGAGAAGAGAAGTTAACGCTCGATCCTCTGATATTTTAAAAAATTCATTTTCATTTAGTCGAGATTGAAAATAAAGGTCCAAGAGCAATATGCAACTATTGTGGTGTATCTTACAAATTTACTGGCAATATGAACAAACACTTGGATAGCCATCATGTCGTTGAAATTGGACTTGATACAATACAAAATCAAATGGGCATGTAAGCATCATATAGTAGAGGTACGGGTTCTTTAGATTTATTTAAATATTATGATGCTAAAAATAGAGAACAATTTGCTAAATTTACTTATATGGCACATATTTCTTTAAGTTTTGGTGAAAAAATTACTTTTACTAATTACGTTCAAATGTTTAAATTCCGTTGTCTGTAAAATAACTAGAAATACAACAAAACGTCAAATTTTTTAAAATTATACAAATTTGATAAAATTATTTTAAATAAAATATTTAAAGATATTAATGTCGTCTTTCTATTTGTTCTGATATTTGGAGTGACCATTGGCAAACACACTCATACATGGGTGTGACCTGTCATTGGATTGATGCATAATAGAACATGCAAAAATGACTTATTGCATTTAGAGTTTTTGATGAACAACATACTGCATAAAATATTTATAGAATGATTAAAGTAACTTTTGAGTGATTGATGGTGGTGTTTGGAAGGATTAAATGTCATGTACCTTTTTGGATTTGGAATTAAATTTTTGGTATATCATTTATTTTTTTTTGAACACACAAAACCAACTAACACACACTTGACTTTCCTTTCTCTTTCTTCTCTTCTCAATTTTCGGTCTTGGACCAAAAATTTTCATCTCCAAAATCTGCCATTGCCGAGAGCATGGTAGAAGCTTTCTGAAGATTTGTTGCAAGTTTTTCACAAGTGTTAGCACACTTTAGGAGTCTTACGAAGGTGATATGGAAACCCACCCGTGGGCATGGAATGCACACCAAGCTTGGAGCTTGAAGGATCGAAAATATGGAGCACAAAATCAAGCCAAAGCCGTGAGCCACCTTGGAGGAAAGCTTGAAGATTTTATTTGTTCCTCTCATCGCAAAAGCCGATCAATGTAAGTATGATTCCGCCATACTTCTTTGTTATATTCGCACATGATTTCATTGCTTGAATGATCCTTGGGACTTATCTAGAAACCTAACAATGGTATCAGAGCCATTTTGAGCATGAAATTTGATTAGGGTAAAATTTGGGTAAATTGGATTTGAGCATGTTTGAGTGAAATTACTTGTTTGAGCATGCTTGCATATGAATGAATTTGAGTTATTTGTGATCAATTTTGTGAAATTGGATTGGATCAATTTTTCCCCAATAAGTTGGCTTGGCCGAAACTAGTAGATGCCCTAATATCATGGTGATTTTTGATTTTGATCATTGGATGAGTTGAAATCATTTGGGTAATGTTGATTGAGGATTTAATTGGATTGAAACCGAATCGGACAAAGAAAACCCTAAAATGCCGTGAATGATGTAGCATGGAAAATGATTGATTTTTGATTCAATATGTTGGACATGTTTTGATGATCATAAGCATAATTAATTGAGTAAATTAATGTTTTGTAAATGTTAATTTAGGTAATTAATTATGGCATACACTTTAGTTAATTAAACTATGAAATTTGGAATTTTGGTAATTTAATTAATTGGCCAATTTGGAATTGGGCTTGTAAAGTTGTAATTGGGCTTAATGGGCTTGGTTGGGCCAAGTTTGGTTTAGGCTAATTGGTTGGATCCAATTGGGCCCAAAACCATATCCATAAAGTTCAATTATGACTTAATGGACCTTTAACATTAATTGGGCCTAATGGGCCTAAATTGGTTTCTTGGCAAATAAGGGTGATTCCTTAAATGGGCTTTGGTATTTGGGTTTGACCCATATTGACGAAAAGTCCATGCCTTATGAAATTAATTAAAAGCCCATTGGACTTTAATTAAATTGACATTGGATGTTAATCGGGCTTTGAGACCCGTAACGATTAGATTTAGAATCTAAATCGTAAAGGCACATTAAAAAGTGTAATTATTTAATTTGGAATTAAATATAGAATTAGTATTAAATACAAATTAAATTGGATTTAATGTTGTAGTTTAATATAATTCGTGAATTCGTTCTTTGAGTACTTATTCATAAAATGAGTAGGACTCGCGCAAAATCAAATCGTTGTTTGAACATTGGATGGTCATTAATTTTCAGATTAATTAATTGGATTAGATTGATTGATAACATGCTTTGTGTGAATACATGGATGCGATGTATGAATAATGTATATCAGATGGATATTAGATGTGTGAGGGCAATTTTAGAAATTGTTGTAATAAATTTAGAATTTATTAATTGGACCTGCGTGTCCAGCCTATTACCTCTTGACTCTTTGTATTTCTCTTCTCACCTATTCCCCTCAATGTAAATGAGGTTTCTTTAGAAGTGTTATGTAATCGGGTAGAAGTAATACTTGTGCTAGCGGGAGAGAGGAAATGGAGAGATTTGTTCTAGGAACAATGTATTAAATATCCATCTGCATATCATTATTATTTTATTTACTTACGCGCCTTATTATGTGTTTATAATGCATGTTTAAGGGTGTATGATGATGAGACCTTAACAAAGATAATTAATTGGTTGCCAATTACGCAAAAACCCTCACAACATATTAAGCGTTTTTTCCTTCCATTGAGTGATTCTTACTCAAGATCCAAGACTGGCACTGGTTTGTTGGCCAAAGTCAATACCTTTGTCCGTCGCGGATGTGTTTGAATCATGAAGGCTTTGTTCCATATCGGTGTCTTGTCCAAGTTGTGATTTGTTGGCCAAATTCAAGATCACTTCTTGTCCATCGACATTGATTACGAAGCTTTCCAAGGTCAATGGGTTCCGCTTAACTGGGATCACTAAGTTTGTTGTGCCAACGCCAAGGCTTAGTTGATTCAGAGGAAAAAAGGTTAGGGAATATATTGGATATATTGGCATATATAAGATATATGTTTCGGACTTGGATGTCCACCTACTGGATCTAGGAATTGGATGGGATCCAATTGATCTTAGAGATCTACCTAGTTAATTATCATACAATTTGTTGGCCAAAGTCAAGATTGTGTGTTATTTAACGGGATCCTAGCCCACTAGGAAACAAGGTTTCCCGAGTACTCCACAGAGGGTTAGAGGCTCGCCGAAAAATAGTGGGAGACAAGTATTAAATTTTCAATATTCGTTTAGTTACTTGCTTGCAATACGCACTCATTTCATTTTTCGTCAATAAATTATTTATTAGTTGGACTAATATTTAATAGTTGTTTTAATAAAACAGTTGGACTGTATTCAAACTATTTCAATTAATAGTTGATTTATAATTGGATTAGTAATCAATATAATTGAATTTAAAAATTAAATTATAGTTGATTATATAGTTAGACTATAGTAATCATTATAATCAATAGTACCTAAAATCGTTGATTAAATAGTTGGACTATTAGAATCAAGATAATTGAAAGATTAGTGTTTAAAACATAATCATGGGTGAAAATGTTTTTAAACGACTTTAATTTTCAAATTGGGAATAAAACCTCAGGATAGTCCTGGGAACTGAGAAGTTATTCTATTTGATAGAATAACATCTTGGGCCAAAGCCCGGAGTTGAGCAAATAGTAGAGCATGATCTTTGGAAGATTCATGTGATGATAACTTAAGTGCTTAATCCATTATGCTTGCCAAATAGACTCCTTAATTTCTTAATCAGAACTAAGGATTAGATCCTTATAGTATGATAATGAAGTTGAAGGATCTTCATAGATCTATCATTAGATCTTAGAAGTACTAAATTGCAATAGTAAACTCTTGGAAAGTTAATGGCTATACTCAAGGAGACAAAGCCAAAGTTTGCAATAAGGCAAGAAGCACAAGAGACATCTTACTTCGACATCTCAGAAGGCCAAGGCTTGGCCAAAGGCTTCTGTAGTGTGGAAAAGGGGGCAAAGGCAAAATCATTATAATCTTTTGGGAAGACAAAGGACATATCCCAAAATGTCTACCTAAAACTGTGGAAAACGGGGTCACTGAAGCGTGACTGCCGTATGGACAAGGCAGACATGAAGGAAGTGAAGACGGGCAAGGCTCCGGCTTCAAATATGTTTGTCATAAAAATGTTCACTACTAATATTAAAATTGGATTTTAGATACTGAGTGTGGAACATATATATGTACTGGTGTGCAGAATCTGCTCATTAGCAGGATACTAACTTCAGTTGAGATTACCTGCGAGTCGGAAATGGGACGAAAGTCGCTATTTTAACCGTAGAAACCTAAGTTTAGGAACTACCTTTCGGGTGTGTACTTAAATTAGGAAACCGTTATAATGTAACTAGTTTGACTAGAAACATTATCTCTATATCAGGTATTAACTCGTTGCGAGTATACCTTATATTATAGAACACTAAAGTGTTTTATTATATAAAGATGATATTGAGATAAACACATTAGATGTGAATAATAGTATTTATATTTTGAATATAAATAAATCTCAAACATACATGACAAACAAATAGCTCAAACTGATTTGATCAGATGAGACTTATTTGTGGCATTGTTGTCTGGGACACAATTAACAAGACTCGTATATCCACACTTTCGAAGAGTGGATACTAGGACGGATTTGATACTATTCAAATAATGTCTACGAATATAGTTTATTAGGCAAAGTGCCTGAAACACCTTTTACTTGGTAAAAGTGCAAGTGCCACCGATCTGTTAGCCCTCGTTCATAGTGACGTAAGTGAGCCCATGTCTAGCTAGGCTAGAGGTGGATATGAATACTTCGAAACCTTTACGAATGTGGCATCGCGTTATGGTTATGTGTTTCTTTTGAAACACGAATCGGAAACTTTTGATTAATTCAAAGAGTTTCGACACAAAGTAGACAAACAGATCGATTATAGTATTAAAACCGTCACGGTTAGACCATGATGGAAAATACTTAAACAATAAGTTTCTCAAATACTTGAAAGAGTATAGTATTCTTTCAATGAGGACTCCTCTCGGAACACGTCAATTTGACGGTGTGTCCGAACGGAGAAACCAAATTTTGTTGGACATGATAAGGTTAATCATGAGTCGCTCTGAGCTACCATTTTCCTTCAATGGATACGCATAAACAGTGCAAGACTTATTTTGAATAAGGTTCCATAAAAATCTGTTAGACATACTTCATATTAGATATGAACAGGACATAAATCGGGTTTTCTCATTCCTGAAGATTTGGGAATGTTGGGCATACGTTTGGATGATACCAAACTAAAACCCAAATTGGATAAGTGCCTAAATTTTGGGTTATCCTAGGGAAACCAAAGTATAGTACTTATATAACTCACTAGAGAACAATGTAATTGTTTCTCACCATGCAGTTTTCCTGAGAAGAATACCTATATGCAGTGGTAGGTGGGAGGAAAGTAAAACTCGATGAAAATCAGAGTAATACTATTCCAGGCACCGATTCCTTAATGGAACACAAAAATAGTTCATCAAGGATGAAACTATACCAATAATCTTCGAATACACAAGAACCGCGTAAGTCGGAGAGAGTCAGAAAACAACCTGGGGTATGGGTTTTTGATCTCACCTCATTAAGATGTCAATCTTATTGAGGAATACAAACTGACTACGTATGTGGAAGTGATACAAGGTATCGACTCCCTATTATGGAAAAGTGCCATGAAGTCCGAAATGGATTCCATGTATATCAACTAAGTTTGGATACTAGTTGATGTACCAGAAGGCATTGTGCCTATTGGTACTATATAAGTCTTCAAGGAACACATACATGGAAGGCAACATACCAACGTACTAAGCTGGGCTTGTAGCGAAAAGGTATCGTTATCAAAATTGTGTCGATTACGACGAAACCTTTTACCTGTTGCCATGGTTAAATCCATTTGGACAATGCTTGCTAATGATGCATGTTTCATTTAGGCAATATGGCAGCTGGAACGTCAAAATCGCTTTCCTTAAATGGAAACCTTTTGGAGGATGTTTATAACATCCTGACTGTTTTGTCGTACCAAAACGAGCAAACAAGGTTTGCGAGTTAAATTGATCCATGGATGGATTGAAGTAATCATAGCGTTCTTGGAACTATCGTATTGATGTAATCATAATGGTATATGATTTAATTCAAAACGAAAATGATTCTTGTGTATATAAGAAGGTTAGTGGGAGCGCACTGACAATGAATGTCCTAAGTAATGATGACATATCATTTCTTGGAAATGATATTCCCATAATACAATCGGTGAAAGCTTGCTTTCATGAAATTCTCCGTAGAATTCTTGGGAGAAACAACTTTTATTCTAGGAATAAAGATCTATTGGGATAGATCTAAGAGTTGTTGGTACCCTCCGAGAACTCGTACATTGAAAAATGTACGCGACCTGGTGTCTCATATACTTTGAGCATATGGAGTCACAATCAGGCCAATCCATGTGATAGTCACTGGATTGAGGTTAAGAACATCCTTAAGTATCTTAGATGAACTAAGGATGTTTTTTTATACTATGGAGAAGGAGAACTTGAAGTGACTGGGTTCACTGCTGCAAGTTTCCAAACCGATAAGAACGACTATTAGTCACAATAAAGGTACTATAACAATTTGAATAACGGAACAGTGAGCTGGAAATCTTCCAAGCAAGATACTGTTACCGAATAAACGATAAAAGCGGAATATTACTGCAGCTGAAGCAGCAATAGAAGCCTTTTTAATTGATAATAATCCTAATCATATTAGGAGTAGTTCTGTTAGCAGCTGAGCTAGGCTACAACACAGGCTAAAGAATTAATGGTCTCATCAACGATCCAGATATATACTTCAATATTCATCTGATTCGTTCGGATCATACATCGTGGCGATGTGATGATCGAATAAATCGCATCAGATGATAACACTGCAAATCCGCTGACGAAAGCCTTTTTCTCAGCAGAAGTTTGAGCGAACAGTACATAGTTCGGGTGTAGGACACTTGAGTGATTGGCTATAGGCCAAGTGGGAGATTGTTGGACAAATATAACCCATAGCATCACTATTATACAGATCATGGTGTTGTTGTACAAATTAACTATGTGACAAAGGAAATTGCCCTTTTATCATTTGTAATTAGATTACCTAGATGTATAAATGATAAAAGGTCCATATGATTAGTTCCGGATTGAGATGATATGAGACAGTATCAATCCATCCACGAAGGTTTAATCATTAAATATCCCTAGTCAGATTATTATCGAGATTGTACATCGATAATGCGTAAAGACTAGTATTACACTTGTGCATGTTGTGGGAGTATAACGTCATAGTTCTCATATATTTGGGTATTGGATACTCATACAAGTGTAATAGGAGGTTGTGTTTACCGATGGTACGGAACAGATTCGCTCTGGATAGACCCCTCGAAATTCCATTGGTAGTATGACTATGTGTCTATGGAAGTCCGAATCAGGGTATGTGTATTTGGTCTTAACCTGAGACTTGCACCGCTAATACTTGTGACAATCAATATACTTTGGTTTTGGTCGTCCAGAGCTTTAACAGATTCTGTGTACGCCTCTTCTGGGTATATTGAGAATCGTAGTGTATTGAGTGTGATGTCAAGACGGAAGTGTCACTCCAGTCATAATGGAGATGATGATCACGTAGGATACGAAACTTGTGCTCTTATGTACTGCAGTCATCGGGATAATATGACTAGGTCATGATTATATGATTATAGAGACTAGTTACCAGAGATCCGATATGTGCTTCGTACGGGGCAGACACAATTCCAGCCCCAGGCCTTGCACGTGACATCCGATGCTGGATCGTAATACGTAATACTACGTATACTACGCCTGATATAGATCACATATTCCTATAAGAATATTTCTGGAGAATTGGGTAGGCACAGTGTTTTGCTAGAAGCCAACCATGTCTTGTAAATCGGTAAAAATGTAGTATTAGGTACGTACGTGTTCGGATAGTCTGACGACCGGATTTACTGCCAACATATCCGGGGATCTCATGGGTCGCTTCCCGAAGATTCACCGATAACGTATGACTCGCACTTTATTAATCTGGGATTAATTATAAAGAGAGAAAATTAATCTGGGATTAATTGCGGAGATATTTTATCTGGGATAAAATATTATTTAAAAGAGAGAGAACGATTAATTTGGAATTAATCGATAAAATAATATATTCGATATATTATACGAAATTAGATTTCGACGGAAATTAAAATTAGATTTTGATTCGGGCGAACGAGTTAATTTAGAATTAATTCGTTAGCGACGTGAATAGTAATTTTGCTAGGCATAATTATTTAATAACGTCGCAACGGAAAATTCGTTAATTCGGAATTAGCGAACCCGAGCCCGGTAGTGTTTGCGGGTGCACTCGCATTTCGAATTTAAGTGGGGCCCATAAGTCACATCTAGCGTCAAATCATTAGTCACTTTGAGTGATGTGACAACTAGTCACTTTTGAGTGATTCGAAATGCTGGCGCACTCGCATTTCGAATTCAAGTGGGGCCCACAAGTCACATCTAGCGTCAAATCATTAGTCACTTTGAGTGATGTGACAACTAGTCACTTTTGAGTGATTGATGGTGGTGGTTGGAATGATTAAATGTCATGTACCTTTTTGGATTTGGAATTAAAATTTTTGGTATATCATTTATTTGTTTTTGAAACACAAAAACCAACTAACACACTTGACTTTCCTTTCTCTTTCTTCTCTTCTCAATTTTCGATCTGGACCAAAATTTTTCATCTCCAAAATCTGCCATTGCCGAGAGCATGGTAGAAGCTTTGTGAAGATTTGTTGCAAGTTTTTCACAAGTGCTAGCACACTTTAGGAGTCTTACGAAGGTGATAGGGAAACCCACCCGTGGGCATGGAATGCACACCAAGCTTGGAGCTTGAAGGACCGAAAATATGGAGCACAAAATCAAGCCAAAGTCGTGAGCCACATTGGAGGAAAGCTTGAAGATTTTTGTTGTTCCTCGCATCGCAAAAGCCGATCAATGTAAATATGATTCCACCATGCTTCTTTGTTGTATTCGCACATGATTTCATTGCTTGAATGATCCTTGGGACTTATCTAGAAACCCAACAATTGATGCATCAACAAATGCAAAAGTGAATGCAACAGCAAATATATGAGCAGGTTCGACTAGCTCTTCAATCTATGCAGCAGTAGTTGTCTTTTGGTGGTCTTCCTTCTCCCCCTAGTGTGTAGTATATTTTGTTTAATGTAATACAATATATTAATGTAACATTATTATATAATTTATTTTTTATTATTATTTTTTATTATTTATTTATAATATTAAATTTTAATGGGAAAAGGCACAAAGTCTCCGAAGACAGTGAAAGATGTGCAAAGTCTGACTAGTCGGGTTGCAGCACTTAATTGGTTCATCTCTAACGCCACCGATAAGTGTCATCTATTCTTCCAATTGATAAAGAAGGAAAAGAAGAAGATAAAGTGGGCGAGTGAGTGCGAGGATGCATTCCAGCAGCTCGAAGAATACCTAACGCAACCTTTACTTCTGGCTAAGCCAATCCTGGGTAATAGGTTATTTCTATACTTAGCTATTTCATCGCTAATCTGATTGGATGGATTGAAGGTGGTTGAGGAAGGCCGTGTTTGACCTAGTGATATTGGCAGACATCAAAGTCGGTGGAATAATATCTTTAAGAATATATAAAGGGGTTCAAGTCACTATTTCAGGGGTTCGAAAATTTTACATTTCTCAACTTGTAAAATCGAGAGGTTAAGAGCTAGAGATAGAGAGAGAAAGTTGGTAATTCACCCGATCACTTGTGAGAGCTACATCGGCTTGTTAAGACCCGATGTGTTTTATCATTGTATCTGTTATCTCCCCCATTTGTAGCTCGGGTCGGTCTTGACCCAAAGGCATAATAAAATATCTCCATTTCTCCTGAGGATGTAGGTAGGAGTCACTCTCCGCTGAATCACGTAAAATCTATGTGTTTATCCTGTCTGATTGTTAAATTTGTGTGGTTCCCTACTAGCCAAATAAATTCACTGTTCGATGGAAGTGTATTCGAGGGGTACTCTATTTTTCTCTTTGAACAAAAAACAGATGTCAATAGAAAGTATACCCATCATTGTTTATTAAGATTGTTACTGTTCACACATAAATCTGGTTAATAGAAATTAAATTTGTTAGATTATAATGAATTAATTGATATAAGGGTTTACGTGGTTTGGTATTCAATCTCCTTATACGAATGAATATATATATATATATGAAAGTTAAAATTTTTAAGTTTCCCTATCGAGCCACATGACGGCTCATTATTAAATTAAATTATAATTATTAATTTAATATGTGTCACCTGATCTGTACAATAATATTTATTATTAAATTATAAAATTATAATATCTCTAAAATTATTTTTTTATTTTAAAATTGTAAAATTAAAATAATAAATTATTAAAATAAGAAACTTATAGCGATATAAAAATAGAATTTATTATTAAATTGGAATATTAAAATATCTCTATAATTTTTTATTATTAAATTGTATAATTAAAATGAGAAATCTATTACAATATAAAAATATAAACTCTGATTAAAAAAAAAGAAACCTATTAATTTAATTAATTAATTAATAATAAATAAGAAACATATTATAAAATAAGAACATAATCTCTTATTAAAATAAGAAATCTATTAATTTAATATGTGACATCTAATCTCTACAATTAATTTTTATTATAAAATTAAGATATCTCTAAAATTATTATTTTTTATTTTTAAAATTATAAAATTAAAATAATAATTATTAAAATAAGAAACTTATTACAATATAAAAATAGAATCTCCTATTTATTATTAAATTATAAAAATTAAAAAATTATATAATATTTTATTATTAAATTGTAAAATTAAATTAAATTATAAAATAAGTTTCATTAAAATTAAAAAACCATATGTGGTACATATTCTCTATAATATATTTTTTATTACCTATTACAATAAAAAGATATACTATAATCTTCTATTAAAATTAAAAAAGAAAATACGTGACATATAATCTCTACAATTAATTTTTATTATTAACTTATAGAATTAAAATAAAGAATATATAATAATATTAAAACATAATCTCCTATTAGAATAAGAGACAAATAATAATCGTCCGCAAATTTTTTTAGTTTTTGAGTCTATTGTTATTTTTTAATCTAGAGATAATTATTCTTATAAGTTTTTCATAAATTTATTATTATTATTTATTGTGTTTCATGATGCAGAGTCTAATTATTAGTTATTTCATAATGACGGGTAAGAATTCAAGTTCAATAAGAAAATTTAAACATAAATTGAATAAATTATATTAAATTTCATAGGAATTCATCGCAAAGAAAAATAAAAACAATTGAGACATATATATTAAGTGTAAGTAAGTAAATTGTCTCATTTAAATTATAAAACCAACTAGATCCGGATTATGTACAAGATCGATATTTAAAATAGTATTAAAATTTTTGTTATGATATGAAATTTCAGTCAAAAATATGCTCAACCTGTATAAAATACGGATCCTACACTAGTATAGAGAAATTTTAGTACTTGAGAAACATTATAGCGCGATTGTTCTTTGCATTTCAGTTATTATTTGTCCGGTATTTATTTGAGACCCTTTATTTATAATATGCCACTTAAAATCCATATCTCTTTAGATCTAGATAAATATATAAATTTTATCTTAATCTCTCATATTTAAATACCGTTTGATTCTGCCTTCTAGATTATTCTGCCAGCTTAATAGTTACAATTCATGCCATCTCACATGTTACCTGGAATTGTCAAGTGATAAATCTTTCATCAAAATTGACAATTCTTGAATATAAGAAATTGACAATTGGCTAATCATGTTGACTTAATTCATCTTATATTTATAAAAATTTAATGGGTGGGTTCCTTTAACTTCAAATTTTGAATTAAAATTAAACATAATATCGAATTCTTCATTTTTTTTTTAATCCAAGGACTATGACAAGCAGGCCCGGCCCTTGGACAGTGCCACAAGGGCAGCTGTCCAGGGCCCATAAAAAAATAGGGCACCAAAATTTCATTTTTGACTTTCTGAAGTTTGTATGTCTCTCTCTCTCTCATCTTCTGCAACGGCAAACCCAAACCAACTTTACTTTTTGCCTTCCAGACCATTCAGACCATCGTTGTTAAAAATCTCAGGTAAGTTTCTCTTGTGAAGTTGTTTTATTAATTTTTTTTTGCTTCATTTTTTTCCATCCTATTGTTTATTGATTAAACTTGTGCCTTTGGGATATTAATGGATTGGTGATATAATAATAATATCACTGATATTATCATATTAGTGATGAAAATTAGTTCTTGGGGCTATAGATAATTTGGCAGTGATTTTTTGTTCATTTGATGAGAATTTGTGTTGGGTTTACTGATTTTGTGGAGTCTGGTCAAGTATTGTATGTCAATTTTCACATTAATTACTAGTTTGATCTTTTATTTTTTGATTACTTATTCTTTTGTTTGGATATAGGAACTTTTGGATGTTGTGAATTTGTCTGATTTCCAGTTAATTAGTGTTGATAATTTTAATACCATGTGTAGGTAATTTTGATCAGAAATTTTTGTTATATCATGTGTAGGTAATTTTTGCAAATAAATTATCGAAGTCATGTCTTTTAGGAAACAACTCTCTGGTAATATGAAAAGGAAAAAAAAAGCAAAGGATAATGAAATTGCTGAAAATTTAAGAGGATCTCTTAATAAATTTTTCTCTACAAAGAATGAGTCGGTTGAAAATTTGAGAGAAAATGATGTTGGTGAAGAGTCACAAAATATTGTTGGGGAGTCTCATGATCATGAAATTGGTGGTTATGATGGTGGTGATTTAGAAGAAAATGGTGGTGATATAGATTTAAATGTTGATGATGATCATGTTGGTGTAGAGGAAAATATTGAATCTCCCGAACCTACATTTCATTTAAACATTTATGATCCAAGAAATTGGGATGGTCTTAATGCAGAATTGAGAGCCTTACTTGTAGAAAATGGACCAATTCGAGAAACTAATCTCACTTACCCTAAAGACAAACTCTCTAGAAAATTTTCCTCACAATACTATGATCGAAAATTACCAACGGGTGAAATTTATGATAGGAAATGGCTCGTGTACTCAAAGAGTTGGATAAATCTTTTGCTTTTGTTGTAAATTGTTTAAAACAATTGCCTCAAAAAGCGAGCTAGCAAAAGATGGAATTAGTGATTGGAGACATCTCGGTGTGAAACTTGATCAACATGAAAAGAGTAAAGAGCATCTTACTAATTCGAGAACTTGGGTTGAGTTGAAACGTAGATTGACAAAAAATCAAACAATTGACAAAGAATTTCAAATGCGAATCAAGAAAGAGACTAATCATTGGAAACAAGTGATGCTTAGAATTATTGCTGTTGTGAAATGTTTAGCCATACGTAATATAGCATTTCGTGGAACAAATGAAAGACCTTATGAAGACTCTAATGGCAACTTCTTAGGTTTACTTGAAATGATTGCGGAGTTTGATCCAATAATGCAAGAGCATTTTCGACTCATTGAGAATAAAGAGATTCATCACCATTATTTGAGCCATAAAATTCAAAATGAGTTGATAGCTACTTTAGCTTCAAAAGTCAAAACCGCAATCATTAAAAAAGTAAAAGAAGCCAAATTTTATTCTGTCATTCTTGATTGTACTCCTGATGCAAGTCATGTGGAACAAATGACTTTAATTTTGAGATGTGTTGACTTGTCAAGTAGGTCAATACATATAAGGGAGTATTTCATGGAATTTTTAAGTGTGGAAATACATCAGGACAAGGACTTTTTAATGAGTTGCAAGATGTCCTAAAGTCTCTTGATCTTGATATTGATAATGTGAGGGGACAAGGTTATGATAATGGATCTAACATGAAAGGGAAACACCAAGGTGTTCAGAAAAGATTGCTAGAGATAAATCCCATAGCCTTTTACATGCCATGTGGTTCTCATTGTCTTAATTTAGTAGTTTGTGATATGGCAAGTTCATGTGTTAAAGCAAAATCTTTTTTTGGAGCATGCCAATGCATATATACGGTGTTTTCCAACTCTACAAAGCGTTGGAATATTTTGCTTGAACATATTGATGGGTTAACTTTGAAGTCATTATCAACTACTCGATGGGAAAGTCACATTGAAAGTGTTAAAGCAATTAAATCTCAAGTAGCCCAGGTTAGAAATGCTTTGTTTACGTTGGTGGAAATTACTGAGAATCCCCAATTGAGTAGGGATGCAGGGTGTTTAGCATCAGGAGAACTTTCCAGTTTTGATTTTGTATTAAGTTTGGTTATTTGGTATGACATTTTGTTGAAGATTAACATGGTGAGCAAAAAATTACAATCTGAAGACATGCGTCTTGATGTTGCTGTAAAGGCACTGGAAGCACTTGTTATCTTTTTTGAAAACTACAGAGAAACTGGTTTTGCTTCTGCCATGCGTGATGCTAAAGAAATTGCACTTGATTCGGAAATTGAACCTGTTTTTCAAACTAAACGTCATAGACCTAGAAAAAGACATCATGATGAAGTTGATGGTAATGAGAGGGAACAACAGTCTGTTGAAGAATCATTTAGAACAGATTATTTTCTTGTTATAGTGGATATTGCTCTTTCTCAACTGAAAAACAGATTTGAACAGTTAAAGGCTTTTGAATCTATTTTTGGCTTCTTGTTTGATGCACCGAAGTTAATTTCATTGGATGATCAACAGTTAAAAGAAATTGTATGAACCTTGAAGCACATTTGAAAATATGAAATACCATGGATATAGATGGAGCAGACTTATGTTCTGAATTACAGGTGTTGCAAATGATGTTACCTGAAGAAGCATTTCTCTCTAATAACCCTTGGACATCGATGGAAATAGCAAACTTTGTAAAAGAAACCAACATGTGTCCTAATGTTATGATTGCTTATCGTGTACTATTGACTGTACCTGTGACCGTGGCATCTGCAGAAAGAAGTTTTTCAAAATTGAAATTATTAAAATCTTACTTGCGGACCACCATGACTCAAGATAGGCTAAATGGATTAGCAATCTTATGCATTGAAAAAGATGAGATTGAAGACTTGGAGTATGATGATATAATTGATGATTTTGCTTCAAAAAATGCTAGAAGACAATTTCTTAAAGGTTGAAATTTCAAGGAACTTTGTTAGGAATGATTGTATATGATTGTATTTTTTGTTGTCGGGTTTAGGTACTATGTCCCCCCTTTGTCATTGACAAGTGATTACTAGACATTAAAGAGTCAACTAAAATATTTACATTAAAAAATAAGCTAATGTGACCTCACTAAAAAATGTAAAATATATATTATATATATATATATATATGTATTTTTAAATTTTCTTCATCTTCTTTCCCTTGTCTAACTCAAACATAGTAGTCTACAACTATACTAATCTTGAGAAGTTGATATTTAAAATAAAAATTTAGGGCGCCCATTATTAGAACAATCGTGCAGTACAATTAACAAAATGAACAAAATCGGTTGGAATAAGACGTGCGACTTAGTATTTAGTATATAATTAATAATAACAAGAAGAAGAAAAACAGAAAAAACATAATTTTAATTTGAAAATATGTGACGATAACACAATTTAATTAAAGAAAATTATCATTTTAGGGTAATCTAAATGGTTTTTTTAATCAAAATTGTGTTAGAAGCAAAATCCGAGGAGACTTCACAAAAGATGATTATCCAAAGTATGAATACGTTATCTTTCAAGAAATATTTCCTTCTTTTGGTTAGAAATCGTGAAACCAGAAGAAATTGTGTGAAATCTTTCTTCAATATATAATATAGATTGTTGTTTTGATTTGTGATTATATCAAGACAACCAAAGAACACTCTTTTGTAAGGTTTTCGGGTTAGCGCGGAAGCATTCATGTGACTAAAATTTAAAATTTTCTTCTAAAACCACTTTAAGGATCGTGTTTGGTGCTATTGATGAAACAACTTGTTCTATTAAACTAATCTCTATTAATTTAATAATGCATGCATTTTAATTTTATTTATTAAATATAACAGTGATGAAAAATTGTACCTCAATTATCTTTTTTCCATTCTAGAGATTTTCCTTGAATCTCCTTACTTGATCTTCCTTCGATGTAGTACACCAAGTATTGCACCTCTAGTTGGCACATTCAATCTGTACTATGTACAATTCGCTCACACTCTTAAGAACTTGAAACTCTTTTCTTTCTTGGACGTTGTACATCCCCCTTCCGGAGGTGTTACCAGCAGGGAATAGGCTGACCTATCCCCCTAAGCCTATGACTTTTTGACTATGAACATCACTGCTAATCCCATCTCTAATACAAACTCATGCATAGCTATCATTTTCCAACTCAACAACATAGAATGCATTCTAATACTCATATCTGTGTACTCAATAATACTTTACTTTACAACTCTGTTAATGGACACTTTTAACATTTTATAATGACTTATACACTACTAATATCTGCAAGCAACTTTACTTCGACACTGACTGTGATGAACCTCTGTACTCGACCGGTGGACCTAAAACATCCTAGTGACTGTCGTCGGTTTCCATCCTCTCGAGCTTTGAAATTGAAACTAAAATGCTTTAAGATAAATTCATGGTTCCGGATTCGAAAAACATCTCAAGAAAATCAATCTTTTCTGAAAACTATTTTCTCGTCTGAAAAACCGATCTCTTTCTGTGAAACTTTTCTAGAAATCCTTTCTGTCTATAAAACTCTGTGATCCTTTTGTGATACTGAATTCTTTCTAAAACTCTTTCATAAAAACCACTGTGTTTGAAAATCTCATCTGAGAATCTGTAGAAAACATGTCACATGGGGGCGTCACGTATCGTCGTCCCTCCATACGCCTAAACTAGGGTCTTGGGGCATTACATATCGCTATCCCCAAGCCAGTGAACTAGAGCTATTGGGGCGTTAGTATTACCGTCCCCCAATCCATGCCACCACCCCAACTCTGAATATATGATCTAGGGGAATCTGTCATTCCTAATCCTGAACTAGGATTTAGGGACGTTACATATCGCCGTCTCTAGACCCGGCCAAGGTTCCGGTTCGGAACCGGATGGAACCATACGGTTCTGGTTGGAATCGGATGGAACCCGAGGGTTCCAACGTCCCCCAACGATTCATGACACTATCAACATCATACATTTGACCATATGGGTAGACACTTTCCGTACCCTAGGTCAATAGGTGGGGATACAGTGAGGCGAGAGACCGTATCATATGTAAATCGCATACATAATGGGTATATATATATTCCTTCCTCTCATTTTGGGGCCTTGGCATGTTGCTAGATGTCAACATTGGTCATTGAAATCGAACGATCATCTGATCAGAGGATAATTTATGTTCGATTAAATTATCACGATTCATTCCATGTCCAACTTGAGGGGAACCCAAAAGATCACACACAACAAAGTCGAAATCAATGGTTAACAGTGCACAATACATATTTAACAGCATATATGATTACTGTAGGAATTGTTCATAAATGGTTCAATATGTTTAATTATTGAACAAATCATTTATAAGGTTCCATAGTGGCTTAGGGATTGGTGAATGACAACATGTCATAGATGCATTATCATTATACACATAAAAATATGATTTTATGTAATTTAAAATGTTTAAATTATAATATGATATGCATAGAAATTAATTAATTGGATTAATTGGATTTATGGTTTAAAATTTGAATTCTAATATATTGGGCTTAATTAGTGCATAATAAATTCCATTGGTATATAGGATGGAAACCCGAATATAAATTCCATAGCAGAATCCGAATGGACGGTAATATGGTCTGCACTCGGGATATAATTCCACGTATCATTGGATTTTATAACGCACTAAGATTTATTAAAATGTTTAATTAAAATTTTGACTTTTTATAATTCCATAAATTTAATTTTTTTTTTAGTGTCTAGTATTTTAAGAGTTAAAATATAATAGCTCACTAATTCCACTCTAATTAAATTAGTTTAATTGAGTAAAACTATTAGTAGAGACTGATGAGATATTAGTGATACAATTTTAATAGTTAAAATTGATTAGCTCACTTATGACAAACTAGTGTAAATAATAATTATGATTTAGCCGCCATAAATTTATCCACACTAGTTAAAATAAAATATTAGATATTTTAGATAGAAACCTTAATTTTTTTTAAAATAGTGAGTGGTGGAGGGATATACGACAGTATATCCCGCGATCTCCGTTGTTAGTCCAAAAACGTGAGATTCAAAAAGCGCCTCGAGACGACTTTGTTTTCGTCCCCCTACGGATGGTGTCCATTTTGGGTCAATATCAGGTTTGGGTTCCGAGAGGATAGGGATTCTAGATGTATCTTGTGAACTGACCTACCCTACGGTGGCACTTCACTCGTTAAGTCCAAGAATCTCGAAACGGCGGGTTACACTCACAAAGGAATAATTAACTGTTAATAAAATTCCTTGATCAAATAAAATGGTAGTTGTTTAATATATGAATAAGAGTTATTCTCGGATATATTAAACTGACTGAGATTGTCTCGATCTATCATGCGAGTACTTGACCTACCCTACGGCGGCACTTACTTGTGGGATGATAGGTTTCCGTGGCATAGTAATTCTCTTAGGTTTCTAATTCATTATTCATGGTTCATGCATCATGTTTAATTTTATGCCAAAATGCTTTGATGATTTTAATATGCGATGAATGAATGTTTAATGCATGTTTATTTTATTTTTCAGCCATGGTTTCTCCAATTATTTCCACATTCTCAAACGATAAATTAACGGGAGAAAACTATGTTAAGTGGAAAAGTAACATGAACGCTATCCTGGTCTGTGAAGACCTAAAGTTTGTCCTGACGGAGGAACGTCCTCCCGAGCCGGCCAGAAATGCTGGCCAAGCTGTGCACGATACCTACCAGAAATGGGTCACATCAAACGAGAAAGCCCGCTGCTACTTGCTAGCAGGGATGTCTGAGGTTCTTGCTGCAAAGCATGAACCTATGGCTCTAGCATCTCAGATGATGGAGTCATTGCAGGGCATGTTTGGGCAGCCTTCTGAGCGTCAACGCCATGAGGCCATGGTCTCAGCGATGACTGCTATGATGAAGGATGAGACATCAGTCCGAGAGCACCTCTTGAGGATGATGACCTATCTCAACACTGCTGAAACCCATGGAGCTCGTATTGACGAGCGTAGCCAGGTGACCATGATTATGGAAACTCTTCCGAAGAGTTTCCTGCAGTTTAAAAGCAACTATGTTATGAACAAGTTGACTTTTACTTTGACCCAAGTGCTCAATGAGCTCACCCATTACGAGTTCATGCTTGTGGATCCTCGTAAATCCAGTGCAGAGGCAAATGTTGCCGAGTCTTCTAAATCTGCAAAGATGAAGAAGAAAAACACTGGAAGGCTAAAGGAAAGCCCATGAAGAAGAAGAAAAATAAGAAAGGCTCCAAGGATACCAAGCCCAAAGGAAAATGTTTCCACTGCAACAAGAATGGGCATTGGAAAAGGAACTGTCCTAAATACCTTGCTGAGCTAAAGAAGAAAAAGGAAACAGGTAAATATGATTTACTCGTTATTGAATCTCTATTAGTGGAGGATGATAAATCCGCTTGGATTGTTGATTCTGGAGCCACTAACCATGTTTGTTCTTCTTTGCAGCTACTTAATTCATGGAGGGACCTTGCTGAAGGTGACTACACCATGAGGGTCGGGACAGGGGATGCCGTTTCAGAAAGAGCAGTGAGAGTTTCTAGTTTAAATTTCATGAATAATAGTTATTTAAATTTGAACAATGTGTTATTCATTCCTGGTTTTCGCAGGAATTTGATTTCTGTTTCTAAACTTTTGGATGATGGATATTCAGTTTCTTTTAATAGCAATTTGGTTATTATTGGTAGAAATGGATTAACTATATGCACAAGAAACTCAGAAAATAACTTGTATGTGTTAAGACCGTTAACACATAGGTCACTGCTCAACGCTGAAATGTTTAAGGTTGAGAAACCTAAAACTAAACGGCCAAAGATTTCTCACGATGACACATATCTATGGCATCTTAGACTTGGTCACATTAACCTTGACCGGATAAATAGATTGATAAAGAACGGAGCCTTAAACCAGTTAAAGCTCGGGACTCTACCAGTTTGTGAATCCTGTTTAGAAGGAAAATGACCAAGATATTAATCGGTAAATTAATATATTTGATATATTAAACGAAATTGGATTTCGATGCGAAATTAAAATTAGATTTTAATTCGGGCGAGCGAATTAATTTAGAATTAATTCGTTAGTGACGTGAATAGTAATTATGTTTGGCATGATTATTTAATTAAATTAGATTTAATAACGACGCAACGGAAAGTTCTTTAATTTGGAATTAGCGAACCCGAGCCCGAGATTATTTGCCAGCGCATTCGCATTTCGAATTCGAGTGCGGCAAATCAAATCAAGCGTCAAATCGCTAGTCGCAACTAGCGTCACATCATTTGTCAATCAAGTGATGGATGTCTTTCACCTTGAGTGATTGTCACCAGTCACTATTCACTGAGTGATGGGTTGATGGCAAGTTGATGTGTGTGGTTGGCATTTAATGCTTTGTTTTTGGAGGGAAAATTGGTGTATAGGTTTGGGAAATCATTTACCAATTTTAAGTCAACAAAACATAACACACAATCTCTCTCTCTCCTCCATTTTCTCTTCATCATTCACGCCAAATGGGCTGTGAAAATTCTGGTTTCTGGTTCACCAAAAAACCGAGAATGGGAAGCAAGTGCAGTGAGATTTGTGGCAAATTTCTAGAGAGCTAGCACTCCGAGAGACATGCAAAGGTGATAGGGAAGTTCACCCATGAGCCGGGAATCGTTCGACGAAGCTTGGAGCTTGAGGAAGGAGACAAATGGCGTAAACCAGTGGCTTGGACTGCTGCAGTTGGCGTGAAACCAGTGGGCATAAACTTAATTTTCGTGTCCTCCGCGTCGCTCAACCGCTCGATGTAAGTATTCCGCGACTTTCTCGATTTGTATTCGCACATATTTCTTTGCTTGTATTCGATCCTATGGACCTAGAAACTCCAAAAATGGTATCAGAGCGAGTAAAAGCATGAAATTTGACATAGGGTTAAAATTTGGGTAAAAATGTGTTTGAGCATGATTTGTGAAATTGGATGAATGAGTATGTTTATAACATGTTTAATTTAAGATTGATTGGATCAATTTAATGAAATGTTGTTTGGAACAAAATTTCCCCAAATTCTTGTCTTGGCCGAGAGTTGTGCCCTTTGTGTTCTTGGTGAATTTTGATTTTTTGATTCATTGGATGAGTTAGAATCATTCGGGAATGTGATTTAATGTCGATTGTGGATTTAATCGGATTGAAACCGAATCAGACATAATTTTCCCTTCCATTGCCGAGAACAATAAGCATGATATGGGTTTGATTTTGATTAATTTGTGTTGGACACTAATTGATTTAAATGAACATGATTAATTGTGTAAATTAATGTTTTAGAAATGTTAATTTGGGTGGTTAATTGTGTAATACATTTTAGGGTAATTAAATTGGAAAATTGGATTTTTGTAATTTAATTGATTTAGGCCTATTTTGTGAAATTGGGCTTAAATGTTGTTATTGGGCTTAATGGGCTTTGTTGTACAAAGTTGGGTTAAGGAAAATTGGATTGGATCCAATTAGGCCCAAAACCGCTTCCATAAAGCCCAAATGCGACTTAATGGACCTTTGTAATTTAATTGGGCCTAATGGGCCAAAATTGATTTAAAGGCTTATGGGGTAAATCCCGGATTGGACTTTGGTTATCGGTTTGACCCGAGTTGACCAAAAGTCCACGCCTTTAGAAATTAATTAAAAGCCCATTGGACTTTAATTAAATTAACGTTGGACGTTAATCGGGCTTTGAGACCTGTAGCGATTAAATTTGGAATTTAAATCGTAAAAGGTTTATTATTAAAGTGTGTTATTTAATTTAGAATTAAATAATGAATTAGAATTAAATGCATGTTAAATTGGATTTAATTATGTAGTTTAATTTAATTCAAGAATTCGTACTTTAAGTACTTATTCGCAAAAATGAGTTTGACTCGAGCAAAATCAAATCGTTGTTTGAACATTGGATGGTCACTAATTATCAGATTAATTAATTTGATTAGATTGATTGATAACATGCTTGTGTGAATACATGGTTGAGATGCATGAATAATGTATATCAGATATATATTAGATGGGTGGGACAATTTTAGAAATTGTGTAATAAATTTGATTTATTAATTGGACCTGCGTGTCCAGCCTTATCACCTCCTATTCTTTGTATTCTCTTCTCACTTATTCCCCTCAATGTAAATGAGGTTTCTTTAGAAATGTAGTGTAACGGGTAGAAGAAATATTTGTGCTAGCGGGAGAGAGAAAGGGAGAGATTTGATCTAGGATCAATGTGTAAAGTATCCATCCGCATATCATTATTATTTTTCATATGCGCTTTATTATGTGTTTAGAATGCATGTTTAAGGGTGTATGATTATGAGATCTTAAAAAAGATAATAAATTGGTTGCCAATTTGCACGCGAAAAACCCTCGCTAAATATTAAGCGTCATTCCTTCCATTGAGTGACTCTTACTCAAGATCTAAGACGACATTGGTTTGTTGGCCAAAGTCAAGGCCTTTGTCTGTCGAAGATGTGTTTGAATCACGAATGCTTTGTTACGTGTTAGTGTCTTGTCCAAGTTGTGGTTTGTTGGCCAAAGTCAAGACCATTTCTTGTCCATCGACATTGATTACGAAGCTTTCCATGGTCAATGGGTCACGCTTGACTGGGATCACTAAGTTTGTTGTGCCAAAGCCAAGGCTTAGTTGATTCAGAGGAAAAAGGTTAGGTAATACATTGGATGTATTGGCATATATAAGATATATGTTTCGGACTTGGATGTCCCCCTACCGGATCTAGGAATTGGATTGGATCCAATCGATCTTAGAGATCTACCTAGTTAATTATCATACAATTTGTTGGCCAAAGTCAAGATTGTGTGATATTTAACGGGATCCTAGCCCACTAGGAAACGCGGTTTCCCGAGTACTCGACAGAGGGTTAGAGGCTCACCGAAAAATAGTGGGAAGCAAGAATTGAATTTGCAATATTCGTTCAATTACTCGCCATACGCGTTCAAACAATATCACTTGTCAAAACAAATTAAATGTTAGTTGGACTAATATTTAAATTGTTGTTTAATAAATAGTTGGACTATATATTCAAACTATTCATTTATATTTGATTATATAATTGGATTATAATAATTAATATATTTGATTTAATTAATTATAGTTGATTAAATAGTTGGACTACAATAATCATTATAATTAATTGTACCTTAATCATTGATTAAATAGTTGGACTATTAAAGTCAAGATAAAATTGAAAGATTGACGTTTAATTCATAATCCTAGGGAAAATGTAATTAAATGCTTTAATTTTCAAAATTGGGAATAAATTTTCAGGATGGTCCTGGAAAATAATAAGTTATTTTATTTGATAAAATAATAAATTAAGCCTAATGCCCGGAGTTAAGCAAATAGTAGAGCATAATCTTTGGAAGATTTATGTGATGACAACTTAAGTGCTTAATCCATTATACTTGTCAAGTAGACTCCTTAATTTCTGAATCAGAACTAAGGATTAGATCCTTAAAGTATGATGAAGAAATTGAAGGATCTTCATAAATCTATGTTTAGATTTTAGAAGTACTAAAATTGTGAAAGTTAACTCTGGGAGGGTTAATGACTATTCTCAGGGAGATAAAGTCAAACTTTGCAATTAGGCAAGTAGCGCAAGGCGCACCTTACTTCGATATTCTAGAAACCCAAGGCTTGGCCAAAGGCTACTGGAATGTGAAAAATGGCAAAGGCAAAATCATTATAATCTTCTAGGAAGATAAATGACATATCCCAAAATGTTTGCCTAAATGTGGAAAACTGGATCGCGGAAGCGTGACTGCCGTTTGGACAAAGCAGACATGAAAGAATTGAAGAACGAGCGAGGCTCTGACTTCAAATATGTTTGTCAACATTATGTTCACTACTAGTATTAAAATTAGATTTTAAATACTAAGTGTGATACATAAAATATATGTATTGATGTTCAGAATCTGCTATGAGCAGGATTAGGAAACTGTTATAATATAACTAGTTTGACTAGATACATTATCTCTATATCAGTGTTTAACCCGCTGCGGGTGAACCTTTATATTCTAGAACACTAAAGTGTTTTATTATATAAAGATGATATTGAGATAATTACATTAGATGTAAATAATAGAATTTATATTTTGAATATAAATAAAATCTCGAACATATAAAATGACAAACAAATAGCTCAAACTGATTTGATCAGTTGAAACTTAAATGTGGCATTGTAGTCTGGGACACAATTAAACAAGAATCGTATATCCACACTTTCGAAGAGTGGGTACTTGGAATGATTTGATTCTACTCAAATAAAGTTTACGAATCTAGTTTATTGGGCAATGTGCCTATAACACTATTTACTTGGTAAAAGTGTAAATGCCACTGATCTGTTAGCCCTAGTTCATAGTGAAGCAAGTGGGCCCATGTCTAGCTAGGCTAGAGGTGGAAATGAATATTTCGTGACCTTACGGATGTGGCATCGCGTTATGGTTATGTGTTTCTTTTGAAGAACACAAATCACAAACTTTTAAAGTTTCGACACGAAATAGACAAACAGATCGGCTAAAGTATTTAACTGTCACGATAAGACCGTACTGGAAAATACTTAAGCAATAAGTTTCTAATATACTTGAAATAGTATAGTATTCTTTCAAAAGAGGACTCCTCCCGGAACACGTCATTTTGACGGTGTGTCCGAACGGATAAACCGAATTTTGTTGGACATGATAAGGTTAATCATGAGTCGCTTTGAGCTACCATTTCCTTCAACGGATAAGCATTAACAGTGCAGAACTTATTTAGAATAAGGTTCCATAAAAATCTGTTTGACAGATTTCGTGCCAATTGTAGGTTATCCTAGGGATACCAAAGTATTATACTTATACAACTCACAAGAGAACAATTAGATTGTTGCTCACCTTGTGGTTTTCCTAAGAGGAATACCAATATGCAGTGGTAAGTGGGAGGATAGTATAACTCGATGAAAATCGGAGTGATACTGTTCCTGGCACCGATTCCTAATGGAACATAAATAGTTCATCAAGGATGAAACTATTACCATTAATCTTCAAATACACAAGAACCACGTATGTATGAGAGAGTCAGAAAACAACCTGGGGTATGGGTTTCTGATCTCACCCCGTAAAGATGATAAACTTTTGAGGTATACCAACTGACTACATATAAGGAAGTGATACAAGGTATCGACTCCCTTTTATGGCAAAGTGCCATGAGTCCGAAATGGATTCCATGTATATCAACAAGTTTGGATACTAGTTGTTGTACCGCAAGGCATTGTGCCTACTGGTACTGTATAAGTCTTCAAGGAAGACATACATGGAAGGCAACATACAAACGTACTAAGCTGGGCTTGTAGTGGAAAGGTATCGTTGTCAACATTATGTTGATTGCGATTCAACCTTTTACATGTTGCCACAGTAAATCCATTTAGATAATGCTTGCTAAAGCTGCATGTTTCATTTATGAAATATGTCAGCTAAACGGGAAAATCGCTTTCCTGAAAAGGAAACCGTTTGGAGGATGTTTATAACATCCTGACGATTTTGTCGTACCAAAACTAGCAAACAAGGTTTGCAGGTTATTCGATCCATGTTTGGATTGAAGCAAGCATATGTTCTTGGAATTACCGTTTTGAGGTAATCATAATATTTTATGATTTAATTCAAAACGGAAATGATTCTTGTGTATAAGGAGGTTAGTGGGAGCGCACTGATAGTGGCTGTCCTAAATAAATAATGATAATAATATGTCATTTCTTGGAAATGTTATTCCCAATAAATAGTCGGCGAAACTTGGCTTTCGAGAAAACTCTCCGTGGAATCGTACATTGAAAAATGTACGCGACCTGGTGTCTCATACGCTTTGAGCATATGATTCACAAACAGGCCAATCCGAGTGATAGTCACTGGATTAATGTTAAGAAAATCCGTTAGTATCTTGGAGAACTAAGGATGCTGTCTTAATCTCTGGAGAAGGAGAACTTGAAGTGACTGGGATCACTGTTGCAAGTTTCCTAACTGATATAGTCGACTGTAAGTCGTAAACGGTACTATATAGTTTGAATAACGGTACAGTGAGCTGGAAATCTTCCAAGCAAGATAATGTTACCGTATAAACAACAAACGTGGGTTATTGCTACAGCTGAAGCAGCAATAGAAGCCTTCTGGGGTCGATAAATATCTAATTAGATTAGATATAATTCTTTTAGCAGCTGAGCTAGGCTACAACACATGCTAAAGAATTAATGGTCTCATCAACGATCCAGATACATACTTCGATAATCATCTGATTCGTTCAGATCATACATCGTAGCGATGTGATGATCGAATAAATCGCATCAGACGATAATCATGAAAATCCGCTGACGAAAGTCCTTTCTCAGCAATTGAGCCAAACCGTACATAGTTCGGGTGTTAGACACTCGAGTGACTAGCTATAGGCCAAGTGGGAGATTGTTGGACAATTATGACCCATAGCGTCACTATTTTTACAGATCACGGTGTTGTTGTACAAATTAACTATGTGACAAAAGGAGATTGCAGTCTTATCATTTGTGATTAGATCACCTCGATATATAAATGATGAGAGGTCCCTATGATTTGTTCCTGGACTGAGAATGATATGAGACAATATCAGTCCACGAAGGATAAATCATTAAATATCCCTAGTCAGAGCATTATCGAGATTGGACATCGATAAATGCGTAAAAGACTAGTATTACACTTGTGCGCGTTGTGAGGGCACGACAGCATAGTTCTCATATATTTGGGTATAGGATACTCATGCAAGTGTAATAGGAGGTTGTGTTTCACCGATGGTACAGGAAACAGCTTCGCTCTGGATAGACCCCCTCGGAATTCCATTGGTAGTATAACTACGTGTCTATGGAAGTCCGAAATCAGGGTAGGTGTATTTGGTATTAACCTGAGACTTGCACTGCTAATGCATATGACAATCAATATACTTTGGTTGAGGTCATCCAGGGCTTTAACCGGTTCTTGTGTACGCCAATTCTGGGTATATCGAGAATCGTAGTGTGTTGGGTGTGATGTCAAGACGGAAGTGTCACTCCAGTCATATGGAGTTGCTGATTGCGTAGGGATACAAAACTGGCTCTCTAAATAAGGTTGCAACCGTCGGGATAATATGACTTGGTCATGATTATCCGATATTAAAGAGACTAGTTGCTCGTTATCCGATATATGCATCGTACGGGGCAGACACTGTACCAGCCCCAGGCCTTGCATGTGATCATCTGATACTGGACAGAAATACGCAATACTACGGTATACTACGCTTGATATAGATCCTTATTCCTGTAAGGATATTTTCGGATAATTGGGTAGGCATGACGCTTTGCTAGAGGCCAACCTTGTCTGGTAAATCGGTATAAACGTAGTACTTGGTACTTACGTGTTCGGATAGTCCGACGACCGAATTTACTGCCAACATATCAGGGGATCTCATGGGTCGCTTCCCAAAGATTCACCGATGATGTATGACTCGCACTTTTAATTAATCAGGGATTAATTAGATAAGAGAGAAAATTAATCTGGGATTAATTGCGGAGATAATTTATCTGGGATAAAATATCATTTAAAGAGAGATAACGATTAATTTGGAATTAATCGGTAAATTAATATATTTGATATATTAAACGAAATTGGATTTCGACACGAAATTAAAATTAGATTTTAATTTGGGTGAGCTAATTAATTTAGAATTAATTCATTAGCGACGTGAATAGTAATTATGATTGGCATGATTATTTAATTAAATTATATTTAATAACGACGCAACAGAAAGTTCGTTAATTTGGAATTAGCGAACCCGAGCCTGAGATTATTTGCCAGCGCATTCGCATTTCGAATTCGAGTGCGCCAAATCAAATCAAGCGTCAAATCGCTAGTTGCAAATAGCGTCACATCATTCGTCAATCAAGTGATGGATGTCTTTCACCTTGAGTGATTGACGCCAGTCACTATTCACTGAGTGATGGGTTGATGGCAAGTTGATGTGTGTGGTTGGCATTTAATGCTTTATTTTTGGAGGGAAAATTGGTGTATAGGTTTGGGAAATCATTTACCAATTTTAAGTCAACAAAACATAACACACAATCTCTCTCTCTCCTCCATTTTCTCTTCATCATTCACGCCAAAGGGGCTGTGAAAATTCTGTTTTCTGGTTCACCAAAAAACTGAGAATGGGAAGCAAGTGCAGTGAGATTTGTGGCAAATTTCTAGAGAGCTAGCACTCCGAGAGACATGCGAAGGTGATGGGGAAGTTCACCCATGAGCCGGGAATCGTTCGACGAAGCTTGGAGCTTGAGGAATGAGACCAAATGGCGTAAACCAGTGGCTTGGACTGCTGTAGTTGGCGTGAAACCAGTGGACAGAAACTTCATTTTCGTGTCCTCCCGTCGCTCAACCGCTCGATGTAAGTATTCCGCGACTTTATCGATTTGTATTCACACATATTTCATTGCTTGTATTCGATCCTATGGACCTAGAAACTCCAACAATTTTTGGGGCTGAGTTAGGATTATTTTTGAGTGGAAAAATTAGACCTATATCACCCTTGCAGTTCACGCAATTCAGTGGGTGATTTGTGTGCAGTTCGGTTGTGTAACGGGTCCAAAACAGTCCATTATTTCACTGCAGTTCGGGGGCTGTTCGGGGACTGTTTTGGGCACATTTCGGGGCTGAGATATTTTCCGAAACAGAAGTAAAACTTCAATATATGTGCTGGTTCCATTCGGTTTTAAGGAAGGGAAAGTAGAAAAAAATTTCGAGGTCGATCCGTGTGCCTAATCGCTTCCGTTGCGCGAGGAAAGCGTTTCCTACAATTGAGTGCATATTCCTTGCACTAAGACTCACACCATTCTTGTGCTGCTTCTACGTATTGTGGCTTGACACCAACACTAGTACCGTAAAACACACAGATGTTTTCAACTCGTCTTCTTGAATTGGCTTCCATGTTTTACTCTGGATGTCTTCAAAAGTGCATTGATGAGTTGAATTTATAACACCTGAAAAGGGTGAGTAAAATAATAGCACTAGTATCTGCCAAATGAAAATTATTAGTTAACAGTAAAATAAATCGTGATAGTCAAAAAGGTATCGATCCTGTCGGAGAAAATAAAAGAAAACAACAAAACAAATTACAATTATTAGAAAAAGACATAGAGATATAATATGTATAAGAAAATTAGCGGCTTGATTGACGTCTATGCGTCAGGGACAAGCTTCCCATCTAATTTTCTTATAAATTGGCAAACAAGGTCTTTTTGACTCAGATTCCCGAGACTTAACTGTTGTCTTTCTTTTTGGAATTGTGCATATAACACACGAATTTCATGATACACATATCCACTGGGATGCGTCTCAAGTTTTTAGATATATCATCCAAAGACTTCTTACTCAAGTCATCCCTAATGAAATTAATCTTATCATCGTGGTTATCAGACACCATGCCTAAAGAACGACAACAAGTATCACAAAACATACGAGCACATTTATAACAAACATACATTCTTTTGGCTCTTCTCTTTTTAGCATAGGTGGTCCTTCCTAAACCAGTCAGATGTGAAATAAAAGAGTCAGAAAACTCACCTGCCAATCGGACCCGTGCTTCAATAATTCAACGAATGTCAGTAGGAATACCTTTGATCATCAGTAGTCTCATCCGTTCCAACGAGCTTTGTAAACTTTCATCAGAGATTTTTGAGGGAGAGAAGGAATTGCTTGTGAAGATTTGCGAGAACTTCTTCCATCCTGAAATGACTTAACCTGCAAAAACTAAACACACAAAATAAAATCACACCAAATTACAATATATACACAATTGCATAGGTTGTCTCCATGCTAGTGCTAAGTTTAACATCGTCAGCTAGACATGACTACTCGAACGTTAGGCTGGATCTGAAAGTGTGACACTTTCTTTTTGTTGCTCAAATGATTCTCCCCAGTAGTGCTTAACACGCTTGTTTTTAACCTTGAATGTTTTGTTAGAGTTGGGATCATGTATCTCAACGGCTCTGTCTGGTAAAACCTTGGTGATTAGGAATGGACCTGACCACCGTGATTTTGGCTTCAATGGAAAGAGTTTCACTCCTGATTTATTTAACAGTACCTTCTGCCTTGGTTCCGGTTGTATGCACACTAACTTCTCATCATGTATTTTCCTTGCATTTTCTTTGCATAATTTGGCATCCTCAAAAGGTTGATTGTGAAATTCCTCCATTTCGTTGAGCTGGTGGAACATTTTCTCTTCTGTTGCTTGTAGTGCAAGAATTGGCTTTTTCAGTGCAAAAGACGCTTTATCTTCAGGCTCCACAGGCAATTGACATGTTTTAAGTTTGTCAGTAGAATTTTGCATTGCATTAGAGTTCTGAATGGTACTGTGTATCACATCAAGTCTGAAATATTCTTCCTTCTTTTCATCATCTAGGAAATTCATGGCCTTGAAAACATTGAATTTATTTCTTGGTCATGTACCCTCATGGTTAATTCTCATTTTTGTACATCAATAATGGTTCGACTGTAGCCAAGAATGGTCTCCCAAGGATGATTGGCACGTCTGCGTCTTCCTCAATCAAGGACAATAAAATATGCTGGGAAAATGAATTTGTCAACCTTGACCAGCACATCCTCAACTACGCCTCTTGGAAATACGAACGTTCTATCAGCAAGTTGTAGAGAGACTGAAGTGGGCATTGTTTCTCCAATCTTCAGTTTCCTGAAAATAGAAAAAGGCATCAAGTTAACACTTGCACCTAAATCACATAAAGCCTTACCAAAGTTATGTTCTCCTATGATGCATAGAATGGTGAAACTGCCAGGATCTTTCAACTTCGGGGGAAGTTTCCTCTGAATGATGGCACTGCATTTTTCTGTCAATGCTACTGTCTCGTAGTCTCCCAATCTCTGTTTTCATGAAAGAATGTCTTTCATGAATTTGACATAGCTGGGCATTTTTTCCAAGACTTCTGCAAATGGAATGTTGATGTGCAGCTTTTTGAACACCTCCAGGAAATGAGAAAATTGCTTGTCCAATTTGTTTTTCTGAAGTCGCTGTGGAAAAAGTGGAGGTGGAGTGATATGATCTTTTTCTTTTTCCTTTGCTTCTTTTTCCTCCATCTGTGGCACTGCATCTTTTGAAACTTCCTCAATTTTTTCCTTGATTCCAACATCTTTGTTTATTTCAGTACCGCTTTTCAAGGTGATGGCTTGATATTGCTCATTCCCTAGGTTCCTTGGATTTGGTTCTGTGTTGTTGGGAAGATTACCTGGCGGTCTGTAACTCTGAGCATTGGCCAGTTGTCCAATTTGATTCTCCAGTGCTTTAATAGAAGCATATTGACTTTGAATTAATGATGTTTGGGATTGAAACATAGCATCATATATTGCTGCTTGAGAGTCGTGTTTTGTTTCTATCTTTTTCAAGTGAGTCAACACTTCTGTTATTCCTGATTCATTTGCCTGCTCATGGCCTTTGTTCTGTTGTTGGAATCCGGGTGGTGGGTTGTTCATTTGCCCTGAATTGTTGCTCCATACGAAATTAGGATGATTCATCCACCCTGGGTTGTAGGTGTTGGAATATGGATTGTTCCCCTGTCTGTTGAAGTTGTTGACATAATTCACCGTTTCTTTATGTTGGTTGAAAGATTCTGACTCAGGTGCTCCTCCAAATGGTGAACTTGTGGATCCACCATTAACTTTCATGTTAAGAGTTTCCAGATTTTTGCAAATCTGATCCAGCTTGGCATTCACTGCTGTGTTGGCTCCAACTTCATAAATTCTAGCAATTCGTTGGATCAAGCTTCTTTCTGTTGGCCAAAATGAATTATTGTTAGCCATTTCTTCAATTAGGTCCTAGGCCTGATCTTCTCCTTTTGCCATCAAAGCTCCTCCAGAAGCAGCATCAATTGTGGTTATCATTATTCCAGAAAGTCCATTGTAGAAGGTTTGGACTTGTAGCCACTTTGCGATCTTATGATAATGACATTTCCGGAGTAATCTTTGAATCTTTCCCAAGCTTCGCAAAGAGATTCTGAATCTTGTTGCACGATGGATGTGATGTCATTCCTCAACTTTGCAGTTCTGGCTGGTGGAAAGTACTTTGTAAGGAATTTGGTGGCTAGAGTGTTCCAAGTTGTGATGGAACCTGCTGGTAACGAATGTAGCCAAGCTTTAGCTATGTCTTTCAAGGAGTATGGAAAAACCCGCAGTCTCATTGCTTCTTCAGCTCCTCGGTTGTAATTGAAAGTGCCGTAAACTTCAAGAAAGTTACTGATGTGGGCATTAGGATCTTCAGTTGCATTCCCCAAAACTAAACTGACTGTTGAATCATCTGAATGCATGTTTTCATGTCACACGCATTTACTGGTAAGGGAGGAAGTACAATACAAGAAATGAATCCGTCAACTACCGGAATGAGTCTGTCTCGAATGGGAATCAGTGGTGCAACGTTCGAAGGTTCAGGTTCCATGTTAATGATTGCTTCTTGGCCTTCTCGCCTTTCCCATCTCAACTGTCTGATGGTTCTTTCAATTTCTGGGTCAAGCGGTCGGAGTTCAAAGCTTCTCATTCGTCTCATGTAGTTTCTGAGAACCTGAAACACAAGAAAAAACAAATAATAAGAAAAAAAAATTAGATACAAGTAACGTATCTAACCCCAAAACTAATAGTGAAAGATAAATAAGTCCCCGGCAACGGCGCCAAAAACTTGACCGGTGCGTAATCACACGCGTATAACGCAAGCGCACGTATCGTTCAAGTAGTATAAAAAGTATCGATCCCACGAAGACTTAATACCTAATCTATTAATTTTATGAGGTCAAAAGATTACTAGTATCTAACAGGTTGATTGATTGATTTGAAATGGTGATGATTTTGAATTTAAAACAAGTAAATAAAATTGCACGCAAGTAGGTTTAAGAAAATTCAATATTATGAAACTATCTAGGGTTGTGAATCTTCCAATATCAATTTAAAGATGAAGTGGTTATTTCATTTTTGTGTAATATATCGGTTTACTAACCTGGAACACTAATTATGCGAAGCCTCTGTCGATGGTCAAACGCAAATACCCAGTTTAACCCAATTGAATCATATGTCTATGTCAACAAAATTACCTGGATTCATTAAATTTAAGTTCTAATTATGGCTACCCCCGCCCGACAGGTATATGTCTATCCTGTAAGGAAATCTATTAAGGGGTATCTATCCTCAAGGAAGATCGTGGGCTATTAAGTCTAAGGCTGAAACCTAAAATTCATTTGTCAAGTTTATTTTAGATTTACCAGATCAATCTTATTAGTGGCCAATTAACAAGACGCATTAAGCTTAAGACTTAATAAGTAAACCTTTAAATTACCCAAACTATAAAATAACCCCTTATAAACTGTGATATTAGAATTCATCAAAATCCCAGATAACTAACTTAGTTACGACACATAACTAGGCTAGTAAAAACTTAAATAAAATAAAAGACATAAAGTAAAATGTTGAAAAGTAAATTGCTGAAAAGTAAATGACGGAAAGTAAATGCTGAAATTAAATACTAAAAATTAAATGCTGAAAAGTAAATGCTGAAAGTAAATTACTGAAAAGTAAATGCTGAAAGTAAATTGCTGAAAAGTAAATGCTGAAAGTAAATTGCTGAAAAGTAAATAAAGTAAAAGTACAATAAAAGAAAATGCTGAGGTAAAAGGATCCACTTTTATTACTTCTATTTTAGATATCTCCCTTAATATAATATATTAACTTTGCATGATAATTACCAACCAGCCATTATGCGGTATCCAGATTAATTCAAATTAATAATTAATTACCAACCGACCAATCATGTGGTATCCAGTTTAGTCAGAGGTTAAAACCAATTTAAATAATTACCAACCGACCAATATAGCGGTATCCTCGTTAAGTCGGTTTTTAACTAGTTTATATATTATAATTAAGGCAGATTAATCTAAATATTGTAATAAAAGTTTTACCTTTTACCCCAGCAAAGGGGAGTTACCTCCTCATTACTGAAAAGTAAAAAATGAAAATTAAAGAAAGAAAAGTAATGTGCGTAAAAGTAAATTGCGGAAAGTAAAAACTGAAAAGTAAAGAAAAGAAAGTGCGAAAGTGGAAAGTAATTACTGAAAGCTGTAAATAAACAAACAAGATACAATCTTCTTAGTATTCTTAAGGAATTCCTTAGAAGAAAGTATTAATTTACAAGTGAAATGGCTTGGTATTTATAGGCAAAATTTTGCCTCCATCAAATCATCCACCAAATCCATTATTAATTGCTCCACTAATTGCTCCACCAAATCCATTATTAATTGCTCCACTAATTGCTTATCATGTTTGGTGGTGATTTGATAATTTTTATTATTTATTTATTAATTTATTTTCTTTGCTTTGAAAATGATTGAAAATGACTTTAATAATTACACACAACACACTTCTTTATGGTTCATCAATTTCGGGCATGAAATATTCCGAATTTGAAATTATTTTGTCTTTCAAAGTTGTATCTATTTGAGTCTTCTTCAAGTTAGCTCAATCCGATATCGGAGTAAAAAGTTATGCCCAACATATGACAGATGCGCAAAATTAGAATTTCCAAAACTGCACTTCGTCAAAACGCCCTTTCAAGTTTCCAATCTCCAAAATTATTATGTCAAGTCCAATTTTTGCCCTTATTTGACCCACATTTCGTCTTAAATGATTTCATTGTGTCCCAATATTATTTTATCTGTAAAATAAACTAAAACACATCAAAACGTTCATCAAACCCGAGAAACTAAACAAAATATTAAGTAAAATGGGCGGTAAATATTGATATATTTTCCGCTCATCATGTAACAATGTGCAGGGCCTGAGAAATAGTAGGAGACTCCGTCATGGGGAGGTTGACTTACGCATGGGTAATGGAGCAAAACTGGCTACATTGTGCGTGGGGACTTATTCATTAGTTTTGCCAAATGGTTTAGTTTTAGACGTAGAAGATTGTGTTTATGTACCTTCTCTAGTAAAGAACATCATTTCAATTTCTTCTTTATGTAATAAAGGCTTTTCATGCCTAATAAGTTGTAATGAATGTTCTATTTATTTCAATGAAATAAAATATGGAGATGGTATTTTGAATAATGGTATCTATGTCTTACAAACTAACAAAGAATGTTCAACCTCTAATATATACAACGTTAACTCAAATAATCTCAATGAATCACTTTTATGGCACAGTCGCTTAGGTCATTTCAATGAAACAAGATTAACTAAGCTACATAAGGATGAGCATTTCAGACCCTTCAAATATGAACCTTATGGAACTTGTGAATCTTGTTTACTTGGTAAAAAGACCAAATTACCATTCAAAGGTAAATGACAGCGTGCAACAGAGACATTAGAACTCATACATTCTGATGTATGCGGACCAAAGTCAGTCACCGCTAGAGGTGGATTCTCCTACTTCATTATCTTTATCGATGATCACTCGCGATATGGGTATGTGTACCTTATGCGGTACAAATCTGAAGCCTTTGAGAAATTCGAAGACTTCAAAACTGAAGTAGAAAACCATCTTAATAAAAGTATTAAGTCACTAAGGTCTAACCGAGGTGGTGAATACTTAAGCAATGAATTTCAAGATTACTTGAGAGAAAATGGCATTGTTTCCCAGTGGACTCCTCCGGGAACTCCACAGCATAATGGTGTCTCCGAAAGGAGAAATGAGACATTATTAGATATGGTCCGATCAATGATGCCGGGCACGGATCTACCTCTTTCATTTTGGGGTCTTGCTTTAGAAACTGCAACAGGTTTACTAAACCAAGTTTCTTCCAAGACTGTTAGTCAAACACCATATGAGTTATGGTCTGGGAAACGTCCTAATCTTAGTTATCTAAGAGTTTGGGGATGTGAGGCATATGTCAAGCTCACACAAACTAACAAATTGGATGATAGGGTAATTAAATGTAAGTTTGTAGGATATGCCTTGAACTCATGAGCATACGTGTTCTACGTCCCAAATGAACAAAGAACATTTGTCTCAAGAAATGCTAAATTTCTAGAGAATGAATTCCTTCTCAAGAAATATAGTGGGAGTAGACTTGACCTCGATGAGGTATAAAAAGAAAAAACTAACATAGAACTAAACCCCAGGCCCCTCAAAAGGGCAGTGACGGAACCCCAGAAGGTTATGAACTCAGAAGGTCTGGTAGGGAAAGACATGAGCCTGAAAGATATGGTTTCCATATTGATGAGGAACATGATCAGGTCATTGATAATGACGATCCCACCAGTTATGACGAAGCAATGCATGACATTGATTCAGTCAAGTGGCTTGAGGCCATGAAATCCGAAATAGACTCTATGTATAAGAATCAAGTCCGGGACTTGTTAGATGCACCTGAAGGGATAAAACCCATAGGCTGCAAGTGGATTTACAAGCGTAAAACTGATGCAGAAGGCAACATCCAAACCTATAAGGCTAGATTGGTGGCGAAATGTTATATACAAATCCAACGAATTGACTATGAGGAAACCTTCTCGCCTGTTGCAATGATAAAGTCCATTCGAATTTTACTGGCACTAGCTGCACACTTTGATTATGAGATTTGGAAGATGGATGTCAAAACAGCTTTCCTTAATGGAAACTCGTAGAGGAAGTCTATATGACACAACCTGAGGGGTTTGCATCTAAGGATGATCATAATAAAGTATGCAAGCTTAAACGATCCATTTATGGACTCAAGCAAGCCTCCAGAAGTTGGAATATACGATTTGATGAGACAATCAAAAAATTTGACTTCATCAAAAATGTAGACGAGCCTTGTGTTTACAGGAAAAGTAGTGGGAGTTCTGTTGTATTTCTTGTATTATATGTCGATGACATATTAATCATCGGGAATGATATTCCCATGATGCAAGCCACCAAGCAATGGTTATCTCAGAATTTCTCCATGAAAGATTTGGGAGAAGCAGCCTAAATCCTCGGCATTAAGATCTACCGTGATAGATCTAAGAGGTTGTTAGGACTTTCTCAATCTACGTACATAGATAAAGTTTTGAAAAGATTCAAAATGGAAGATTCCAAAAGAGGTAATTTACCTACTTGTCATGGAATCAAATTATCTAAGGAGCAATGTCCACATACTCCTTCAGATCAAGAGCGTATGAGTAGGATCCCTTTATGCTTCAGCAATAGGATCGATCATGTACGTCATGCTATGTACAAGACATGATGTCTCTTATGCTCTTAGCATAACGAGAAGATATCAGGCAAATCCTGGTGAGCAACACTGGGCAGCTGTCAAAATAATCCTCAAGTATCTGAGAAGAACTAAGGATATGTTTTTGATATATGGAGATTGTTCTGAGATGAAAGTCATTGGTTACTGTGATGCGAGCTTTCAAACCGACAGAGATTACAGCAGATCGCAAACAGGATATTTGTTTACTTTGAATGGCGGTGCTGTCAGTTGGAAAAACTCAAAGCAGTCAACTACAGCGGACTCCACCACTGAAGCCGAGTATATTTCAACATTGAGGCAGCTAAAGAAGCAGTCTGGAAAAAAAAGTTCATCACGGAACTGGAAGTGCTTCCCGCGATAAAGAATGGCATCACGATTTACTGTGACAACACGGGCGCCATTACTCAATCAAAAGAATCAAGGTCCCACCAGAAATCCAAGCATGTACTCAGGCGATTTCATCTCATCAGGGAGATTGTTGAGAGAAAAGAAGTTATTATAGAGAAAATACCCACAGAAGATAATCTTGCAGATTCTCTGACTAAAGGGCTGACTCAACAAAAGCATGATAGGCAAACCCACAGAAGATAACCCTTTTCCAAAATTAAGGGATATATCTTTTGAAGTGAAAAGATATAATCACTAAAAGTGAAAAAAGTATAATGGAGAGTTCTAATCTTTAAAAGGATTGCATCCTTAAATTAAATGTACATTTTCAAAGACATATCTTCATGTTTATAAATAGACTTCATTCGATTCTCATTCAATCATTCAATTCTTTCATTTGTCCTTAGGTATATTAGAAAGTCTAAGGTCTACATATTAGAAAAAGTTTCCACTATTTTTTGCTAGTTTGTGTTCTTGATTTAAGTAGTGTCCCTAAATCAAGAAGTCACCAAGAATCTTGAGAGAAAGTTGGCCATAAGAACCATAATTTATTGAGGCATGGCTAATAAATTCTTAAGGATAGAGACAAACTCGACTTGGTGTAATTTTTCTTTCCATCTTACATATTATAAGGAATTTACATGTTTGTCTAATTCATTTGATCTATGTAATGCATGGATGATAATTATTGTTTATTATTATTTCTTTTCGAATTTTGCATGATTAAGTGAATAACAACATATTCTGTCAACAATCTTAAGAACTTATTATAATTTTTGTGTTATAAAATCTAATTTTTACATGATTCAAACCCTTTAAAGACCATGTTTTAATAAAAAAAAATTAAAAATTATTACAATAATTTTTTGAGCATTTATACGTTGTATAAATATCTAAAAATTATTTAACACACATGATTCTTATAATTTAGAATGTATAAGTTATTATAGAGAAAATACCCACAGAAGATAATCTTGCAGATTCTCTAACTAAAGGGCTGACTCAACAAAAGCATGATAGGCACACCCGAGAGTATGGTGTCCAGATTCATACTAGTTGGCTATAGTGCAAGTGGGAGATTGTTAGGGATATACCCTATACCCAATATGTGGATGGGCTATATGTACATGTATTTGTAAAATTTTCATTAATTAATAAAATGGAAATCTTTATTATACGTGTCTTACATAACTTATATGAATCATCAACACTGTAATAAAGCCCTTGGAGTAATAAGACGATGTCTTCCACGCCTTATGAGAATCATTACTCTTAAATGTTCCTAGTCATAGTTTTGTGAATAATCTGGGCGTTCACAAAGCGGAGAGGCTAGCATGATGATATGATCCGCCCTTAAGTAGGGTAGCCGATCTCATAGGCTACTAGCGGAGATCCGTCCGCTTTGTGTATCACATGGATGCATGAGTTGCTCGTGTCCATCGAACTGACCGCCGAAAGTTTTCATATGGAGTGTTTATCCCATGTGTCTGTGAGAACTTTCATGTATCGATTATATGACTAGTCCTTAGACTTGAGGTCTTTACAATCTTATGTGTGGATCAAATAACTTTGACATTCTCCTTCCCCGGTTCAAAATATCCGGTCATAAGGGTATGATTGGGTCATTTGTTGAAGCACATGAAGTTTGTAAAGATACAACAGAGAATCGCCACTCTCTCGGATAATATATTCTTATAAGAGTAGTATTCCACTTCGCGGGTTGATATGTGTGATCAGTTCTTGAGACTGTGGCCACAGCGGAAGAATCATGTGAGATTCTTGGGTTAGCACGATTCATGACACTATCAACATCATACATTTGACCATATGGGTAGACATTTTCCGTACCCTAGGTCAATAGGTGGGGATACAGTGAGGCGATGAACCGTATCATATGTAAATCGCATACAGAATGGGTATATATATCTTTCCTTCTCATTTGGGGGCCTTGGCATGTTGCTAGATGTCAACATTGGTCATTGAAATCGAACGACCATCTGATCAGAGGATAATTTATGTTCGATTAAATTATCACGATTCATTTCATGTCCAACTTGAGGGGAACCCAAAAGGTCACACACAACAAAGTCGAAATCAATGGTTAATAGTGCACAGTACATATTTAACAGCATATATAATTGTTGTAGGAATTGTTCATAAATGGTTCAATGTGTTTAATTATTGAACAGATCATTTATGAGGTTCCATAGTGGCTTAGGGATTGGTGAATGACGATATGAGCACTTTGGGAATTGGAATAAATAGATTAAAAAAAAAAATTATTATGCACGTGAATAGTAACACATGAATAGTACTGCGTGAATAGTAAATATTTTTAATTTAATTTTGTTATTTGTTTTGAATTCCAATTCGGCCCAAACTCTTATTAGGGTTTTATAATCTCATTAAACCACTAAATTAATATCCAATGGCTAAGATTAAATTGGCTTTTATCCCACATCGGATTCTTAATTAATTTTGTTGTCTTTGGAGCACTATATAAACCAAAAAAATCTTCACAAATTTTTGCACCAAACCTTTCAAATATTGGGTTTATATAAGTGAGCAACTCTAAAGTTTTAAGAGTAAGCAACTGATTTTGAGGATCCTTAAGTCTAATTGACTAGAGGAACCTCGAGTTAAAAGTTTTGAGGTATTTGCCTATGCTAGCACTAAGGGCAAAATACCTGTGCACTCAAGGCGTAGTCTTGCCGTTGAGTTTTGGCTTTGGTGTATGCATCTTTGGAGGCCAAACACTTGGGTGGCTCTTTGGAACGTGGAAGAGCTTGCTGAGTTCGAGAAAAGCTTGTAGATTGGAGGGATGACTGTAGAAGTCTACGGTTCAAGTAAATCTTTTTCTTTCTTTATTTTAATTAGAGTTCTAATGATAGTTAGCATGTTTAGGTTTATGTTCTTTGCATGTTTTATGAGTTTTATGCTTAGAATATATAGTAACATGCCTAGGCTTGTAGAATAATCAAAACAAATAGGTCTTGGGCAAAGGGAAAGCGGCATCATAATTTTATTTATTTAATTTTCCGCTGCGCACTCGTGGCCGCTTCCCTACAATCGAAGCATCAGGGGGCCCGAGTACCCATTTCTATCTTAATCGGTCGAAGAATCGAGGCCCGAGTGCCCAATCAACTTTCATCACCGATCGAAGTATCGGGGGCTCGAATGCCCATTTCAATCTTAACCGATCGAAGTATTGGTGGCCCTAGTACTCATCTATATCTCAACTAATTGAAGTATCTGAAGTCTGAGTGCCCAATCAACTTTCAGCACCAATCGAAGCATCAAGGGCCCGAGTGCCTATTTCTATCTCAACCGATTGAAGGATCGGGGGTCCGATTTCCCATATTCATCTTCACATCAATTGAAGTATCAAAAGACCAAAGAGTCCATCAACTATGAAACCGTCGACCAATATCTAGCAACAAGCACCAAACACAGAGCGAGATAAGTTCGGAGATGCTGGACGAGCCAGACAAGTAAAAAAGTCATACATGACTTTGATGGACTTATCATTGTCACACACCGCACAAGCCTACGAAAGTGAAGGCGACAATAAACAAAGTATTTTTACACCTAGCCCGATGAAGAGTCTCTTTTGGGAACACACTTGAAAGGTTTGAGAAATTTTTCAGAATAATTGCAAAGGAAAATAAACCCTATAAAATTCTAAAAGTGTTAGTCACCAAACCCTGCTGAATGTCACATATGTATGGCCTAACACCGCCATCGAATTCTTTCGGATATGACTTAAAGCTTGGCCGAATATGCGTTGGGTTTCCTTAATATATGGATCTTTTCCTTATTAACCATATCGTACACACTATAAAATGGGAATCAAAACACAAAGAAAAGGGATTTAATTCGATTCTTTTGGGATGACGTTTATAAAAAACAGTGACAACACATTAACCTCAAACTCCCATCTCCATCTGAACCCAGTAGCCAAACTAAATCTTCCGAGATGTTCTCGGAGCTGATTTAAACTTAAAGGTACGACCTGAGGGCCCTAAAACCTTAAACTCCACATACTTTTACTGTTATAATGACGTCGTATATCCAGTGAGACATCTTGTATGTCCGGTCAAACATACAATTATATACGAAATATCTGGTCATACAAACAGCTACATCGGGTCGCTTGTTTTCCGTGGTATATAAAATAGAAATCCGAACATCAATTCCATACCCGATTATGAATGAATGATAATATAGTCTACACTCGGGATACAACTCTATATACTACAATAAAACAGACAGGCCCGGTCTCGCATCTATATTTATCTTCTTGCATCTGTTTTTTTTATAATTAACTGTTTATTTACTGTTATTATTGCTTTACACTTGATCTAACTATTTATGATGTTTTTATGACTATCATCTGGACATAATTCCGAGTCTACGATCCTTCTAGTTTACGCAGTAAGTCTGGCTAGCCTTCATTCAAATCCGACCGAACATATAGAGACAATATATATCTGATCGGATCTGAGATATGTCCGACCAAGTTTATTTTGTTCGTTATTATATTGTTCCTTTAATACTTTTATGGATGTGGGCCTGTCGTGTGAAAAATAAATAGTTCCGTGTGATTCTAGCGTTATAAGATAGATGGATCCTCTTTTAAACCTGAATATTATACTGACATCAAATAATGGACCATTCAGAACCTGAACAGGTTTAAGTTCGAACCTTGGGATGGGTGTAGTACGACCATAAATCATTTCCAGTATCTTATGATGGGTGGCGACTCTTTTATTCTCTTGTTAGTCCATGTAGGCTATTTGTACTCTCTACGGGTTATGAGCCCCACTGTTTCGTGGTCGCCGATGTCATAGACATAGCGGTAAACCCCACTTCACTCATACAGATACATTATACTTCATCTATAAGTCAATGATTATAGCTCTCGGAGGCTCTAACCGCTTCCCATCAGTATACTTTTCCTTAATCATGTAACCAACAACATTTCTCCTATTTGTTTACAGATGATTATGATTGTTAACATCATTTTTACATATATAAAATTATGTAGCATCACATTTTTTTATCACAGAAATTGCATTGTTGTTATTGTCTAACCAAGTCACTCGAAATCGCCATTTATAATAATTTACTGCAAAACAGGCTTCGAATTATGTTTTTGACGACCTAGTCACCCTAAATTAAAATTTTTATGTAATAACCATTATGTCTAATTCCATTTGCATCACCTTCTTCTTACTAAAAACCTTACCTTGAAAAATTTCAATAGCATTATCACATTCAAAGAAATCTGGAGCGAACATATCCGATGAAAAAACTGGAGGCATGCACATAACTTGATTGTATGTAGTTGAGATGTTATTGAAATGATGCTTTCGAGTGACAGTACGAAAACCTTCAGTTTCTACAAATTCATCTAATTGCCTCATATGATTACCAAACTCATTAACTATAGATTCATAATGTTGTGTTTCGAAAATTGAACTTGCCACATCTCTAAGGTCATTAGTAAGACTACTTTCAAAGTAAAATGGATATGAATATTCATGGAATGAAGACATATTTTATTGAGATGTTGGTTCATAGGCGAAAATCTAACTTATCGACGTCAGATGAAGTTCAGTCAATACTTTAGGAGTCGTCGTCGTCATAAAAATACTTGTATATCCATGATCTGTCATCGGACCAGAGTTCAAATATATAAGAATCCTAACCATTTCATCATCGGCTATTTCAACAGGTTTGGAAAGTCCGTAACTATTAAAATTCATCAGTAAATCTGTGTTCACAGATATTTCAAAATAATTTGGAATTTTCTGAATAGACTGATAAACTCGTTCAAAAAAATCTTTATATATAGTATCCTTTTGAAGACTAAATAGTTTCTTGTTGGTTTCTATTAAGGTCCCAAGATCAATAATAAGCATGAAATATGTGCAAATACAAATCGAAGAAGTTACGGAATACTCACATCGATCGGTTGAGCGATGCGGTGACGAACAAAACTCTTCACTGCCCACTGTCACAGCTGTCATCACCATTTGCGGCTTTGTATCTTCAAGAATCCAAGCTCCAAGCTTCGTCGAACGATTCCCGGCTCATAGGTGGACTTCCCTATCACCTTCGCATGTCTCGTAAGTGTGCTAGCACTTGTGATTTTGCCACAAAATCCCACTCTTGCTTCCCTTCACTGTCTCGGCATTATGCAGAAACCAGTGAGCATTTTAGCCCATTGGGCGTGTGGAGAGAAAGAGATGAAGTGAGAGAGAGACTAATTTGGTTGATGGCTAAAGTGTGTCTTACACACATGTGAATTTTAAATTCATTTCACTTGATTTTGGCTTTCAAAAAGTCAAATAATTAAAGCCCATCAAACTCCATCAACTCACATCACTCATGAATAGTGACTTGCGTCAATCACTCAAAGTGAAAGACATCTATCACTTGATTGACGAATGATGTGACGCTAGATGCGACTAGCGATTTGACTTACGTGCCGCACTCGAATTCGAAATGTGAATACGCTCGCAAATAATCTCGGGCTCGGGTTCGCTAATTCCAAATTAACGAATTTTCCGTTGCGACGTAATTAAATGATTACGCCCAGCGAAGTCACTATTCACGCGCTTATGAATTAATTCTAAATTAATTCGTTCGCCCGAATTAAAATCTAATTTTAATTCCGCGTCGAAATCCAATTTCGTTTAATATATCGAATATATTAATCAATCGATTAATTCCAAATTAATCGTTATCTCTCTCTAATTGATATTTTATCCCAGATAAAATATCTCCGCAATTAATCACAGATTAATTTTCTCTCTCTTCTAATTAATCCCAGATTAATTTAGAGTGCGAGTCATACGTCATCGGTGAATCTTTGGGAAGCGACCCATGAGATCCCCGGATATGTTGGCAGTAAATTCGGTCGTCGGACTATCCGAACACGTAAGTACCTCCTGTACTACGTTTATACCGACTTACAAGACAAGGTTGGCCTCTAGCAAGCGCCATGCCTACCCAATTCTCCGGAAATATCCTTACAGGAATAAAGGATCTATGTCAGACGTAGTATACGTAGTATTGAGTATTTCTGTCCAGTATCGGATGATCACGTGCTAGGCCTGCGGCTGGAATTGTGTCTTCCCCGTACGAAGCACATGTCAGATGTCTGGTGACTAGTCTCTATAATCGGATAAACATGACCTTGTCATTTTATCCCGATAGCTGCAGCATTTAAGAGAACCAGTCCCGTATCATACGTTACCATCATCTTCATATGACTGGAGTGACACTTCCGTCTTGACATCACACCCAACACACTACGATTCTCAATATACCCAGCATTGGCGTACACAGAACCTGTTAAAGCCCTGGACGACCGCAACCAAAGTATATTGATTGTCGCAAGCATTAGCGGTGCATGTCTCAGGTTAAGACCAAATACACATACCCTGATTTCGGACTTCCATAGACACATAGTCATACTACCAATGGAATTCCGATGGGGTCTATCCAGAGCGAAGCTGTTTCCCGTACCATCGGTAAAACACAACCTCCTATTACACTTGCATGAGTATCCTATACCCAAATATATGAGAACTATGCTGTTGTGCCCTCACAATGCGCACAAGTGTAATACTAGTCTTTTACGTATTTATCGATGTCCAATCTCGAACTACTCTGACTAGGGATATTTAACGATTTATCCTACGTGGACTGATACTGTCTCATATCATTCTCCGTCCAGGAACAAATCACAATGACCTCTCATCATTTATACATCTAGGTGATCTAATCACAAATGATAAGAGTGCAATCTCCTTTGTCATATAGTTAATTTATACAACAACACCATGATCTGTACAAATAGTGACGCTATGGGTCATAATTGTCCAACAATCTCCCACTTGACCTATAGCCAGTCACTCGAGTGTCTTACACCCGAACTATGTACGGTTGGCTCAAACTGCTGAGAAAATGCTTTCGTCAGCGGATTTGCATGATTCGTCTGATGCGATTTATAAGATCATCACACCCACGATGTATGATCCGAACGAATCAGATGAATAGTCGAAGTATGTATCTGGATCGTTGTTGAGACCATTAATTCTTTAGCCTGTGCTGACGCTTAGCTCAGCTGCTACAGAACTATATCTAATCTAATTAGATTTGTTATCAACCCCAATGGCTTCTATTGCCGCCTCAGCTGCAGCAATAACCTGCATTTGTTGTTTATTCGATAACAGTATCTTGCTAGGAAGATTTCCAGCTCACTGTTCCGTTATTAAAACTTTGTAGTACCGTTTGCGACTTATAGTCGTTTTATCGGTTTAGGAAACTTACAGTAGTGATCCCAGTCACTTCAAGTTCTCCTTCTCCACAGACTAAGACAGCATCCTAAGTTCTCTAAGATACTAACGGATGTTCCTAACATCAATCCAGTGACTATCACTTGGATTGGCCTGATTTTGAATCCATATGCTCAAAGCGTATGAGACACCAGGTCGTGTTCATTTTTCAATATACGGTTTCTCGGAGAGTTTTCTCGAAAGCCAAGCTTTCACCGATTGTTATTATGGGAATATCATTTCCAAGAAATGACGTATTATCATTATTTATAGGACAACCACTATCAGTGCGCTCCCACTAACCCTCTTATACACAAGAATCTTTTCGTTTTGAATTAAATCATAAACAATTATGATTATATCAAAACGATAATTCCAAGAACATATGCCTGCTTCAATCCAAACATGGATCGAATAACCTGCAAACCTTTTTGCTAGTTTTGGTACGACAAAACCGTCAGGATGTTGTAAACATCCTCCAAAAGGTTTCCTTTTCAGGAAAGCGATTTTCCCGTTCCAGCTGCCATATTTCACAAATGAAACATGCAGCTTTACAAGCATTATCTAAATGGATTTACCGTGGCAACATGTAAAAGGTTGAATCGTAATCAACACAATGTTGATAACGATACCTTTTCGCTACAAGCCTAGCTTAGTATGTTGGTATGTTGCCTTCCATGTATGTCTTCCTCGAAGACTTATAAAGTACCAATAGGCACAATGCCTTACGGTACTTCAACTAGTATCCAAACTAAGTTGATATACATGGAATCCATTTCGGATGTCATGACACTTTGTCATAATCAGGGAGTCGATACCTTGTATCACTTCCTCATACGTAGTCAGTTGGTATACCTTAAAAGATTGACATCTTTATAAGGTGAGATCAGAAACCCATACCCCATGTTGTTTTCTGACTCTCTCCAACATACACGGTTCTTGTGTATTCGAAGATTAATGGTATAGTTTCATCTTTGATGAACTATTTGTGTTCCATTAGGAATCGGTGCATTGAATAGTATTACTCCGATTTTCATCGAGTTTTACTATCCTCCCACTTACCACTGCATATCGGTATTCCTCTTAGGAAAATCGCATGGTGAGCAACAATCTAATTGTTCTCTAGTGAGATGTATAAGTACAATACTTATGGTATCCCTATGATAACCTACAATTGGCACTTATCCGATTTGGGTTTTAGTTTGGTATCTCCCAAACGTATGCCCAGCATACCCAAATACTCAGGAATGTGAAACCCGGTTTCCTTCCAGTTCATATCTAATATGATATCTGTCAAACAGATTTTTATGGAACCTTATTCAAAATAATTTCTTGCACTGTTAAAGCTTATCCGTTGAAGGAAATGGTAGCTCAGAGCGACTCATGATTAACCTTATCATGTCCAACAAAATTTGGTTTATCCTGTTCGGACACACCGTCAAACTGACGTGTTCCGGGAGGAGTCCTCATTTGAAAGAATACTTTACTCTTTCAATTATATAAGAAACTTATTGCTTAAGTATTTTCCATTACAGTCTTATTGTGACGGTCTAATACTTTAGCCGATCTGTTTGTCTATTTCGTGTCGAAATTTAAAAGTTTCTGATTTGTGTTCTTTAAAAGAAACACATAACCATAACGCGATGCCACATCCGTGAAAGCCACGTAATATTCATATCCACCTCTAGCCTAGCTAGACATGGGCCCACTTGCTTCACTATGAACTAGGGCTAACAGTTCGGTGGCGTTTGCATTTTTACCAAGTAAGGTGTTTTAGGCACTTTGCCCAATAAACTAGATTCGTAGACTTTATTTGAATAGGATCAAATCAGTCCTAATATCCACTCTTCAAAAGCGTGGATATACGAGTCTTGTTTGATTGTGTCCCAGACAATAATTCCACAATTAGTTTCATCTGATCAAATCAATTTGAGCTGTTTGTTTGTCATGTTACATATTTGAGATTTATTTATATTCAAAATATAAACTCTGTTATTCACATCTAATGTGTTTATCTCAATATCATCTTTATATAATAAAACACTTTAGTGTTCTAGAATATAAAGGTTCACCCGCAGCGGGTTAAACACTGATATAGAGATAATATTTCTAGTCAAACTAGTTACATTATAACAGTTTCCTAATTAAAGTACACACCCGAAGGTAGTTCCTAAACTTAGGTATCTACGGTTGAAACAACGACTTTCGTCCCGTTTCCAGATCGCAGATAAATCTCTATTGAAGTCAGTATCCTGTTCATAGCAGATTCTGAACATCAATATATATTTATGTATCACACTAAGTATCTAAAATCCAATTTTAATACTAGTAGTGAATATATTTATGACAAACATATTTGAAGTCAGAGCCTTGCTCGTCTTCAATTCCTTCATGTCTGCTTTGTCCAAACGGCAGTCTCGCTTCCGTGATCCCGTTTGCCACATTTAGGCAGATATTTTAGGATATGTCATTTATCTCTTCCCAGAAGATTATAATGATTTTGCCTTCCCTTTTCATATTCAAGTAGCCTTTGGCCAAGCCAGCGGGTTTCTAGAATATCGAAGTAAGGTGCGCCTTGCGCAACTTGTCTAATTGCAAAGTTTGACTTTATCTCCTTGAGAATATTTATTAACTCTCCAAGAGTTATTTATTGCAATTTAGTACTTCTAAAATCTAAAGATAGATTTATGAAGATCCTTCAATTTCATTATCATACTTTATGGATCTAATCCTTAGTTCTGATCCAGAAATTAAGGAGTCTACTGCGACAAGCTTAATAGATTAAGCACTTAAGTTATCATCACATAAATCTTCCAAAGATTATGCTCTACTATTTGCTTAACTCCGGGGTTAGACATAATATGTTATTTTATCAAATAAAGTAACTTATTATTTTTCCAGGACCATCCTGAAATTTTATTCCTAATTTGAAAATTAAACCATTTAAATACATTTTCCCTAGGATTTTGTTTTAAATGTCAATCTTTCAATTATATCTTGATTTTAATAGTCCAACTATTTAATCAACAATTAAGGTACTATTTATTATAATGATTACAATAGTCCAACTATTTAATCAACTATAAATTTAATAGATTAAAATCAATTATATTGATTACTATAATCCAATTATAAAATCAACTATAATTGAATAGTTTGAATATAGTCCAACTATTTATTTAAAAACAACATTTAAAATATTAGTCCAACTAACATTTAATTTTTTGATGAATGATATATGAATGAGCGCGTATGGCAAGTAATTAAACGAATATTGCAAATTCAATTCTTGCCCTCCCTATTTTTTGGCGAGCCTCTAACCCCTGTCGAGTACTCGGGAACCGCGTTTCCTAGTGGGCTAGGATCCCGTTAATATCACACACAATCTTGACTTTGGCCAACAAATGTATGATAATTAACTAGGTATATCTCTAAGATCGATTGGATCCAATCCAATTCCTAGATCCGTAGGGGGGACATCCAAGTCTGAAAAACATATCTTATTATATGCCAATACATCCAATGTATTACCTAACCTTTTTCCTCTGAATCAACTAAGTCTTGGCTTTGGCACAACAACTTAGTGATCCCAGTTAAGAGCGACCTATTGACCATGGAAACTTCGTAATCAATGTCGATGGACAAGAAGTGGTCTTGACTTTGGCCAACAAACCACAACTTGGACAAGACACTGACATGGAACAAAGCTCTCGTGATTCAAACACATCCTCGACGGACAAAGACCTTGACTTTGGCCAACAAGCCAATGCCAGTCTCGGATCTTGAGTGAGAATCACTTAATGGAAGGAAAGACGCTTAATATTTTGCGAGGGTTTTTCGAGTACAAATTGGCAACCAATTTATTATCTTTGTTAAGGTCTCATCATCATACACCCTTAAACATGCATTCTAAACACATAATAAAGCGCATATGAAAAATAATAATGATATGCAGATGGATACTTTACACAGTGATCCTATATCAAATCTCTCCCTTTCTCTCTCCCGCTAGCACAAATATTTCTTCTACCCGTTACACTACACTTCTAAAGAAACCTCATTTACATTGAGGGGAATAGGTGAGAAGAGAATACAAAGAATATAGAGGTATAAGGCTGGACACGCAGGTCCAATTAATAAATCAAATTTATTACAACAATTTCTAAAATTGTCCCACCCATCTAATATCCATATGGTATACATTATTCATGCATCGCAACCATGTATTCACACAAGAATGTATCAATCAATCTAATCAAATTAATTAATCTGATAATTAATGACCATCCAATGTTCAAACAACGATTTGATTTTGCTCGAGTCAAACTCGTTTTGCGAATAAGTACTCAAAGTACAAATTCTCGAATTAAATTAAACTACATAATTAAATCCAATTCAATATGCATTTATTCTAATGCGCTTATTTAATTCCAAATTAAATATCACACTTTATTAATGAACTTTTACGACTTAAATTCCAAATTTAACCGCAACCGGGTCTCAAAACTCGATGAACGTCCAACGTCATTTAATTAAAGTCCAATGGGTTTTTAATTAATTTCTTAAGGCGTGGACTTTTGGTCAACTAGGTCAAACCGATAACCAAAATCCAATCCGGAATTACCCCATAAGCCCATAAATCAATTTTGGCCCATTAGGCCCAATAAACTTTAAAGGTCCATTAAGTCGCATTTGGGCTTTATGGATGCAGTTTTGGGCCCAATTGGATCCAATCCATTTGGCCTAAACCTAACTTTGTACAACAAAGCCCAACAAGCCCAATTTCACAAAATAGGCCCAAAATAATTAAATCATAAAATTCCAAATTCCCAATTTAATTAACCTAAAGTGTATATCATGATTAATCACCCAAATTAACATTTCTAAAACATCAATTTATACAATTAATCATGCTCATTTTCATCATCACATGTCCAACACATTTTGATTAAAATCAAACCCATAATTATATGCTCAAAGTATCGGACAAGTGGGATTTTCCAATCAATTCGATTTCAATCAAATAAATCCACAATCAACATTTCCCGAATGATTCTAACTCATCCAATGAATCAAAAATCAAAAAATCCAAGACTAAATAGGGCACTTCTCATTCGGCCAAGCCTACTCAATTTGGGGAAAAAATGTTCCAAACACAAATTCATGAAATTGATCCAATCAATATTCAATTAAACATCAATTAAGCATATTCATTCATCCAATTTCACAAAATCATGCTCAAAATCAATTTACCCAATTTTAAGCCCTAAACTTTTTCATGCTCAAACCTTGCTCTAGATGCCATTGTTGGTTTCTATTAAGGTCCCAAGATCAATAATAAGCATGAAATATGTGCGAATACAAATCGAAGAAGTTGCGGAATACTCACATCGATCGGTTGAGCGACGCGGCGACGAACAAAACTCTCACTGCCCACTATCACAGCTCACGGTAGTAAGCTTCTGTCATCACCATTTGCGGCTTGTATATTCAAGAATCCAAGCCCCAAGCTTCGTCGAACGATTCCCGGCTCATGGGTGGACTTCCCTATCACCTTCGCATGTCTCGTAAGTGTGCTAGCATTGGTGATTTTGCCACAAAATCCCACTCTTGCTTCCCTTCACTGTCTCGGCATTATGCAGAAACCAGTGAGCATTTTAGCCCCTTGGGCGTGTGGAAGAAGAGATGAGGTTGAGAGAGAGATTAATTTGGTTGATGGCAAAAGTGTGTCTTATACACTCATTGAATTTCAAATTCATTTCACTTGAATTTGGCTTTCAAAAAGTCAAATAATTAAAGCCCATCAACCTCCATCAACTCACATCACTCATGAATAGTGACTTGCTTCAATCACTCAAAGTGAAAGACATCTATCACTTGATTGACGAATGATGTGACACTAGATGCGACTAGCGATTTGACGCTTGATTTGACTTGTGTGCCGCACTCGAATTCGAAATACGAATGCCCTCGTAAATAATCTCAGGCTCGGGTTCGCTAATTCCAAATTAACGAATTTTCCGTTGCGACGTAATTAAATGATTACGCCTAGCGAAGTCATTATTCACGTCACTTATGAATTAATTCTAAATTAATTCGTTCGCCCGAATTAAAATCTAATTTTAATTCCGCGTCGAAATCCAATTTCGTTTAATATATCGAATATATTAATTAATCGATTAATTCCAAATTAATCGTTATCTCTCTCTCATTGATATTTTATCCCAGATAAAATATCTCTACAATTAATCCCAGATTAATTTTCTCTCTCTTCTAATTAATCCCAGATTAATTTAGAGTGCGAGTCATACGTCATCGGTGAATCTTTGGGAAGCGACCCATGAGATCCCCGGATATGTTGGCAGTAAATTCTGTTGTCGGACTATCCGAACACGTAAGTACCTCGTACTACGTTTATACCGACTTACAAGACAAGGTTGGCCTCTAGCAAAGCGCTATGCCTACCCAATTCTCCGGAAATATCCTTACAGGAATAAAGGATCTATTTCAGGCGTAGTATACGTAGTATTGCGTATTTCTGTCCAGTATCGGATGATCACGTGCTAGGCCTGGGGCTGGAATTGTGTCTGCCCCGTACTAAGCACATGTCGGATGTCTGGTGACTAGTCTCTATAATCGGATAAACATGACCTTGTCATTTTATCCCGATAGCTGCAACATTTAAGAGAACCAGTCCTGTATCCTACGTGACCATCATCTCCATATGACTGGAGTGACACTTCCATCTTGACATCACACCCAACACACTACGATTCTCAATATACCCAGCATTGGCGTACACAGAACCTTTTAAAGCCCTGGACGACCGCAAACAAAGTATATTGATTGTCGCAAGCATTAGCGGTGCAAGTCTCAGGTTAAGACCAAATACACCTACCCTGATTTCGGACTTCCATAGACACATAGTCATACTACCAATGGAATTCCGATGGGGTCTATCCAGAGCGAAGCTGTTTCCCATACCATTGGTAAAACACAACCTCCTATTACACTTGCATGAGTATCCTATACCCAAATATATGAGAACTATGCCGTTGTGCCCTCACAATGCGCACAAGTGTAATACTAGTCTTTTACGTATTTATCGATGTCCAATCTCGATAATACTCTGACTAAGGATATTTAATGATTTATCCTACGTGGACTGATACTGTCTCATATCATTCTTCGTCCAGGAACAAATCACAAGGACCTCTCATCATTTATACATCTAGGTGATCTAATCACAAATGATAAGAGTACAATCTCCTTTGTCACATAGTTAATTTGTACAACAACACCATGATCTGTACAAATAGTGACGCTATGGGTCATAATTGTCCAATATTTCTTTTCCCATTTACATATTCTATTTTGAGATTATCAGTCGTTCTCTCCCATGAATCATCAAACACAATCTTAATCATAACCATAATATTGTTCACTATACTTGAAAACACAACAAACTGCTTAAAGAGTTAAATTTCATCACAGGGACTTAGTGTGATTGATGTCGTACACTCATTGCACTGTGTGACGGAAGGCGTCGCAGAGCTTGATTGTGCCCATCGCTCTATGCGAAAGCGAGCACCACTCTGTGCGACAACATCCATCGCATAGTATGACAAAGTCCATCTCACTGTATGACAACGACCATCACTATGAGTGACAAAGGCCATCGTACTTCCATCACACTGAGAGAAAGACCTGTCGCATAGTGCGACAATGTATGTCGCTCATATACTCGTTGCTCATAACTTATAACACCAAATCTAACCAGGATTAAATATAACCCTATAAAACTAATAATTCTTCATCATTATGGGAATAATTACAAGATTAATAAAAACAGAAACAGTTAGTAGAAATACATCATACATCAACTTAATTTCTTTGAAGTTCTGATGAGAGAATAGTACTTTATGAACTAGACAAGTAAAAGTTTTATTTTTATGCATTCTTTTCAAGTGATGATAGTACTTAGAGGTGTTCAAGCAGTCGGGTCGGGTTTATATAAATTTTATTAAACTCGAGTGGGTCGGGTCAAGCGGATTAGCAAATCCAAAACCTAAAATTTGATTTATTAAACTTGAACGGGTAAGGTCGGATCGGATCGTTCGGTCACTAAATTTTTTTCTTTATGTATTGATTATTTTGAAATATAAATACTAGTTATTTTATGTCCCGAAAATATATCATACATATAAAGTTTCAAGACAACCAAAGTAGTAAACAACTGAAATAGTAGTAAAAACTTTTAAAAAATAATAAAAATTTTAGAAAAATAGTATAAAATTTAATGTATGAAATACGAGTCGGGTTTGAAAATCAAACTCGTGACCCGACCTGATATTTTCGGGTCACACTGAGTGACAAAGGCCATCAACTTCCATCACACTGAGAGAAAGACCCCACCGCACAATGCGACAGTGTCTGTCACTCATATACGCATTGCTTATAACTTATAACACTAAATCTAACTAGGCTTAAATCTAGCCCTACCAAACTAACAATTCTTCATTATTATGGGAAAATTAAAAGATTAACAAAAATATAAACAATTAGTGGAAATACATCAGACCTCAACTTAATTTCTTTGAAGTTTTTATGATAGAATTGTACTTTATGAACTATACAAGTAAAAGTTTTATTTTTATGCATTCTTTTCAAGTTATGTTAGTACTTAGGGGTGTTCATGAGATCGGGTCGGGTTTATACAAATTTTATTAACCCCGAGCGGGTCGGGTCAAGCGGATTAGCAAACCCGAAACCCAAAATTTCAGTTATTAAACCCGAACGGGTTGGATCAGGTTGTATCGTTCGATCATTAAAAAAAGAAATTTTTTTCTTTATGTATTAATTAGTTTGAGATATAAATACTATTTATTTTATGTCCCATAAAATATATCATACATATAAAGTTTCAAGACAACAAAAGTAGTAAACAACTGAAATAGTAATAAATATTTTAAAAAATAATAAAAATTTTAGAAAAATAGTAAATATTTTATTGTACGAAATACGAGTCGGGTTTGAAAATCAAATTCGTAACCCGACCTGAAAATAGATTAACCCAAACATGAATTAATTTTTTTGAAATCCGGTCAGGTTAGGTCGACAATTGATCCGAAAATTTGTACACTCCTAATGGCACTTATATGTCAGGAGGGTAATTTGGTCTCTTTATTGACTATTTGGCTAAAATATATATATAAAAAATTAGTTATGACTAATTAGGAAAAGTGACATTTTTAGTTAGTTTGGCTAATTTCCCCAATTATTTTCCTCCTAGGATAAGATAGGCGTTTTAACTTGCCAATAATAAATATGGGATATTTTATAAAAGTGAGATTATCTTTTTTTTTTTTCCAGTTGATAAATATGGAAAATATTATTTATTACGGAAATTTTGAATTCGTTCTAAAATTATTCACTTTTCGACCTAATAAAGTGAAAAGTGTACAAATTATCCACTTTAATTTAGTGAAAATTATCCATTTTTTATATTTAAAAAGGTGATAAAAGTGAATACATTTGAAACTTCAAATGGAAAAAGGAATGATGTAATTTGTTTTTATAAAAAACAACATTAACGCTATGTATTAGATTATTATATGGAAAATTGATTATTTCCCTTTTTTAAAACTAATTAGGAGTAAATTCAATTTATTTTGAGTTCAAACATTCGAATTGCATTTGTAATAAAGCTATTTAGAGTTTTAGACATTGACTTAATATAAAAATTTGAAGGTAAATTGCAATAAAACCATATTGAGAAGGCTGTAACATAACATGAATAAACTTGAAGGGTTTAACATAGGTTGGCAATCTGTTGGGTCGAGTCGGGATTTTTCAATCTTTATCCCGGTTCGATTATGAAATTTTCCTAATCTCTTGAATTATGTATCAAATGGTACCATATATATCACGAATTTTGATTGAGATGCAAAATTTTATAAGCAATGATGAGATTAAAAAAAAAATTAAATTGAAACAAGCTATGGCATCCACCGATTGGGGCTAAAAAGGCTTGAGTTCCAACAAACTCATATCTCAATAGATTTATGTTCGAGAGATAAGAATAGATTTTCCAAACCTATACATGGGAAATATTTGGACTATGTTATAAATATCTCTTTCAAATTTTTTAGTGCATTTTAGATTATAAATATATCAGTAGAATTATAATAATTTCAAAAAAATAAAATAAATAAAAAGTATTGTTTTTTTTTTTGGAATTGTTGGAAACCCTGCGCCAAAACCATCATTTCCAGACTTAAGCGGAGTAGAAAAACCCCTGACTATCTCAGGTTCTTATAAGAAACATATTTCATGGATTCGAATCGAGGACCTCAAGGTAAAATCCTAATTCTAACACCACCAAATCACGCCCTTTTAGGACCAATGAAAAAAAAGGCATTACTCCTAATAAAGAATTCCCAAAAGGTTGTTGTGATGGCTTATCAATCAACAGAGCCTAAATATGATTTGAATGGCTTCAAGTATTGGAGAGGAGGTAAAAATTGACTATTGAAGTTGCTTTAATTTCTCTAAATTATATTATGATTCATTGATTTTTATAATAAACGTCTATTAAAACCTCACAAATTAGTTTAATACAGTGTAGTTTAAGTATCTGACATACAACTAATCATTATGTGATATCTAAAAAAATAATTTGCTCTATCATACCCAGAGATATGAAATATCTTCGGTATCTTGATTATTGAATCACTTTCTAAAAATGATACAGCAGCGAAATTTAATAATAATAATAATAATAAATTATTACAATGGAGACGCGAGAATGTCCATCACTCAAGTTACTCATATTATTTCCTAATATACGTTTAAGAATAATTAATAAATAAGAGTATTTGAATTTATAGGTGAGACATTTGAAAGAACTTACCATCAGAGATCACTGTTCGTTTGTTTATTTATTTATTTATTTTTTAAGGTAAGGGAGTTTATATATTTTAAGAAGGTAAGGATGTGGATATGAGAGAGCATGCTTCACGCCTTTGTACGAGAAATTTGGACGGTCTAAATCTCACATCTTAGGCCTACCTAATGCTATCAACAAATCCATTTTCCACGTAATTATTTTTAGTCAAAAGTGGGTGACTTGATAGAGGCACGTAATCTTGGATGTTTTATAATTGAAGATTTGATAAATCTGTTGTCATTTATATGATTTTAATATTTCTGGTAGGAAATTTTCTATATATTAAGTGTATTTATAGGGTGTCTCATTAAAAGATATGTCCCTTAATATATGACTTTCAGAAAAGGTATAAAATTAAGGGATATATCTTTTGAAGTGAAAAGATATAATCACTAAAAGTGAAAAAAGTATAATGGAGAGTTCTAATCTTTAAAAGGATTGCATCCTTAAATTAAATGTACATTTTCAAAGACATTCCTTCATGTTTATAAATAGACTTCATTCGATTCTCATTCAATCATTCAATTCTTTCATTTGTCCCTAGGTATATTAGAAAGTCTATGGTCTACATATTAGAAAAAGTTTCCACTATTTTTTGCTAGTTTGTGTTCTTGATTTAAGTAGTGTCCCTAAATCAAGAAGTCACCAAGAATCTTGAAAGAAAGTTGGCCATAAGAACCATAATTCATTGAGGCATGGCTAATAAATTCTTAAGGATAGGGACAAACTCGACTTGGTGTAATTTTTCTTTTCATCTTACATATTATAAGGAATTTACATGTTTGTCTAATTCATTTGATCTATGTAATGCATGGATGATAATTATTGTTTATTATTATTTCTTTTCGAATTTTGCATGATTAAGTGAATAACAACATATTATGTCAACAATCTTAAGAACTTATTATAATTTTTGTGTTATAAAATCTAATTTTTACATGATTCAAACCCTTTAAAGACCATGTTTTAATAAAATAAAATAAAAATTATTTAACACACATGATTCTTGTAATTTAGAATGTATAATTTATTCATTAATTGTTTAACTAACTTAAGAAAATTATATTATCAATAATTTCTTATTAAAATTATAAACTTGGTTATTATAAATATAAGTAACTAAAGTATTTTCATTTATCACATGCATGCACCTAGTTTACTATGTGATAAAGTTGGAAAAATTTAATCGTGTACATTAATTGATGCATACTTGGTTGAGAATTAAAAGTATATCACGAAGATTTGATTCGAGTTTAATACAAGTAATTCCTTCCGAGCTTGACCGAATTTATATTTAAATAATTATTATACTTGTGCTTAAGAATTGAAGTGTAACACCAAGAATAAATGCCTGAGATTTTTTATTGAGAAAGTGACTAAGGAAATTCTGAATCAATGTAATAAGAGCCTAAGAGGGCGGATATTTAAATAGTTACGTCGATCCCCCTTTTGGGATATATTTCGAATAGCATAATGTAATATGTAAACGAGATTTTATTTGAAGTAATAAACGATGTAATTATTCATTTATTAAAATGTTGATTTTAAAGTTGCATATTATAAATTATCATGTATGCCCTTAGATACTAAATGTACTTTCAGATTTAGTGTATAAATGCTATATACAAGAGTATTTAAATCTGAAAGTAGTAATCCTAAATAGTCCATAGAGAGCAAATAAAGACGGACACTTTGTTTGTGGTTTATCTACGGCTGTGGTCTATTCCTTATTGTATGGCGACTTTGATTCGGGTTCGTTCATGTGGTGACATGGGAATAGAGGCACCTTATATAATGCGATCATATAGGACTGAACCAAGACATAAATGAATTTATTTTAATATTCGTTAAACAAATAAATTCATATCAGTCTAATAGATGATCATATATGGATTGATCTGAATCCTGAGTGTACTACTAACTCCTGCATGGTAGGCTATATCCTTTGAATTACAAACGTGATGTTAGTGAAGAAATTTCGACCAATAGCTACGTATTTTTGGGACACGGTTTGGTGTGTAGCTGTGGACATTTTACATAGATATGAAATCCACTCATTCTTGCGAGAAGTAGATGGTATCTTCCTTAAGGGTTGATTCGATACTTGAACGGTTAGAGCACTCAAGTCTTTATATTATGAATAGAAAGATTAATATTCATAATAGTTACGAATAAATCATGCATTAGAGAATCAATGGTACTTATGACAGAAAATAATTAGAGGGATATAATGGACATTATTGAAACATCCCGCCTAAACCAGGATGCTACCGGCAGGAGGCAGGCTAATCCTGCCTCCATAAGCCTCTGACTGTGATGAAATTTCGACATGATGTATTCGTAACATCATGTAACTGGCCTACAACCAGCATCCATTTACAACATGAAAATAAAATCTCGGCCTCAGGCCGGTATCTCAACATCAATGCAATCTAAGGGCCCATCTAATATGTAATGCAGACATATAAACACAATACAATCAGGGCTCCATGCCCGAAAATGCGTATATACAAAATTTTTTCTAAAATAAACTCAAGCTCAGCACGTTACAACTTATACAAACTAAAACATAAATTACTACTCTTTTTACCCCCCCAAGACCTGGTGACTGGCTGACTGCAACGCTGCTATCCGGCTCCTCAAGCTCTAGTGTCTGTGGTCGACCAATCAGGTCACCAACCTGCAAAACTCAAACACTGTTGTGGTGTGAGTCAAAAGACTCAGTAAGTAACTATGCTCATAACTTGAGCGTCGAACACACACAAAGTCTGAATTCCATTTCTGAATTAACCTGAGTTGTCTATATGTCCATGCAACTACGTATTAAGTCTGAACTAACTATCTAGGTATTGTCCATTTACAAACATATAACTTGTTACTGATCCTTTTATCTGATTACTCATACACTTTAAATTCTACTTATCGTTTATAGTTTAAACATCTTAATATATATACACATATACATCAAGTTTCCATATCACTGTCAACCATGTCCTTTACTAAAACTCTTTTTACTCTGATCAGACATATCTCAGGTCTTGTTTACTAGTTATATCTTCATACATTCATAATATACGTGTCAAGTTTATATATCATTAACAGCCTTATCAACACCCATCACGCTTCCGTTGCGCAACTCAACTATCTTTCTACTTTCCTATTCATTCTTTGCCAGTTTGGTTTGGACACTTAATATAGTTATCTTTCTTTTATTTCATTGAAATATCATCAAATCGGTAATATAAAATATTATTTCTATTCACATACTATCATCAACCACGTACTCATGTATATAGAATCATTTTATCATACATCAATGCTTTCTAAAATACTCATTATATGTAGACATACAATACATATAAACATCAGTCATATACTTATATGAATGTGATCACGCTATCATGCATTGACATCAACTTTATGCATCTCCAAAATGTACGATTCATATGCATGACTGGTAAACTATAATCTGCTTTAACATGTTATGCTCCTATAATGCTTGAAAATCCTTTTCTAAAAAAATATTCTTTTCTGAAAAATCATTTCTGAAAACTTCTTGCTGAAACTCTATTTTTTTCTTTTTCTTTCCAGAAAATATCTTTGAAAACTGTATTTGTAGACTGAAATCTGTATCTTAGAAAACCGTTTTCTGAAAATCTGAAATGTCAAAACTTCTTTTATGAAAAACTGATATCTGAAATCTGAAATCTTTTTTCTGAAAACCAAATCTCCGCCCGTAGGCGTATCTCTGCCCGAAGGCGCATCTCCGTCCCGAAGGCGCATCTCCGCCCGAAGGCGCATCTCCGCCCGAAGGCGCATCTCCGCGCCGTAGGCGCATCTCCGCCCGAAGGCGCATCTACGCTCAGGAATATAATATTTGAGCGCTGAGGATCTAGGAGCGTCCCCCCAGTCTTCCACATGTGCACATGTGTCAAATCCAATTAGTGTACAACTGGGATGGGTCAAATCCCAAATCCCGAATCCATATGATATCCGTCAATTCCAACTGAATCTCAAGTTACATACTGGGTGAGTTTTTCCCTCATACCCCGAAAAACATAAAATCATGCTTGAATCTCAAAACCGTATGAAACATTTTTTGAAATACGTTTCTTTCAAAAGCATATTGAAACTTTTCTTTAAAACATTTTGAATCTTTGAAAACATTCTTAACTTTTGCTCAACTGCTGAAAATCTTAGCACACATATATATAGGCATTTCTCATGCTCCTTTCTACCCTAGCCATGCTTTCTTACCGTGTCATATGTGTTCATGTACCTATTCATGCAAACTCATAAATTAATGACATATGCATTATATTCCTTACATGCTTTTATTTCGAGTTAACTCATGTTCTGTATGTCTTTTCATCCTCATCATACTTTGCATATAACACACATGCTTTGACTTACAATCTCACATGAATATAAATACTTGCCACATCATTACTTCATATTCTCACATATGCCTCAACACATATATATATTCATTTAGATGACGCATGCTTTCTCATTCATAAACTGTGTTCAACAGCATCTAGTCATTTTATTCTTTATCCATATTTCATACAATATATGAACATACATTATGCAAGTCCGCAATCTCATCCAATCACACATCTCAAATTATCTTTATAGGTTATTCACATTTCATAATTCATATTCACTCATAATTATAAGACCATAACATTTACCTGTAATCCATGGATACCATACATTCCGAGCGTTTCCATATCTCAACCATATGTCATAATTCATACCAGTGCATTCATATTGAAGTTAATTCACGCTACGAGGAAATACATTCTCATCATAAGTACAAATATTCTCAATATATACAAGTATGCATATTCATGCTTTATCCAATACATTCATAAACTCACTCAACAAAATGGCATCATTATATATATGCATTCGTAACTCCAATCATCATTATATATTCTTGCATTCGTAACTCCAATCAAGTTTTACTTTCATAGTCTATTTTTTTATTTTATTTCCGAGTTTACATTAAATGTCCAATTTCACATGCATTCCTTATCTCGTATTTGCTAAATCTTTGTCTAATCCCAATTTTCATTTCTATTACCAAGTATCATTTCTATAACACGATAAAACATATCTATAATTATGCTTAGGTATAAATTCCCAAATCTCAAATTCTAGGGTTTACTGCCCAAGTCTCAAAATTTTGCATATTACTTTAATTTAACCAATTTTTTTCTATGTGGAGTCTCTAGAACGACCTATCATGTTCATTGTCAATTTCTTATCCCGATTTTCAAACTTATCTTAACTCTAACCCTTCAATATCAAACAACCCAAGAAAATCATCACATAGTGTACTTACCTGGACTCCAACGTTATCCGAGTTTGATACCTTCTATTTTCACCATTAGGTATCCAAAGCATGTACACATCAACTCCACTTCCACTTAGCCTAATTCAGCTCCTAAGGTCCTCATATTAATTGATTTACAGCTAGCTGCCTGCATGAAAATCTGACAGAACCAGCCCCAATCATCATGCTATAACTTTTCCAATACTCAATATTTCACAAAACCATTTTACAGGCATATATATAAGACATAATGCAACAAGTTTCATGTTTTACACTTTTGCTAATTCCTCTTCCAATGCCACGCAAATCAGAGTACAAACCAGACCTACTGTTTTTAAAAAAAACTGACCAATTTACTACTTTTGCATTTTCCATTCCAATCAAACCAAACAAATTATTTTGTGTTCATATCATCATACAACACTCATTCAATATTAACAAGTCAACAAATCAACAAAATCACCAGGTACATTCAATCAATATGAAAGTTATAACCATGCTATACCTCCACCAAACAACAACCTAATCATGCCATAACTTCTATCAAATCTAAAAATCAAAACCCCCAAATTCTAGGGTTCAAAGTTTAGAATTTTGGGGGGAAGAAATCATGTTCAAAACTGAAAATTGCAAGAAGGAAAGGGTCTAAAACACTTACATGCTTCATTTGATGCTTGAACCCATGTATTTTCCATAAACAAAACTTAAGATTGATTAAAACAAATGGGATTGGCATGTGGAGAAAGAGAAGCTACGAATTTTTTTTCTTCAAGAGAGAGAAAGAATGAATAGAACTGGTATTTATACATGTTGCAGATTTTTTTTGGTTGATAAGGAGTGGCTTTGGTAGTGCCAAGTGTCACCATTTCACTTGTTCTCGGATTTTGACAAAAACAGTAACTTTGGTCGCATTTTTTTACCTACTTCTGATATGATTTTGGAAAAATGTTTAACATGAAAGATGTGAGTCTATGTCTTCCCTTCGAAACGATATATTACTCGTCAAAATCGGAGTTAAAACAATAAGTTATAGCTATTTTACTAACAGCTGTTCAAAATGAAAAATTTAGCGGAAAATCGCTAAAACTTGAAAATTTATCCCGAGTCTCCGGTCGGGATTTCTAAGTCATGAAAATCATTTTCATATCATAAAATGAATATTAACATGCTTCGCATAATTATTTACTGTGCTGGGCAGGTTACACGCTACCGGTCTGTTACAATTATGACCCAGCTCTAATTATGTGATAGTCGTGGAGGGTCAATCTGTATGCAGTGATTATATCGGTAGACTCTCATGAATTTCGGTATAAAATATATATGCAATAACGAGAATGAAACTTTAGGTTTTTAGTGGAATAACCTAAAGTTAATAATTTGGAATATTTAATTAAAGAATTTTAATTAATATTTCGAGATTATTGGATCTTAAAACTGTAGGTCCATTTGGTCCCCGTGTTAACTCGTTACACTATAGAAATCCGTGGAATAACTGGATAGTTGTGGGACACAGAAACTGGGCGATGCATGCTATTCTAGGCTCGCGGCCTAGTTGGGAGTACGAAGTAGCCCGCGGGGGACTAAACCGGAGAATAATGGAGTCGCCACCTGGTGTGAACCAGGAAAATGAGATTTAAGGCTGCACTCACCCATCGCAAGGGAATACCTCAAACCGTTGGGTTTGGAATGGTCCCTTACTTATGCCACTTGTAATAAAACGATTTGTGCAATAATCTAACCAAGCCTAGGCAACATATTTCCAAGGATAATTTACTCCTAAGTTCGCATGCATAGGTACAAAGCTCGTGTCTAAGTTTACATATAACACATTTTCATATTTGCATACAACCTATTTGCATACAGTCTATGTCCAAATTCATGCATAAAGATAAATCGACATACGGAAAGCATACAATTTCACATTGGTAGATACAGAAGCGCAAACGAATAACATTCATATAAGCATGCATATTAAGGAAAGACAATTAAGCACATAATGAAAACAGATAACTAAAGAGGTAATACAAATGCATAAGGTAAAAAGAGACAACTATATGCTAAAATAGACATGTCGTGATGTGATGAAAAAGACTCAGTTCAGTGTATGCGCGTTCGTGTAGCGTTCAAAAACGCGTTCGAACGGTAAACAGAAGGTTCGCGTTCGTATAGCATTCGAGAACGCGTTTGAACGGAACCAGACCTGATGCATGATGAAACTAAGAAAATGCGTGCGCGTTCGCGTAGCGTTCGAGAACACGTTCGAACGGTAAACAAAAGGTTCGCGTTCGTATAGCGTTCGAGAACGCGTTCGAACGGAACCAGACCTGATGCATGATGAAACTAAGAAAATGTGTGCACGTTCGCGTAGCGTTCGAGAACGCGTTCAAATGATAAACAGAAGGTTCGCGTTCGTGTGTCGTTCGAGAACGCGTTCGAACAGAACCATACCTGATGCATGCAACACATACATAGACAAACAAATCCACAATGTAGGACCTCACGTATCCGATTGAACTCATCTCGCATCCAATCGAATATACACTATCCGGCGCGGCAAAGTATTATGGTAAAGGATTTTAACCTCTCAAAATAGAGGACCTTTAATCGCACTTACTAAGCCCATGCGCAAACAACACAATACATACATAAAGAAGTAAAGACAACGATATCGGACTTCGTGCATCCGATTGAACATATCTCACATCCAATCGAATATACATTATCCGGCGCGGCAAAGCATCGTGGTAAAAGATTTTAACCTCTCAAAATAGAGGACCTTTAATCGCACTTACTAAGCCCATGCGTTTTATCTCATCATAATGCATATAAAAATAGAAACAACGATATCGAACTTCGTGTACCCGATTGAACATATCTCACATTCAAACGAATATACATCATCCGGCGCGGTGAAGCATCGTGGTGAAGGATTTTAACCTCTCAAAATAGAGGACCTTTAATCGCACTTACTAAGCCCATGCGCTTGACTTCATCCTTACTCAAACAAATAACATGCGAAATTTAAATAACGGATAATAAACAAATCAAACAACATAAAACAAAATATGCGCCGTTTGCTCAAGTGGTACGTGGAGTTGTATCCCAAGTACAGACCGCACTACCGTCCATTCGGATTCGGCTACAGAATTTATGTCTGGGTTTCCATCCTATATACCACGAGAGGCGACACATTTTTCATTTTATTCAAAGCCACAACATACATCCATGAACGACTCTCATACGAAATAAATGACTAAAAACGATTAAAAGGTGAATAAGAAAATAAATACAAAGAGTGCCGTCAGGTCTAACCTTTTATGTCGACTCTCGGAAGTACCGTACGCGGTCGTCAGAAGGGTGGATGCTCCGCAACTTCTCCGGTTCACTGGTTCAATGTTTTCTCCCGCTGTTTCGCTGCTCAAGCTACCATTTTCGCTCCGTTTCGCTGTTGTTTTGCTGCTGATTTGCTGCTGTTTCGACTCCGATTCGCTGCTGTATCTTGCTGTATTTTGGTCACTATTTTTGGGTGTTTCTAAAGGCTTTAAGTGCCGTTTTTTGTTGTTGTTGTTTTAGGGATTAAAAGTGCAGTTTTCTAGTTAATGGTTTAGGTGATTTATGGGTTGTTGGTGGATGGTGTTTAGAGTTGTGATTTCGGTAATGCAAGGGTGTTTTGGGGGGGTGATGTTTTCGGTTATGGAGAGTGTTTAAGGGCTGTGATTTTTCTCGTATATGGCATGAATTGAGAGAGCTTTTTGTTTGCTGTGTGTGCGTAAGTTGGCTAGAGGTTTTTCTTCTATCAATTAGCTAGCCGGTCTCAAGGGTTGGAATTGGGTTTCTTTTATAGGCAAATGGCTAGGGTTAAATCTTGCTTGACAAGGAAGGGATTTGTGTATTTAATGGAGGATATGATTTTGTTTTAAACAAGGAAAACCAAAGATTGAGGGGGGACAAAATTGGTTCAATTTAGGAAGTTAATATATTTAATTTGTGTTGTTTAGGCATAATATTTGTTAAATTAGGAATACAATATTTTTGATTGGGAATATAATTGGTTGATTGATTTTAATTAGGCATGATTTTATTTAATGTTTTATTTAGTTTGGTATATGATTTAATTAATATTTTATTCAATTCCCCATGTGTTAAATATGTGTTTTATTAATTGGGATGTGTTTTATGGGCTTTGGTGGGCTAATTGGGCTTGGGTGTGAGGCTAGCGGCAAAACCAGAAATACCGACGCCGTTCGAACGCCCCTTCGAACGCTACACGAACGCCCGCAATCTGCTTGACGTTCGAACGAAGTAACGAACGCAGCACGAACGAAAACAGTGAACTTGTGAGATGAATCTGATGACATGCTCGTTCTGAATTTCCCCTTCCGACGTCCGTTTCCCGCGACTTCCGTGACTTAAAAGGTAGTGTCTCCAAATGAGACTCATCATAGGGACTTATGCAAAATGCAGTGCCTACAATAGTCCAATTATGAACTCACTTGAAAAATATTAGATAATTGAGAATTATTTATTGATATAATTATTAATTTGATTAATAATTATATATTAAAATGTTTAACATATAATTTTTATATTAATGATTATTAAATAATCATTTAATATAGGATTTGATTTCTAAATTAAAGTTGATGTAATTCAAAATCAATTATGTAATTTATATCATGAAGTTACATGTTAAATTTTAATTTCAAATTAAATGATATTTGATATTATATTTAATTTTTGAAATTAATAATTTTATAGTGACAAAAAAGCCATTGGCCAAATATTAATATTTATTGTTGATGGTGATTTTCGAACCCGAGAAGATTCAAAATATGGAGAAGGGTGTTAAGGGAATTTCACTTACCAAGATGGGGGCCCAAAGTCTTTGCGAGAATAATGGTCCAGGCCCAAGACCCAGATTCAGCTACATTTGAAGACTGACCCGATGATGCCGATTTTGGCTTTGAAGCACTATGTAGGGGGACTTAGGATGAACCGGCAGAGGCATAGTGACATACACCTAAAGAAGATGATCATTAGAAGATACAAGCACGGGGAGGGAGAGTACCCTCGTGGCGTTGGCCATCCCATTTCAGATTCGTCAGAGCATAGCAAAGGGAAGGCCTGAGGGTCTCCGTGGCATTTGTAGACTCAAGGTACCATGGGAAAAATCTCATGGCATTGGCCGCCCCCTCGATCCGTAGCTTGGTTCTTCGTGATGTTGGATTGTAAGGTTCAAAATTATTATTTTGGGTAGCATGGGGTAGGACGATGTCTCAAGCTCTCTTGTTGTTTCTTTTGGGTCAATATGAGGTATGTGATATGGCATCCCCATTGTACTTGTCTTGTTTTTTTTCCTGGAATTTGTTTTGATGGATGACTCGAAGTGGGATGCCATTTCCAGTCTCCATAGCGATTACCGGAGGTTGAAAATCTTCCATCGCGGTTAAGTCTTGGAAAGGAGTTTGATGGCTCGGGGCTGCATTCATTCCGCCAAGGCCATATTTAATGGCACAATGAGGGTACATTCCCTTGTGGCCAGTTTTTTGTGATGGCTCGGAGCTGTATTTGTTGGACAATTATGACCCAGACCGTCACTATTTGTAAAAACCATTGTGGTTTTTGTACAAATTAACTATGTGACAAAGGAAATTGCTATTTTGTCATTTTGTAATTAGATTACTTGAATATATAAATGATAAAAGTCCTTATGATTAGTTCCGAATTATAAGATATGAGACAGTATCAATCCACAAAGGTTTAATCATTAAATATCCCTAGTCGTAGTATTATCGAGACTGGACATCGATAATGCGGAATAGACTAGTATTGCACTTGTGCGCGTTATGGAAGTATAACGACATAGTTCTCATATATTTAAGTATTGGATACTTATGCAAGTGTGATAGGAGGTTGTGTTTACCGATGGTACGGGAACATCTTCGCTCTGGATAGACCCATTAGAATCCCATTGGTAGTATAACTATGTGTCTATGGGAATCCGAATCAGGGTAGGTGTATTTGGTCTTAACCTGAGACTTGCATCGCTAATACTTGCGACAATCAATACGCTTTGGTTTTGGTCGTCTGGGGCTTTAACATGTTCTGTGTACGCCTCTTCTGGGTTTATTGAGAATCGTAGTGTATTGGGTGTGATTTCAAGATGGAAGTATCACTTCAGTCATATGAAGATGATGATCATGCAGTGATACAGAACTAGTACTCTATTATGTTGCAACTATCGGGATAATATGACAAGGTCATGATTATCTTATTAAAAAGACTAGTTGATTGTGATCCGATATATGCTTCATACGGGGCAGACACTATTCCAGCCCCAGGCCTTGCATGTGACATCCGATACTGGATTGCAATACGCAATACTACGTATACTACGCCTGACAAAAATTATATATTCCTTAAAAGAATATTTCTGGAGAATTGGGTAGGCACGGTACTTTGCTAGAAGCCAACCATGTCTTGTAAATCGGTAAGAACGTGGTACCGGGTACGCACGTGTTCGGATAATTTGACGACCGGATTTACTGCCAACATATCCAGGGATCTCATGGGTCGCTTCCTGAAGATTCACCGATGACGTTTGACTCGAACAGAATTAATCTGTGATTAATTATGAGAGAGAGAAAATTAATCTAGGATTAATTACGGTAAGAATTTATCTGGAATAAAATTCGATAAGAAGAGAGAGAACGATTAATTTTGAATTAATCGATTAAATATTATATTCGATATATTAATTGAAATTAGATTTCGAAGTGAAATTAAAATTGGATTATAATTCGGGCGAACGAATTAATTTAGAATTAATTCGCGAGCGACTTTCGTAATAATTTTGTGAGGCACTATTATTTAATTAAATTGTATTTAATTACGTCGCGACAGAAAGTTCGTTTAATCGAATTAAGCGAACCCGAGCCCGAAGTGTGTTGAGAAAGCCACTTGAATATTGAATTAAAGTAGGTCCCACCAACTTACATCATTTGTCTATCAAGTGTCAATTTGGTGATGGAAGTGGTTGGAGGCATTAAATGCATTTTTTCCCTCCAACACTTTACTTTAGCTTTTGGTAAAACATATACCAACTTTAAGGGTTTGAATTTCATAAGTGGTATTGGATTTTAGAAATCAATAAATCAAAACACAAAAAATCCTCTCTTCTCTCCTCCCATTGCCGTGACCTCTCCCTATTGGTTTGGAAATTTTGTTTCAAAATTTCTTCATTGCTAGCACATAAAGGAGTCTACAAAGGTGATAGGGAAACAATCCCTAGAGTTTGGAATTCTTGATTCAAAGCTTGGAGCTCAACCATGCAATCAAATAGGAGCTTGGAATACTACACAAAGGAGCAAAATTTTTGTTATCCACACATCCGTATAGCCGGTCAAAGTGAGTATCTTTTCCACAATCTTACTTTGAGTATTCACACTTATTTATGCTTTAATAGATCATTGGCATGTTCTTAGAGAACCCAACAATGGTATCATAAGCCAATTTAAGCATGAAATGAATTAGGGTTCATAAACTTTAATTTGTGGCTTTTATGATTTATGCATAATTTCTTCAAATTGATGATTTGGTTGAGCTTATATTATGATAACTTAGAGTTATGCATGATTAATTTTGAGAAAATGAATTGGATAAATTTTCCCCTAATTACCTTAGCTTGGCCGAAACGTATGACCCTTGTATCTCATGGTGATTTTTGATTTTTAGACCATTGGATGTGTTTAAAATGCATGAGTATATTGATTTGTGATTTAATAGGATTGAAATCAAAATTGATGGAAAAATGAATGATTTCCGTGAGAAGCATGTTATGACTTGATTTTGTTTCAATTGTGTTGGACATATATTGAATATAATAAAGCATGATTGATTAATTAAATTGGTATTTTGGAAATGTTAATTTAACTAATTAATTATGGCTATACACTTTAATTAAAAAATTATGATATTTGGAATATTGTAATTTAATTAATTAGGCTTCATTTTGGAATTGGGCTATTGATGTTATATTTGGGCCTAATGGGCTTGGTTGGGCCAATTTGGTTTAGGACAATTGGATTGGATCCAAATTGGGCCTAGGACTATTCCATAAAGTCCAAATATAATTTATGGGCCTTTAAATATTTAATTGGGCCTAATGGGCCAAAGTTAATTTTATGGCAAATGATGATTCCTTATTGGGCTTTGGTTGTCAAAGTCCATGCCTTAAGAAATTAATTAAAAGCCCATTGGACTTTAATTAAATTCACATTGGATGTTAATTGGGCATTTGAGACCCATTAAGATTGAATTTAGAATCTAAGTCTAAAAGGTACATAATTAAGTGTAATTATTAAATTTGGAATTAAATATGAATTAGTATTGATTACAAATTAAATTTTAGTTCGATATAATTCAAGAATACGCACTTTGAGTACTTATTCTTAAACGAGTTGGACTTGCGCAAATCAAATCGTTGTTGAACATTGGATGATCACTTAATTCAAAGATTAATTAATTGGATTAGATTGATTGAGTAACATGCTTTGTGTGAATACATGGATGTATTGTATGAATGATGTATATCAGATGGATATTAGATGGGTGATGGCAATTTTGGAAATTGTTGTAATAAATTTAGAATTTATTTAATTGGACCTGCAAGTCCAGCCTTTATCTCTTGTCTCTTTGTAATTCTCTTCTCACCAATTCCCCTCAATGTTAATGAGGTTTCTTTATTGTATTATATAATTGGGTAGAAGTTAGAATAGTGCTAGCCGGGGAGAGGAAATGGAGAGATTTGTTCTAGGAACAATTTGTTAAATATTCATTCGCATATCGTTATTATTTATTTCGCGCCTTATTATGCTTTTAGAATGCATGCTTAAGGGTGTATGATGAGACCTAATCAAAGATAATAATTTGGTTACCAATTTACGCGAAAAAACCCTCAATCAAATATTAAGCGTTTTCCTTCCATTGAGTGGTTCTTTCTCAAGATCCAACATTGGCATTGGTTTGTTGGCCAAAGTCAAGATCAATGTCCATCGCGGATGTGTTTGAACAACGAAAGCTTTGTTCCATATCCCATGTCTTGGGCAAGTTGTGATTTGTTGGCCAAAGTCAAGGTCACTTCTTGTTCATCGACGTGGATTACGAAGCTTTCCCACAGTCAATGGGTCCCGCTTAACTGGAATCATTAAGCTTGTTGAGCTAAAGCCAAGGCTTAGTTGATTCAGAGGAAAAGGTTAGGAAAATATATTGGATATATTGGCATATATATTGTATATATATTTCGGACTTGGAGGTCCACCTACCGGATCTAGGAATTGGATGAGATCCAATTGATCTTAGAGATCTACCTAGTTAAATATCATAAAACTTTTTGGCCAAAGTCAAGGTTGTGTGTTATTTAACGGGATCCTAGCCCACTAGGAAACTAGGTTTCCCGAGTACTCAACAGAGGGTTAGAGGCTCGCCGAAAATAGTGGGAGGCTAGTATTGAATTTGCAATTTCGTTCAAATACTTGCCAATACGTGCTTTCAAATTATTTCGTCATTTTATATATTTATTAGTTGGACTAATATTTTATTATTTTTATTGTAACAATTGAACTGTACTCAAAAATCGTTAATTGAATAGTTAGACTATTGCAATTAAGATGGCTGGAAAGATCGGGGTTAGAGACATTATCATGGGCGAAAATGTCTTTAATGGTACGAACTTTCCTGACTGGGATATGAACCTCAGGATTGTCCTGGGGACCGAAAAGATACTCTATACGATAGAGAGACCTCTCAGGCCTAAGCCTGAAATTGAGCAGCCGTTTGAGCTTGAGCTTTGGAAGACTCATAGCGATGACAACTCAACTGCTCAATCTGTCATGCTCGCTGCAATGACCCCTCAATTTCATCGCCAGAACAAGGGATTGGATCCATATACTATGATGGCAAAATTGAAGGACCTTCATCGATCTAACCTTAGATCGCAAAGGTATGAATTACAGAAGAAGCTTTATCGCTCTCGAATGTCAGAGGGTACATCTGTCAAGCACTTTGTATCGCATATGATTGTTGACATCGAACAGCTGGGTCAGTTAGGCATAACCTTTGAGGCTGAGACTTCTATAGATTTGATCTTGCAGTCTCTTCCTGACAGTTGGAGCGGGTTCATAATGAACTACAATATGATGAACGAAGACCATACTCTTGGATAGTTGATGGCAATGTTGCGTGAAGTAGAAAAAAAGATATTGAAGGGAAAAAAGCGCGAGGCACACTTCGCTTCAACATCTCAGTCTGCCTAGGCTTGGCCGAAGGCTACTGGAGGTAAGAAGAAGAAGAAGAAGAAGAATAAGGGTAAAGCCAAATCGTCAAAGTCTTATAGGAAGACAAAGGAAAAATCCCAAGATATCTGCCTACAATGTGGCAAACGGGGTCACTGGAAGCGTGACTGCCGTGAGTACAAGGCGCACATGAAGAAAATCAAAGTGGGTAAGGCACCGACTTCAGGTGTGTTTGTTATAGAAATAAACATGTCTACTTCTAGTTTTAAAAATTAGATTTTTGATTCTGGTTGTGGTACTCATATATGTACTCATGTACAGGATCTGCAGATTAGTAGGAGACTGGCTTCAGGAGAGATAGACCTCCGAGTTGGAAATGGGACTAGAGTCGCCGTTTTGGCTGTTGGGACCTACATTTTGGAACTACCCTCAGGGCATGTAATAAATCTATCAGACTGTTATTATGTACCTAGTTTGACTAGGAATATTATTTATGTATCTTTATTAGCCCAATGTGGGCATACTTTTCTATTCAGAAACACTGGGTGTTTTGTGTATAAAAATGATAATGAGATATGCAGTGCTGATGTGAATAATGGTCTTTATATTTTGAATATAAATCAATCTCAAACATATAATGTAACAAACAAAAGGCTTAAATTAAGTAACAAAGATGAAACTTATATGTGGCATTGTCGTCTGGGACACATTAACAAGACTCACATATCCACACTTTCGAAGAGTGGGTACTTGGACGGATTTGATCCAAATTCATATGACGTCTGCGAATCTTGTTTATTAGGCAAAATGCCTAAAACACCTTTTAGCGGTAAAGGTGCATATGCCACCGAACTGTTAGCCCTCGTTCATAGTGACGTATATGGGCCCATGTCTAGCCAGACTAGAGGTGGATATGAATACTTCGTAACCTTTACGGATGATGCATCACATTATGGTTATGTATCTTATGAGACACAAGCCGGAAACTTTTGAGAAATTCAAAGAGTTTCAACACGGAGTACAAAAACAGACCGGTAAAAGTATTAAATCATTACGGTCGGAACATGGTGGAGAATACTTGAGCAATGAGTTTCTCGATTACTTGAAAGAGTATGGTATTCTTTCACAGTGGACTCCTCCCGGAACACCTCAATTAAACGGTGTGTCCGAACGGAGAAACCGAACTTTGTTGGACATGGTAAGGTCGATGATGAGTCGTACAGAGCTACCTATTTCCTTCTGGGGATATGCATTGAATAGTGCAATACTTATTTTGAATAAGGATCCGTCAAAGTCTATTCAACAGACTCCATATGAAATATGGACATGAAAGAAACCGGGTTTCTCATTCCTGAAGATTTGGGTATGCTGGGCATACATTAAATGTTTGGATGGGGATAAATGTCTATTTGTAGGTTATCCAAAGGATATGCAACAGCCTGACGGTTTTGTCGTACCAAAATATGCGAACAAGGTTTGCAAGTTAAATTGATCCATTTATGGATTGAAGCAAACACGCATTCTTGGAACCAACATTTTGATGAGATCATAAAAGAATATGATTTCGTTCAAAACGAGGATGATACTTGTGTATATAAGAAGGTTAGTGAGAGCCCACTGACATTCATTGTCCTTTACGTTGATGATGTATTGCTTATTGGCAATGACATTCCCATGCTACAATCGGTGAAAGCTTGGCTTTCATTAAAATTCTCCATGAAAGATCTAGGAGAAGCAGCCTTTATTCTGGGAATAAAGATCTACCAGGATAGATCAAGAAAGCTTCTTGGACTCTCCCAGAGCACATATATTGACAAAGTGTTGAAGAGATTCAATATGGAACTGTCTAACAGGGGACTGTTGCCAGTGTCACATAGTGTCACTCTATCTAAGGACATGTGTCCTAAAACTCAAGATGAGAGAGACAACATGAGTTAGATATCGTTCGCTTCTGCAGTCAGATCGATCATGTATGCCATGATATGTACGCGACCTGATGTCACATATACTTTGAGCATGTGTAGTCGCTATCAGGCCGATCCAGGTGATGGTCACTGGGTTACGGTTAAGAACATCCTTAAGTATCTTAGATGAACTAGGGATGCGTTCTTAATCTATGGAGATGGAGAACTTGAGGTAACTGGGTTTACCGATGTAAGTTTCCAAATCGATAAAGACGACTGTAAGTCGCAATCCGGGTACATATTTTGTTTGAACAACGGAGCAGTAAGCTGGAAATCTTCTAAGCAAGAGACTGTTTCCGATTCAACAACAGAAGCGGAATACATTGGTGCAGCTGAGGCAACAAAAGAGGCAGTTTGGATCCGTAAATTCCTAATTGGATTGGGAGTAGTTCCGTTAGCAGCTGAGCCCGTTCCATTGTATTGTGACAATAACGGGGCTATAGCGCAGGCTAAGGAACCGCAGTCTCATCAATGATCCAAGCATGTTCTTCGATGTTTCCATCTGATTCGTGAGATCATACATCGTGGCGATATGAAGATCGAGAAGGTCGTATCAGATGACAACATTGTAGATCCGCTGACGAAAGTTATTCCTCAGCAAAAGTTTAAGCGACATGTACATAGTTCAGGTGTTAGATACTTGAGTGACTGGCTATAGGCCAAGTGGGAGATTGTTTGACAATTATGACCCATAGTGTCACTATTTGTAAAAGACATTGTGGTTTTTGTACAAATTAATTATGTGACAAAGGAAATTGCTATTTTATCATTTTGTAATTAGATTACTTGAATATATAAATGATAAAATTCCTTATGATTAGTTCCGGATTATAAGATATGAGACAATATCAATCCACGAAGGTTTAATCATTAAATATCCCTAGTCGTAGTATCATCGAGACTAGACATCGATAATGCGGAATAGACTAGTATTGCACTTGTGCGAGTTGTGGAAGCATAACGACATAGTTCTCATATATTTAAGTATTGGATACTTATGCAAGTGTGATAGGAGGTTATGTTTACCGATGGTATGGGAACAGCTTCGCTCTGGTTAGACCCCTCGGAATCCCATTGGTAGTATGACTATGTGTCTATGGGAATCCGAAGCAGGGTAGGTGTATTTGGTCTTAACCTGAGACTTGCATCACTAATACTTGCGAAAATCAATACGCTTTGGTTTTGGTCATCCGGGGCTTTAACACGTTCTGTGTACGCCTCTTCTGGGTTTATTGAGAATCGTAGTGTATTGGGTGTGATGTCAAGACCGAAATATCACTTCAGTCATATGGAGATGATGATCACGCATGGATACTGAACTAGTACTCTATTATGTTGCAACTATCGGGATAATATGACAAGGTCATGATTATCCGATTAAAGAGGCTGGTTGCTTGTGATCCGATATATGCTTCGTACAAGGCAGACACTATTCCAGCCCCAGGTCTTGCATGTGACATCTAATACTGGATCGCAATACGTAATACTATGTATACTACACCTGACAAAGAATATATATTCCTTAAAAGAATATTTCTGGAGAATTGGGTAGGCACGGTGTTTTGCTAGAAGTCAACCATGTCTTGTAAATCGGTAAGAACATGGTACTAGGTATGCACGTGTTCAGATAATCCGACGGCCGGATTTACTACCAACATATCCAGGGATCTCATTGGTCACTTCCCGAAGATTCACCGATGACGTTTGACTCGAATAGAATTAATCTGGGATTAATTATGAGAGAGAGAAAATTAATCTAGGATTAATTACGACAAGAATTTATCTGGGATAAAATTCGATAAGAAGAGAAAGAACGATTAATTTGGAATTAATCGATTCAATAATATATTCGATAAATTAATTGAAATTAGATTTCGACGCGAAATTAAAATTGGATTTTAATTCAGGCGAACGAATTAATTTAGAATTAATTCACGAGCGACTTTCGTAATGCTTTTGCGAGGCACTATTTTTTAATTAAATTGGACTTAATTACGTCGCGACGGAAAGTTCGTTTAATCGGATTAAGCGAACCCGAGTCCGAAGTGGGTTGAGCAAGCCACTTGAATTTTGAATTAAAGTGGGTCCCACCAACTTACATCACTTGTCCATCAAGTGTCAATTTGGTGATGGAAGTGGTTGGAGGCATTAAATGCATTTTTCCCTCCAACACTTTGCTTTAGCTTTTGGTAAAGCATATACCAACTTTAAGGGTTTGACTTTCATAAGTGGTATTGGATTTTAGAAATCAAATATACCAAAAATTAAAAATCCTCTCTTCTCTCCTCACATTGCTGTGACCTCTCCCTCTTGGTTTGGAAGTTTTGTTTCAAAATTTCTTCATTGCTAGCACATAAAGGAGTCTACAAAGGTGATATGGAAACAATCCCTAGAGTTTGGAATTCTTGATTCAAAGCTTAGAGCTCAACCATACAATCAAAGAGGAGCTTGAAGCACTACACAAAAGAGCAAAATTTTTGTTATCTACACATCCATATAGCCGATCAAAGTGAGTATCTTTTCTGCAATCTTACTTTGAGTATTCACACTTATTTATGCTTTAATAGATCCTTGGGATGTTCTTAGAGAACCCAACAGTATTCGTTCCACCGATGCCATATTTAATAATACAATGAGGGTACATTCCCTTATGGCGAAGTTACTGCATTGGCTCGGGATCAGGTTACGTCCCACCGATGCCTTGTTATGGTTTGTTGGCATGAGGTTGGAGTTTTTCCCCCATGGTCAAGTGTTGATGGCACAAGGAGGTAACTGATGAGCGGAAAATATATCACTATTTACCGCCCTTTTGACCTAATATTTTGTATGGTTTCTCAGGTTTTTTTGAATGTTTTGATGTATTTTAGTTTATTTTACAGATAAAATAAAATTGGGAATCAATGGAATCATTCAGGATGAAATATGGAACAAATAAAGCAAAAAACTAGACTTGATATTTGGATTTTGGAGGTTGGAAACTTGAAATGGCGTTCTAACGAAGTATAATTTCGGAAATTTCAACTTTGCGTAATTTTCATATTTTTGCCATAAGTCTTTACTCCGATGTCGGATTGAGGTGAGTCAAGTTTCTGATTAAAGAAGACTCAAATATCTACAATTGTGAAGTTCATAAGATTTTCGAATTCTGACGTTTTCATGACCGAAATTGATGAACAATCCGAAATTGTGTTATGTTTAATTACTAAAGTCATTATCAAATGTTTGGTGGAAGCGTTTGGTGGAGTGTTTGGTGGAGTGGTGGAGTATTTGGTGCCATGTTTGGTGGAGTGTTTGGTGGAGGATTTTGTGAAGTGTTTTGTGGAGTGTTTGGTGGAGAAATTGGTGGAGAAATTGATGGAAGCATTTTCTTTGCCTATAAATACCAAGCCATTTCATTTGTAATTCTCATACTTTCCTTGAGGTTCTAATAAGGATCTAAGGATTGTATCTTGTGTGTTTAGTTTTTGTAATTTAAATTATGTATGTTTATTTCCAGTAATAGTAGTAGTTTATTTTCTTTATCTTTCTTTTATGTTTAGTAGTTAAATTTCCGTTGGGGGAAGGGTGAAGTTTTTTTTATTATAGTTTAGATTAATCTCCCTTAATTATAATATGGAAATTATAATATAATAATATGGACTAAATTTGATACCGCCTTAATGGCTGGTTTTATTTATTTGACATAATGTGACACCGCCTATATGGTCGGTCTTTATGTGAAATATGGTTACCACTTATATTGCTGGTTTATGGACAAATAATAACACCGCCTTTATGGTCGGTTGGACTTAATTGAAAATCTGACTTAATCAGGATACCACCTATATGGTCGGTTGGTAATATCACTGATAATTTCTATATTATAATATGGGATATTTCTAAGTTATAAATAGTAAAGGTGGATCCCATAACCCCAGCATTTTATTTTTATTCTAGGGAAGCGATGAAACACAATATTCACAAGCTTAATAATTGATTTAATTATATTATGTTTAATACTTTAGTTTGTTTATTGAATCTTAACCTTAATGCTTCTTGTTGCCTAATCACCAATAAGATTGATTTGGTAAACTTAAAATGAACTTGGAAAATGGATTTTAGGTTTCAGCCTTAAATTCAATAGCTCACGATCTCACCTTAGGGCATGATGATATTTAGATAGATTTCCTTACAGGATAGGAATATACATGTCTGGCGGGGTAGCCACAATTGGACCTTGAACTTAATAAATTCAGGTAACTTGATTAACATAAGAATATGATTAATTGGTTTATTTTTGGTATTTGCATCTGACCATCGGAAGAGGCTTATGCATATATTCGTGTTCCAGGTTAGAAAACTGATTTATTACACATATATAAGAAAATCAATTCATGATTAGAATAATATTGTGTGGAATCAAAACTCTAGATATTTGTGTCTTTTATTTATTTTCCTGTGTATTTACTTTTCTGTCTTTATTTATTTAATTATTTAGTAAATTCACATTCAACCAACCAATCAAGCAATCATTCCCTTCTCACTTCAGTTAGATACTTGTAAATAAATAGTATCAATAATTAATAAAAACAGTAGAAATTAAGTCCTCGTGTGATCGATATTTTTATACTACTTGAACGATACGTGCGCTTGCGTAACGAGTGTGATCACACCGGTCAAGTTTTTGGCGCCATCTATTTTACTTGTATATAATTTTCTTTATTTTTATCTGTAATTTTTATTTCTTTCTTTTATTTTTCAGGTGGTTGAAAATGGATATTCATTGGGTGATAAAAGAATTACGAGCTTTACACGGTAAAGATACAACCCAAATCAAGGAGCAACAGTCTGGTTTTCTGAGGCCTATTGTCCAACCCAACAACTATCCCTAGATGTCAGAACCAATCAATACAACATTTGCTCAACATAACACAATGGGGAGATGTGAGATATGTGATGGTAACCACCTGAGTATAAACCACTATTACAATTCAAGGTGGCAGAACTATCAGAATCCTTCAAGGTATGATGAACCAGCATATTTCACTAACCCGTATTCTCCATGTTATCCACCATCAACCTACGATCTTCATCAAGAACTAGAACCATCAGAGGAAGATCGGGTGCTTGACATGCTCAAAGATTGGATCAAGAAACAAGACGAAAAGTTGGATGCAATGGTTGAAATGTTTCAGAGTCAAATAGAAGACCAAGTAGCAACCTTACAAAGAATAACAGATCAAGCAAGATAATTAACAGAAAACCAGAGCTACATACCTCAATGAACATTTTCATATGAAACTGACAAAGCCTTCGAGTACCAAGCATTTTACAATGACACCTTAACAGAGGAAGAGGCTGAACAGTATCAAGAATCTGAGGTATCAGTTTTGGAGCCCGAACCAACAGAATCTCGATTTGATTTTTATTATTCATCGGACTCTGAGGAGGAACAAGAAGCAGAGCTGTTTGTACAACTACAAATGAAGATGAAACTCGGCATCCTCAAAATAAAGATCTTGGAGCATGCATTGCACTGATGTTTGAAGAAGAACTACCCGAACCATTCATACCAACCACAGAGGATAAAAATATACAATCAGACATATCTTTACATCCTCAGGTTGACACATATGGAGCATGCATTTCACAGATGACAGATGAAGAGCTGAACAAAGAAATCTTAAAATACACAGGTGGAGCAAGATGAAGAACAAATGGAGAAGCAAATGTCTGACCATATTGAAGATCTCATGAATTTAGGAGAACACATCGCTGTATTGGGGAGTACAAATCAAAGACATCGCCCAAAAGCTTGATAGAATGGAACTTCCATTCAAAGTCAAGCAACATATGAGACCTCCTGATTTTATTTCTTTTCTTTCAGGAACCACTTGAGCGACTAAGTTTAAAAATGTGGCACAAGCACTGAATGAGACAAAATTCTTTTTGCCACTTTACTGTTGGAAGAGACCCTTCAAAAGCAACGCTCATGGGATTGTCTTTAATCGGACGTCCAAAACCACGCTGAAACCTCCTTGAAAAATGGACTTCAGTCACGTCTGGCTGAAGATGATAAATTTAGTGCTAGTAGGGAGGTAACCCATGCAAAAAATTTATTTTTATTTAAATTTTTATTTTTAAATATTTTGTATACATGTTGTAGAGTTTTAAATTTTGTAAGTTATTTTTGCAGGGAAAAACATAGACGGAGAACTTAAAGCAAAACAAACCAATGAAAATAAAGTTATCACAGAATAAAGTTTGAAAAAATCGCGAAGTTAAAAAGTCAATTCAGTAGAGATTACGGAGTATGGAGTCAACTCTTGATACGCGTCCTAGTGGATATATTCATCACATGACTCGATTTTACCAAAAAAAAAAAGAAGTTAAATGACCCCTAAAAGAAATCACAGTAACATTGTTCCTTTATCCTTCTTTTGTTTTGTAATGCATTGGGGACAATGCTATGTTTAGGTTTGGGGATGAAGTTGTTTATGTTTATTTGTTTTCTCCTTCAAATTTTTTCTTTCATGCATGTTTTTATTCTATAGATGTCGTGTGTTTTACATGTTTTATGTGTTTTAATTTCTGCATGCTTTATTTAAAAATTATATATATATATATATATATATATATATATATAGTCTAATGATGAGATTGTTTGTCTTAGTAAGAAGTTCTAGGAAATGATAAATGCTTATTTCACTTTTATCCTATACTTTGAACCTAATATCTAGGTCAGACCTCATATGCACTTAAAAAATAGTTCTGTAGCAGTTAGATAATAAGAAATTGACAAAGTGACTAGTTAAAATAATCGGTGGTTGATGAATGACCGTTTGCCTGAATATCTGTTTCTGTCTGCAACTATTTTTTATGTGAGTAATGATGATAAAAAAAATAGTGTATATTAATAAATAACATCTGAGATCCGAGTAATTAAGTCTGTAGGGGTGTCTTAACACTTAGTACCCAAAAGCCAACTGGTTTGGGAGTCACTGGCCTAAAGCTCGCTACATGGATTAAAGATGTTATATATATAAGAAAAAAAGACATCCGAGATCCGAGTAATTAAGTCCGTAGGGGTGTCTTAACACCTAGTGCCCTAAAGGCAACTGGTTTGGGAGTCACTATCCTAAAGCTCGCTACATGGATTAAAGTTGTTACAAAAAAAAAATCACACACCTCACTTTGCGCAGATTGTAGTAGACATAACAATTTTAGATAGTCAGGTTGGTTTGATCCATTAACTACTGAGAATTGAGACAAACTCACCTAGTTAATAACTTAGAATCGAAGATGTTTGCAGGGCTATTCACACACACACTCAGAGTCTAATTTAGATACTTTGTTCAAAGGAAGGGATTTTAGTTGCAGTTTGCATTTTGAAGGTTCCTTTAACTTTTTTGTTAGACATTCTCTGAGGACATTGTATATATAGCTATTATTTTCTTTTATTTTATTTGTTTCTTTCCTTTTGTCTTCTTACTTTTGTGTGCATTTCATTGACGTTTGTGGGTAACGTCACTGTAAGCCCTCATGAGAATACAACTCGTCCACTAAGGACACATAGGGGTTTAAAGGCTTGTTGCATACGCTAAATGCAACTGTGATCCCTACGAAAGTGGCTTAGTTTAATTTTATTTTTAAAGTTATTTATATTATTTTATTTTATTTTTTTGCTCGAGGACTAGCAAAATGTTAGGTTTGGGGGTGCGATAATCGGAAAATATATCACTATTTACCGCCCTTTTGACCTAATATTTTGTATGGTTTCTCGGGTTTTATGAATATTTTGATGTGTTTTAGTTTATTTTGTAGATAAAATAAAATTAGGAGTCAATGGAATCATTCAGGATGAAATATGGAACAAATAAGGGTAAAAACTAGACTTGACATTTGGATTTTGGAGGTGGTAAACTTGAAATGGCGTTCTAACGAAGTACAATTTCAGAAATTTCAACTTTGCGTAATTTTCGTATTTGTGCCATAACTTTTTACTCCGATGTCGGATGGAGACGATTCAAGTTCCAAATTAAAGAAGACTCAAAGATCTACAACTTTGAAGTTTATAAGATTTTCTAATTATGAATATTTTATGACCAAAATTGATGAACAATCCGAAATTGTGTTATGTTTAATTACTAAAGTCATTATCAAAAATAAAAATTGTCAAACTTCCGGTGGAGTGTTTGGTGCCATGTTTTATGCCATGTTTGGTGTCATGTTTGGTGGAGTGTTTGGTGGAGGATTTTGTGGAGTGTTTGGTGGAGAAAATGGTGGAAGCCTTTTCTTTGCCTATAAATACCAAGCCATTTCATTTGAAATTCTCATACTTTCCTTGAGGTTCTAATAAGGATCTAAGGATTGTATCTTGTGTGTTTAATTTTTGTAATTTAAATTATGTCTTTTTATTTCCAGTAATAGTTGTAGTTTATTTTCTTTATCTTTCTTTTATGTTTAGTAGTTTATGGACGATGGATTTCGCCTGAGGTCCACAATCGAGAATTTATAGGGAGAGGGCACTAGCGATCCTGCAAAACAGAGGTAGAGTGAGCGGGAGTTCTACCCACCGGTGTGGTGGGTGCCGGGAGCACTCCGACGCTCAAGTCAGTAGTGAAGACAAGCTGTAAATAATGGAGGAGCAAAGTTCAGGGTTACCTTGATACCTGTGAGCCGCTGTGAGGGCTATAGGTTGGCGGTTATGAGAGCTCTGGTGACAGAGAGTTGTGCTGTGTGATGTTGGATGATCCCCCTCATGCCATGACTTTTCTCTTTTATAGGCCCTCATGATGAGGGGTCATTTAAATCTCTTCTACCCGTTGGATGTGTTAATGATAAGGTTTATGACTGTAACTACCGATTTAATGGAGTTCATTACTGTAGGGGTTTTCCCAATCTAATTACTCATGAATCCATTGGCTTCTTGAACTGTTAAATCCGTGATGACGGGCTCTGGGCTAGTCTGGCCTCTCGGCCCGAAGTTGATTTCTCAAACTAGATCTGATGGTGGTCTTTGGGGCTTTGGTTTTGTGATTGGCCCAAAGGCGGAATGACGGTTATGCCATTGGGCCCAAATTTGGCCCGTACAGTTTGTCAACTACTCTCTAAGTCAAAGAGTCATTGGCTTTCTGAGTATTTGACGCGCGTGTCAAGACTATAGGATGAAGGTGTACCTGAGCGTCGATGCTGCCTATTGATTGAACCAAACGAATGTCAAGTTATGAACTTGACTCTACATGATCCATCGTGGATGTGTCCAGTCGAATGAGCTAGATGAAGGTCAAGATCATGAACTTGACTCTACAAGAGCCATTGGGGAAGTACCCAGTCGACTGAACCAGATGAAGGTCATGATATATGTCATACGACATGTGTAATATATGTCTACAACTTGACTCGACATGAGTCCATGGGGGATGTCCCCGGTTGACTGAATCAGAATAGGGTTTAGGAGTTACTTTCACTCGACATGTCGTATTGACTGAGGGAAGTCCATGTCTAAATTTGACTCTACAATGGTCCATGGGGGATGTCCTTGGTCGACTGAACCAGATGAGGGTTCATGAGTTACTTTCACTCGACATGTCGTATGGACTGAGGGAAGTCCATGTCTAAATTTGACTCGACAAGAGTCCATGGGGGATGTCACCGGTCGACTGAACCAGATGAGGGTTCAGGAGTTACTTTCACTCGACATGTCGTATGGACTGAGGAAAGTCCATGTCTAAATTTGACTCGACAAGAGTCCATGGGGGATGTCTCTAGTCGACTGAACCAGATGAGGGTTCATGAGTTACTTTCACTCGACATGTCATATGGACTGAGGGAAGTCCATGTCTAAATTTGACTCGACATGAGTCAGTGAGGGATGTCCCCGGTCGACTGAACCAGATGAAGGTTCATGAGTTACTTTCACTCGACATGCCGTATGGACAGTAGAAAATCTATGTCTTCATTTGACTCGACATGAGTCCATGAGGGATGTCCCCGGTCGACTGAATCAGATGAAGGTTCAGGAGTTACTTTCACTCGACATGCCGTATGGACTGTAGGAAGTCTATGTCTTCATTTGACTCGACATGAGTCCATGGGGGATGTCCCCGGTCGACTGAACCAGTTGAAGGTTAAGGAGTTACTTTCACTCGACATGTCGTATGGACTGTAGGAAGTCTATGTCTTCATTTGACTCAACATGAGTCCTTGGGGGATGTCCATAGTCGACTGAATCAGATGAAGGTTTATGAGTTACTTTCACTGGACATGCCGTATGGACTATAGGAAGTTTATGTCTTCATTTGACTCGACATGAGTCCATGAGGGATGTCCCCGGTCGACTGAACCAGATGAAGGTTTAGGAGTTACTTTCACTCGACATGCCGTATGGACTGTAGGAAGTCTATGTTTTCATTTGACTCGGCATGAGTCCATGTGGGATGTCCCCGATCGACTGAACCAGATGAAGGTTCATGATAAACCTCATACTACGGGTCGAAGAACCAGTGGAGTCTTCAATGTCGTTTGGACCAGATGAAGGTCTATGAAAGTCTTCACTCTACAGACCTGACGAAGGTCAAAGAGTCTTTCCTTATCATATTACTAGTCCTGGTGAAGGTCTATGAAGGTCATCACACATTCTCCTGATGAGGGTCTATGTGACTACGGTCGTATGGACCTGTCGAATGGACTTGATAAAAGTCCAAGAAGGTCATCATTTTTCACTATACTAGACCTGAAGGAGGTTAACGAGGGTTCTCATTCCTCATTCTACAAGACCTGACAAAGTTCAATAAGGGTCTAATTCCTCATTCTACAAGCCCTGACAAAAGTCAATGAGGGAATAATTCCTCATTCTACAAGACCCGACAAAAGTCAATGAGGGTATAATTCCTCATTCTACAGGACTTGTAGTCTGAGACCATGTCGTCTGAAGACCATGAGACTACGGTCGATTGAACCAGATGAAGGTCCATGAAAATTCTCATTCCTCATTCTACAAGACCTGACAAGGGTCAATGAGGATATAATTCCTCATTCTACAAGACCTGACAAAGGTCAATGAGGGTATAATTCCTCATTCTACATGACTTGTAGTCTGAGACCAGGTCGCCTGAAGACCATGAGACTACGGTCGAATGAACCTGATGAAGGTCCATGAGGGTTCTCATTCCTCATTCTACAAGACCATATATGTAGTGTCGAATGAGATATTTAACGAGCTCCAAGCTTCACATGGTAGTGTCGACTGAGATCCTTAACAAGTGTCAAGCTTCACACGTGTATTGTCGAATGAGATCCTTAATAAGTTCCAAGCTTCACATGGTAGTGTCGACTGAGATCCTTAACAAGTGTCAAGCTTCACACGTGTAGTGTCGAATGAGATCCTTAACAAGTGCCAATCTTCACACGTGTAGTGTCGAATGAGATCCTTAACAAGTGCCAAGCTTCACACTTGTAGTGTCGAATGTGACATCTTCCTCATATTGAGTCTCCATACATGTAGTGTCGAGTGGGATATCCTTGCCAAGTCTGGTAATGTCGACTGGGATATTATCACCCCATACATGTAGTGTCGATTGGGATATCCTAATACCAATTCTCCATACATGTAGTGTCGAGTGGGATACTCAACAAGTGCCAAGCCACATATTGTATTATCGACTGAGACACCAATAACAATTACCAAGCTATATGTTGTAATGTCGACTGGGACATCCATAACAATTATCAAACTATATGTTGTAATGTCGACTGGGACACCCATAACAGTCCCAAACTATAAATTGTAATGTCAACTATAAAAAGTGCAAGCCATACCTGGTAATGTCGACTGGGATGTCCACGCCAAGTCTTCATTAGATTATAGTCCATTTTGACATCCTCCTCACGCCTAGTCTCCAAACATGTATTGTTGACTAGGATATCCACACAAAGTCTTCATTCGGGTATTGTCGACTGAGACATCTTCTTCATGCCAAGTATATCTCTTCATCATATGGGGTGAATGGTAGGAAAAATGGTTCCACTGAAGGGATATGCCTTGTTCCTGATGAGGGTCTATGAGACTATGGTCGAATGAAGTCTAGAGTCGATGACAATCCATTCATGTAATGAGAAAAATATAATTATCTTCTCATGTCACCTAAAAGAGACGACTATCTAACCATATAGTATGGAGTTGAAGGCAATCAATGCATGTCATATGGAGGAGATGAAAATACTTTCAGTCGTCTGAATGTGGTAGGTTCTTCAATGTCGTATGGAAACGATAACAATTCTTCTATGTAGCCAGATGGTCATCCACCTTATCGTATGGAGAATATGATAATATTTCCATGTAGTCTGGAGTGGATGACATTACTAGAGAATACTTCTTAGTCGGTTGGGTATGTTGGAAGAATATGAGGGTATTCTCATGTCGAATGGAAGAAGTATATCGATTGGGTCTGATGATTTTTTATGTGGTCGATTGGAGCAAATGGGTTTCTCCCTAAGTTGTAGTTTTGTGAAGGTCATTTTCTTTTAAAGTTACCAATGAATACTTGTTTGGGAAGCTATGATGTCCCCAAAGCAACAATAGGTGGCTTCTGCCCCTTTTTTTTTTTATCTAATTACATCAGGTGATATCTTATTGAGAAGTATTACTAGCACATCATTTATTATGTCGCTTGGGAGAATTCAAACTTCTTTCATTGTCATGGTTGGTGGAGCTTCTTCTCTTATTGTTCCTCTTATCTTCCTTACACCTAATCTCAATGTGGACTCGAGTCATGGCTTGATCCATAGTGTAGCATCGAAATTTAGTGAGCTTTTTGTAGAGTTTACTTTCTGAAAGTAATCCATTTCTAAATGCTTCCACTATAGTAGACTGATAGAGATATGAGATTGTTATACTCTTTTTATTGAAGCGAGCCACGTAGCTTCGCAATGACTCCCTTCTCTGTTGTTGGATGGCATTAAGGTCATTGATGGTTTTCTCAAGCTTGCAAGAACTTGTGAAATGCTCCACAAATTTATCTGCTAGCTGTTGGTAAGACTCGATGGATCTGTATGAGAGATTGATAAACCAGGTGAGGGTAGGACCAACTAATGTTTCTCCAAATCCTCTGCACATACCAGCTTCCCATTGATGAGGAGCCAGACCCGTTGATAACATCTTGTATTTGTAATGGACAACATGGTCGTCTGGGTCAGTTGATCCATCATACATCTTCATATCTGGAGGACTGAACTTCCTTGGTAGCTCAATGGAAGTGATGGTCTCCAAAAATGGTGTATCTGAGATTGTGCCAGCTCGGCTTTTTCTCACTGGTAGTCTGACACTAGGTAGGCTGGAGAGAATTGCATCTTTGAACTCTTTCATTTCCTTACGCATGGTGGAGGCAACTTGTCGTGCTTGGTCGGTTGGGGAGATATGTCGACTTCTTTCTTGATTTGGTTGATGGTTATCCAATGGCGGATTCTCGCTTTCCACATTGTTGAATGCCCCAGGAGATTGGTGTGGATTGTATGATTGATGGGATGGTCTGGAGAATCAGGTTGTTAGGAGGTTGAAGAGATTTGCTCCAGTTTCTTCTGGAGGGTTATATTGGAGCTTCGCATGGCTTGACTCTCTTCTTCTAAGGCGCGTAATCGTTCTTGGAGTATGATCAGATGAGTAGTCATATGATCTGGTGTCTGGTCACTGCTAGAAGCCATGGTTAGCTGTGTTTTAGGAACCGTAGACTGAGAGATCTTTGTCTGGTATGAATCGCTAAGGCCCAACGGTGGGCGCCAAATTGTGGAAACTGATTTTGGTCGAGGTCCACAATCAAGAAAGTGAGTTGAGGGGCACGAACGAACCTGCAAAACAAGAGTAGAGCGAAAGATGAGGTTACTGCCCACCGGTGTGGTGGAAACTGTAGGCGCTCCGACGCTCAAGTTAGCCTAAAGATGAATGAGTTCAAAGTGAAAGGATTAAGGTATATGGAGTACCTCAACCACAGATTGTTTATCGTGAGGGCGGTGTATTGGAGTAGTGTCTTAGTGATAAGAGTAGTCTAAAGAAGAAGAAGATCCCCTCTATATTGCTTTGTCTTCTTATTTTATAGGTTCCCTGATGTGGGGTCCCTATTCTACCCGTTGGAGTCGTTGTTAATCATGGTTTAATTCAGGTGATTTATGTCTGATAACTGACGATCGTGTCTATCCCTGGAAACCGTCGACTTCATGGTGATGTTTATGAATTCGGATTCTCTCTTGATTTTTGTAACTGGTGTCTGTTAGTTCTCTTCATGTTAACGAGTTTGGGCCCATGAGGTGGCCCGTGGAGTTTCCTTGTATGACATTTTTACTTATAGGCTGATCTACTAATGGGCTCCAGGTTTAGTGGTTGGTCTTGAGGTAAATGTTGATTTTATCCCTAGGCCCAAATTTGGCCCGTACATAGTTAAATTTCCACTGGAATGATGGTGAAGTTTTTTTTTATTATAGTTTAGATTAATCTCCCTAAATTATAATATGGAAATTATAATCTAATAATATGGACTAAATTTGATACCGCCTTAATGGCTGGTTTTATTTATTTGACATAATGGACTATATTATAATAAGGGAGATTTCTAAATTAGAAATAGTAAAGGTGGATCCTCTAACCCCAACATTTTATTTTTACTCTAGGGAAGTGATGAAACACAATATTCACAAGCTTAATAATTGATTTAATTATATTATGTTTAATACTTTAGTTTGTTTATTGAATCTTAAATTTAATGCTTATTGTTGCCTGATCACCAATATGATTGATTTGGCAAATTTAAAATGAACTTGGAAAAGGGATTTTAGGTTTCAGCCTTAGATTCAATAGCTCACGATCTCACCTTAGGGCATTGTGATCCTTAGATAGATTTCCTTACATGATAGGAATATACCTGTTGGGCGGGGTAGCCACAATTTGAACTTGAACTTAATAAATTCAGGTAAATTGATTAACATATGAACATGATTAATTGGGTTATTTTGGGTATTTGCATCTGACCATCGAAAGAGGCTTATACATATTTTCGTGTTCCAGGTTAGCAAACTGATTTATTACACATATATAAGAAAATCAATTCATCATTAGAATAATATTGTGTGGAATCACAACTCTAGATATTTGTGTCTTTTATTTATTTTCCTGAGTATTTTATTTTGTTACTTTATTTATTTAATTATTTATTAAATCCACATTCAACCAACCATTCAAGCAATCATTCATTTCTCACTTCAATTAGATACTTGTAAATAAATAGTAATAACAACAGTAGAAATTAAGTCCTCGTGGGATCGATATTTTTATACTACTTGAACGATACGTGCGCTTATGTAACGAATGTGATCACGTCGGTCAGTAATATTCCCTTGTGGCCAAGTTAGTGCATTGGCTCGGGTCGAGTTACGTCCCACCAAGGCCTTTTTATGGTTTGTTGGCATGTGGCTTAAGTTTCTCCCCTATGGCCAAGTGTTGATGGCATAAGGAGGGAACATTCCATTATGGCCAAGTTACTAAATTGGCTCGGGGTCGGGTTACTTCCCACCGAGGCCTTGTTATGGTTTGTTGGCATGGGCTAGAGTTTTTCCCCCATGACCAAGTGTTATTGGCACAAGGAGAGAACATTCCCTTGTGGTCAAGTTATTTCATTGCATCATGGTCGGTTACGTCCCACCGAGGCCTTGTTATGGTTTGTTGGCATGTGGCTGGATTTTCTTCCCCATGGCCAAGTTTTGATGGCATAAGGAGGGAATATTCCCTTGTGGCCAAGTTACTGCACTGGCTCGGGGTCGGGTTACTTCCCACCGAGGGATTGTTATGGTTCATTAGCTTGAGGCTGGAGTTTCTCCCATATGGCCAAAAGTTGATGGCATAAGGAAGGAACATTCCCTTGTGGCCAAGTTATTACACTGGCTCGGGATCGGGTTACGTCCCACCGAGGCCTTGTTATGGTTCATTTGCATGGGGCTTGAGTTTCTCCCCCATGGCTAAATGTTGATGGTACAATGAGGGAACATTCCCTTTTGGCCAAGTTACTACATTCGCTCGGGATCAGGTTACGTCACACTGAGGCCTTGTTATGGTTTTTTGTGATGGGGCTGGAGTTTCTTCCATATGGCCAAGTGTTGATGGCACAAGAAGGGAACATTACCTTATAGCCAAGTTACTGCATTGGCTCGGGGTTGAGTTACGTCCCATCGAGACCTTGTTATGGTTTTTTGGTATGGGGTTGGAGTTTCTCCCCCCACGGCCAAGTATCAAAGTTGTTATATACCAGCCGGGGATCGGGTATGTCTGCCAAAGTCCCTTTCGGTGTTGATGGCATAAGTATGGGAGAAAAGTTGGCAAATGCCACTCTATTTGAAGATGTACTAAGCCTATTAAGTGAAGGTGTTCCAAGAGTGGAATTACTTGGGGTTTAGGCATCAAAGTTCGTTAATGGCGTGATTCCTTAGAGGAATGAATAGATTAAATTTGCTGAAAATGGTTAAGTATGGAAAGTTGCTGCCACACCTCGGGTGTTTGTTGTTAAGTGTACAATTCATAAATAAAAAAGAATAAGATGTGCAAATATAAATTTCATACATTCAATTGAAATTAAATGTTTATTACAAAGGGCCCCCTCGGGGTCACCCACAAAAGAACAGCAACAGTAAAATAAATAAAAATGGGGACCATCAAGGAGCAGATGCATCAGTGGCAAGAGTAGGCGCATCAATTGCAGTGGCAATGACAAAGCAGTAAGTCTTCAAAGTAAGAACCCAGACATATAAATCCTTCATCCCCAAAACCCGGAAAAATATATACATACAAACAACAAGAATCTTCATGAGTAAACCCACCCCTCGTATTTGTAGGAACCACTTTCCTAGAGCAGCGGAAACACGTTAGGCACCCGGGATCGGACTAGAAAAATTTTTCCGCCCTTCTCTCCTTAAGGCCGAATGTGACTAGCTCTCCCACTGAAATTTTGCTTCTGTTTTTAACAAAATTTCAACCTCGGAACAGCCCCTGAACAGTAGTGAAAATTTGGATTGTTTTGGACCCAAAATACGCCAAGCTTACTGCCCAAATCAGCATTGTTTGGGTCAATTGCCACTGAGTTTCAGGTCTGATTTTTCAGATAAAATCAGCCCCAAAACAGTCCTTAAACACCCTTATATGTTCCCCAAATATTCTGGATTAAAATGAAATCTGAGCCCTGTAACACTCTTTGGGCGTGCGGCAGTGAGCAGAAAATTGCTCACTGCCGTGTGATGTGTTTTTGGAAGATGAAAAATAAGAATTTGATTCGACAACAAATAGCATTTCGTGCTATATCTCGTTACCAACAGAAAGTAGGATGGGCTATACTCAAAATCCTATCTCTAAACTTTTTAGAGATCAAGTATCACACTTGTTTTTCTTATGACTTTTTTTCTTTTTGTTCTTTTTTTCTTTTCTCAACACTTGAGAGAATTGCAAGAACAAGAGAGGTGAAGGCTAGGGTTTGGAATGAGAGGATTAGGCAAAAAGAAAATATAATTTTCTTTTTATACCTTGGGTTTTATTTTACAAAATAAAAAAAAAAGTTTTCCCTTTCCCCTATAGCAATTATCGACCACTCTAGGAGTTTTTTCAAAATTTTGTATTATATCATTTACTTTCCATAAAGACATTATATGTTACAAAAAAGAAAAAAGTTATCACCTATTAAAAGGTGTAACTTCCAAAATCAAAACCAAGGGTTTCCAAAACCCAAAATTTGGAAATTTCAAATTTACCCTTTATTAAATTATATCATAAATAATTTAATGACATGTGATTAATTATCGTATAATTATAAAAACTATATATTAAACTTAACATATAGTTTAAAGTGTGACAAAATAATATTATTAATCATATTAATAATATTTACGTATGTGAGTATATGATTGGACTATCCATTTATATTTAATCTACTACATTATATCGAGCTAACACGGGGACCAAATGGACCTACGGTTCCGAGCTCCAATAATCCCAGAATATTAATTAAGCTCTTAATTAAAAATTTTGAATTATTAACTCCGGGTTATTCTACTAAAAACCCGAAGCTGCACTATCCTTACCGCAGATAGATAAATTAAGTCGAACCACGTCGGTGTCCATCGATATAGTCATTACATATGGATTGGCCCTTCATTAGTATCTCCTAATTAGAGCCGGGTCATAATATTCGTTATACCCCTCTAATTATTTTTACCTTAAGTACCATTGATTTTCTAATGAACTATTTATTCATAACCATTATGAAAGTTAATCTTTCTATTCGCAATAGAAAGACTTGAGCGCTCTAACCGTTCAAGTACCGAATCAACCCTCAAGGAAAATACTCATCTACTACTCACAAGAAGGAGTGAACTCATTATCTATGTAAAACATCCCCAACTACATACCAAACCATGTCCCCAAAGTACGTAGTTATTGATCGGGATTGCTACACCAACTTCACCTTTGTAAATCAAATGACATAGCCTGCCATGTAAGAGTTTGTAGTACACTCAGGATTAAGATCACTCAATATTTGAACATCTAGTAGATCGAAACAAGTTTCTTTATTTAACGGATCTTCTAAGAAATACATTTCTATCTTGGTCCAGTCCTATACGATCACATCATATAAGGTGCCTCTATTCTCATGTCTCTACATGGACGATCTCGGATCAAGGTTGCCATACACATATAGAATTGACCGCAGCTATAGATAAACTATAAGTACCTTATTTGTTTGCTCTCTATGGACTATTTTGGATTACTAACTTCAGACTTAAATCCTCTTGTGTATGACACTCATACACTAAGTCTGGAGTTACAAGAGTAATCTAGGGTAAACAAGATAGTTTACAATGTGTGATATTAAACAAACACTTTGACAAATGAATAATGCATCATTTTATTTCATACAATATAATTCAGTTATATTACATGAATATCTATGGCATATATCCCAACAATCTCCCACTTGAACTAGAGCAAATGGGACATGTCACGTAATCCTAGACCATCTAGGTGACCTTCAAATACTTTAACTGACAAGGTCTTTGTAAACGGATCAACTAGGTTCTCTGCGGATGCAATCTCTATAACAGAAACGTCTCATCTCTGCACTATCTCCCTGATGAGATGATATTTTCTCTCTATATAATTTCCCATCTTATGGTTTTTTGGCTCTTTAGAATTCGCCAATGCACCACTATTATCGTAATAAAGTGTGAGTGGTTTATCCATATCTAGAACAACTTCCAGATCTCCTAAGAACTTCCAAAGCCAGACTACATCCTTAGCTGCTTCGCAAGCTGCTACATACTCAACCTCCATAGTGGAGTCAGCAATACAAGATTACTTTATACTCCGCCATACAATTGCCCCACCACCTAGGGTAAACACTGATAAAGATGTTGATTTCCTATAATCGACATCCGTTTAAAAATCAAAGTCCGTATATCCCCTTAGGATCATATCCTCTTCGGAATACACAAGCGTATAATTTCTCGTTCTCTTAAGATACTTGAGAATATGTTTCACAACCACCTAATGATCTAATCCTAGGTTAGACTGAAACCTAGTGACTACTCCCACTGCAAAGCAAATATCCGATCTCGTGCATAACATAGCATACATGAGACTACCAACTGCTGAGGCATATGTGATATGTCTCATTTCCCCAACTTCATGAGGTGTCTTAGGAGAATATTCCTTTGAAAAATAAATTTCATGTCGATAAGAAAATTGCCTATCTTGGAATTCTGCATCCCAAATCGCACAAAGATCTTGTCGATGTAGGATGTCTGAGACATGGCTAACAGTTGTTTCTTGCGATCATGAAGAATCTGGATCCCAAGAACATAACTCACCTCTCCCAAATCTTTCATTTGGAATTGGTTAGCTAGCCAGGTTTTCACGTCCGATAATATCTTTACATCATTCCCAATGAGTAAAATATCATCGATGTATAAAATCAGAAAAACCATTTTCCCGTCAATGACGCGCTTGTTTACACAAGACTCATCAACACTCTGCTCAAAATCATAAGACTTGATCGTGGTATCAAATCTTATGTTTCGAGATCGAGATGCTTGCTTGATTCCATAAATGGACCTCTGCAGCTGGCAAACCTTTTGCTTTTGACCTTGGGCCATGAACCCCTCTGGTTATACCATATAGATACACTCATCAAGATTTCCATTCAAGAATGCAGTATTGACATCCACTTGCTAAATCTCATGGTCATAATATACGGTAATAGACAGAAGAGTACGGATGGATTTATGCATGGCTACTAGCGAGAAAGTTTCCTCATAGTCAATTCCATCTTTCTGGGTATAACCATTGACCACTAGCCTAGCCTTGAAAGTCTATACCTTCCCATCTGCTCCCTTATTTCTCTTGTAGATCCACTTGCAACCTATGGGTTTTACCCCCATCATGTTGGTCTACAAGTTCCCAGACTGAGTTGGAGTACATAGACTCCATCTCCAGGTTTATGGCTTTGAGACATTCCTCTTTATCAGAATTATATATTTCAGTACGATAGGTCAATGAATCATCTACCCCATCGCTGAAGGCGACACCTTGTGCCTCTCCAACTCCTAGACAGTGATCAAGTTGACGTAAAATCCTCCCACTACGTCTAGGTGGTAAATCATTCTGAAAAAATTACATCTGACTCTCATATGTTGAAAATACTATGCGTTTGTGAACTAATGTTGACGATGGTGTGCTGGTCAAACCAGCAAGTAACTCCTCGAGTAACACCTTACTACGAGGTTTGAACTCTCTCATATAGTCCTCCTCTAGAAACGTGGCGTTTGTCGATACTAACACTTTGTTATCTTCAGGACTATAACAGAATCCACCTCTAGTCTCCTAAGGATAGCCTACAAATAGATACACATGTGAATGTGGATCCAACTTAGTAGTCTTATTCTTCAGCACATGTGCTCGACACCCCCATATGCAAAAATATCGTAAACTAGTTTTACGACTACTCTACAACTCTAAGGAAGTCTTAGGAACATAGTTAGATGGAACTACATTAAGGATATATAATGTTGTTTGCAATTCATACCCCCCAAAAAGAACTAGGTAATGAGCTATAACTAAACATAGATATTATCATGTCTAGTAGGGTTCGATTTCTCCTTTCTGTCACACAATTTTGCTGTGGTGTTCCAGGTGATGTGAGCTGGGATACTATCCCATGCTCAACTAATAATTCCTCGAAATCTCTGTCAAGGTATTCTCCTCCACAATCCGATCATAGAGTTTTGATCATCTTACCTAATTGATTTTCAACCTCAGCAAGATACTTTTGAACTTTTCAAAGGTATATGACTTGTGCTGCATTAGATAAACGTACCCATATCTTGAATAATCGTCAAAAAAATGACGAAATATTCATAACCACATTGGGCTTTTACATTCATCGGTCCGCAAACATTTGAATGTATTAGCTCAAGTGGTTGATTGGCTCTTATACCTTTTCCAGTAAAAAGTTTCTTGGTCATTTTTCCTTCAAAACAGGATTCGCAGACTAGTAAAGTTCCAAGCTTTAACTGGTTTAAAGCTCTATTCTTTATCAACCTATCTATCTGGTCAAGGCTGATATGACTAAGTCGAATACGCCATAGATATTTGTGATCGTGAGAAATCTTTTACCGTTTTGTTTTAGGGTTTTCAACCTTAAATATTTCAATGTGAGCAGTGACTTATGTGCTAACGGTTTTAACACATATAAGTTATTTTCTGAGTTTCCTGTGCATATGGTTAACCTATTTCTACCAATGATAACTAAATTACTATTAAAAGAAACCGAAAGACCATCATCTAAAAGTTTGGAAACATAAATCAAATTCTTGCGAAACCAGGAATGAATAACACTTTTTCCAAATTTAAATAACTATTACTCAAAAAATTTAAACTGGAAACTCCCACTGCTCTTGCCGAAATGGCATCCCTTTCTCGACCCTTATGGTGTAGTCTCCTTCACCAAAGTCCCTCCATGAGTCAAGTAGCTGCTAAGAAGAATAAACATGGTTAGTGGCTCCAGAATCAACAATCCATGCAGATTTATCATCCTTAAATAATAGAGATTCGATAACAACTAAATCGTATTTACTTGTAGTCTTCTTCTCTTTCAGCTCAGCAAGGTATTTATGACAGTTCCTTTTCCAATGTCCGTCCTTGTCGTAGTGGAAACACTTTCCCTTGGGCTTAGTAACCTTGGAGCCTTTCTTGTTGTTCTTCTTCATAGGCTTAACCTTAGCATTCCCAGTGCCTTGCTTCTTGTTCTTAGAAGATTTAGAAGATTCGGAAACATTTACCTCAGCACTAAGCTTATGAGGATCCGCAAGCATGGACTCGTAATGGGTGAGCTCAATAAGCAGCAGGGTCAAAGTAAAAGACAACTTGTTCATAACATAGTTGCTTTTAAACTACATGAAACTCTTCGGAAGAGTTTCCATAATTATGGTCACCTGGCTCCGCTCATCAATACGAGCTCCATGGGTTTCAACAGTATTGAGATAGGTCATCATCCTCAAGATGTGCTCTTAAACTGATGTCATTTCCTTCAACCTAGCAGTCATCGTTGAGACCATAGCCTCATGACGGTGACGCTTCGAAGGCTGCCCGAACATGCCCTGCAATGACTCTATCATTTGAGATATTGTAGCCATAGGCTCATGCTTTGCAGCAAGAACCTCAGACATCCCTGCTAACAAGTAGCAGCGGGCCTTCTCATTAGATGCGACCCATTTTTGGTAGGCATCGCGTATAGCCTAGCCAGTATTTCTGGCTGGCTCAGGAGGACATTCCTCTGTCAAGACAAACTTTAGGTCTTCGCAGACTAGGATAGTGTCTATGTTACTTTTCCACTTGACATACTTTTCTCCAGTTAATTTATCATTAAAAAGAATGGAAATAATTGGAGAAACCATGGCTGAAAAATAAAATAAACATGCATTTAATATTCATTCATCCCATATTAAAATTATCAATTTTTTTGGCATAAAATTAAACATGTTGCATAAACCACGAAATAATGAATTTAGAAACCTAAGAGAATTACTTTGCCACGAAAATCTATCATCCCACAAATAAGTGTCGCCATAGGGTAGGTCAAGTATTTGCATGATAGATCGAGAAAATTGTTCGACAGTTATGGCCCATAGCATCACTATTTGTACAGATCATGGTGTTGTTGTACAAATTAACTATGTGACAAAGGAAATTGCTCTTTTATCATTTGTAATTAGATTACCAAGATGTATAAATGATAGAAGGTCCTTATGATTAGTTCCTGGATTGAGATGATATGAGACAGTATCAATCCACGAAGGTTTAATCATTAAATATCCCTAGTCAGAGTATTATCGAGATTGGACATCCATAATGCGGAAAAGACTAGTATTACACTTGTGCGCGTTGTGAGGGCATACGGCATATTTCTCATATATTTGGGTATAGGATACTCATGCAAGTGTGATAGGAGGTTGTGTTTTACCGATGGTATGGAAAACAGCTTCGCTCTGGATAGACCCCTCAGAATTCCATTGGTAGTATGACTATGTGTCTATGGAAGTTCGAATCAGGGTAGGTGTATTTGGTCTTAACCTGAGACTTGCACCGCTAATACTTGCGACAATCAATGTACTTTGGTTTAGGTCGTCCAGGGCTTTAACAGGTTCTGTGTAAGCCTCTTCTGGGTATATTGAGAATCGTAGTGTATTGGGTGTGATGTCGAGATGGAAGTATCACTCCAGTAATATTGGAGATGATGATCACGTAGGATACGAAACTCGTTCTCTTATATGCTGCAGCTATCGGGATATTATGACTAGGTCATGTTTATCCGATTATAGAGACTAGTTACCAGAGATCCGATATGTGCTTCGTATAGGGCAGACACATTTCCAGCCCTAGGCCTTGCACATGACATCCGATACTGGATCGAAATACACAATACTACGTATATTACGCCTGATATAGATCATTTATTCCTGTAAGGATATTTCTGGAGAATTGGGTAGGCATGGCGCTTTGCTAGAAGCCAACCTTGTCTTGTAAATCGGTAAAAACGTAGTACTATGTACGTACGTGTTCGGATAGTCCGACGATCGGATTTACTGCCAAAATATCCGGGGATCTCATGGGTCACTTCCCGAAGATTCACCGATGACGTATGACTCACACTTTATTAATCTGGGATTAATTAAAGATGAGAGAGAAAATTAATCTGGGATTAATTACGGAGATATTTTATCTGGGATAAAATATTAATAAAAGAGAGAGAACGATTAATTTGGAATTAATCGATAAAATAATATATTCGATATATTATATGAAATTGGATTTCGACGCGGAATTGAAATTAGATTTTAATTCGGGCGAACGAGTTAATTTAGAATTAATTCGTTAGTGACGTGAATAGTAATTTTGATAGGCTTAATTATTTAATTACGACGCAATGGAAAATTCGTTAATTTGGAATTAGCGAACCCGAGCCCAGTAGTGTTTGCGGGCGCACTCGCAATACGGATTTAAGTGCGGCCCACAAGTCACATCAAGCGTCAAATCACTTGTCACTTTGAGTGATGTGACAACTTGTCATTTGAGTGATTGATGGAAGTAGTTGGTTCGCTTTAATGCCATTTACCAATTTTGAATTTGGTAAATCAATTAATTGATTTTGGAAAATCAATATTGTGTATTAGATACACAAACCAATTAATTCATCTTCTCTCTCCCTTTACACGGTTTGGAACCATTTCCCTCTCTCCCTCTCTCGGCTTTGAAGCCTTTTCTTTCTTCCATGGCCGATTGGATCAAGGATGAAGATGGTGATATTTGTGGCAAAAATCACCAAGAGCTAGCACTCAAAAGAGGACATACAAAGGTGATAGGGAACTAATTTCATGAGCATGGAATCAAACAAAGCTTGGAGCTTCAAGGATCACCATGGCCGAAATCTTTGGAGGACAAAATTACCCCACTGCCGAGAGCTTCTAGGAGGAGTACAAGGATTTTGTTCGTTGCATCGCACAACCGATCATTGTAAGTATGTTTCCGCCATTCTTCGTTGAGTATTCACATGAGTTTCTTTGCTTGATTTGATCCCGGGACCTTAGAGAAACCCAACAATGGTATCAGAGCGAAGTTGAGCATGAAACTTGAACTTAGGGTTAAAATTGGGTAAATTGAATTTGAGCATGATTTGATAAAATTCTTTGATTGAGTATGCTTGAATGATGTTTAAATTGAAGTTGTATTGGATTAATTTCATGAAAAGTTGATTGGATCAATTTTTGCCCAATAATTTGCCTTGGCCGAGAGGTACATGAACCCTAATTGTCATGGTATTTTGTGTTTTTTATCATTGGATGAGTTGGAAAACATTGGGTAATGTTTATTGTGGATTTAATTTGATTGAAACCGAATCGGACTATTAAATCCCTAAAATGCCGAGACAAAGAAGCATGAAATGTGTTTGATTTTTGATTAAAATGTGTTGGACATGTTTTGATGATAATGAGCTTAATTAATTGTACAAATTTGTGTTTTGAAAATATTAATTTGGGTGATTAATTATGGCTATACACTTAAGTTAATTAAGTTATAAAATTTGGAATTTGGTAATTTAATTAATTGGGCCTATTTTGGAAATTGGGCTTGAAAGGTTGTAATTGGGCTTAATGGGCTTGGTTGTACAAAGATTGGTTTAGGCTAAATTGGTTGGATCCAATTGGGCCCAAAACCATATCCATAAAGTCCAATTATGACTAATGGACCTTTAATATTTAATTGGGCCTAATGGCCCTTAATTGGTTTCTAGGCATATAATGGTGATTCCTTAAATGGGCTTTGGTATTTGGGTTTGACCCATATTGACCAAAATTCCATGACTTAAGAAATTAATTGAAAGCCCATTGGACTTTAAATTAAATAACATTGGATGTTAATCGGGCTTTGAGACCCGTAACGATTAGATTTGGAACCTAAGTCGTAAAGGTTCGTGAATAAAGTGTAATATTTAATTTGGAATTAAATAAATGAATTAGTATTAAATGCAAATTAAATGGGATTTAATGTTGTAGTTTAATTTAATTCAAGAATTCATACTTTGAGTACTTATTCGCAAAACGAGTTGGACTCGCGCAAAATCAAATCGTTGTTTGAACATTGGATGGTGATTAATATTCAGATTAATTAATTGGATTAGATTAATTGATAACATGCTTGTGTGAATACATGGTTGTGATGCATGAATAATGTATATCGGATGGATATTAGATGGGTGGGGCAATTTTGGAAATTGTTATAATAAATTTAGAATTTATTAATTGGACCTACGTGTCCAGCCTATTACCTCCTTACTCTATGTATTTCTCTTCTCACCTATTCCCCTCAATGTAAATGAGGTTTCTTTAGAAGTGTTATGTAATCGGGTAGAAGTAATACTTGTGCTAGCGGGAGAGAGGAAAGAGAGAGATTTGTTCTATGAACAATGTGTTAAGTATCCATCCGCATATCATTATTACTTTTATTTTAGGCGCCTTATTATGTGTTTAGAATGCATTTTTAAGGGTGTATGATGATGAGACCTTAACAAAGATAATTAATTGGTTGCCAATTGCACGCGAAAAACCCTCACAAAATATTAAGCATTTTTCCTTCCATTGAGTGATTCTTACTCAAGATCCAAGACTGGCATTGGTTTGTTGGCCAAAGTCAAGACCTTTGTCCGTTACAGATGTGTTTGAATCACGAAGGCTTTGTTCCATATCGGTGTCTTGTCCAAGTTGTGATTTGTTGGCCAAAGTCAATATCACTTCTTGTCCATTGACATTGATTACGAAGCTTTCCAAGGTCAATGGGTTCCGCTTAACTGGGATCACTAAGTTTGTTGTGCCAAAGCCAAGGCTTAGTCGATTCAAGGAAAAAGGTTAGGCAATATATTGGATATATTGGCATATATAGGATATATGTTTCGGACTTAGATGTCCACCTACTGGATCTAGGAATTGGATGGGATCCAATTGATCTTAGAGATCTACCTAGTTAATTATCATACAATTTGTTGGCCAAAGTCAAGATTGTGTGTTATTTAACGGGATCCTAGCCCACTAGGAAACAAGGTTTCCCGAGTACTCAACAGAGGGTTAGAGGCTCGCCGAAAAATAGTGGGAGGCAAGTATTAAATTTGCAATATTCGTTTAGTTACTTGCCATACGCGCTCATATCATTTTTTCGTCAATATAAATTAATATATTAGTTGGACTAATAATTAAATGTTGTTTTAAATTAAACAATTGGACTGTATTCAAACTAATTCATTATAGTTGATTATATAATTGGATTATAGTAATCAATATATTTGAATTAATGATTTCAATTAATAGTTGATTTTATAATTGGATTATAGTAATCAATATAATTGAATTTAACCTATTAAATTATAGTTGATTAAATAGTTGGACTATAGTAATCATTATAATAAATAGTACCTAAAATCGTTGATTAAATAGTTGGACTATTAGAATCAAGATAATTGAAAGATTAGTGTTTAAAACATAATCCTGGGTGAAAATGTATTTAAACGACTTTAATTTTCAAATTGGGAATAAACTTCAGGATAGTCCTGAAAACTAAGAAGTTACTTTATTTGATAAAATAACATCTTAGGCCTAAGCCTGGAGTTAAGCAAATAGTAGAACATGATATTTGGAAGATTCATGTGATGATAACTTAAGTGCTTAATCCAATAAGCTTGCGAAATAGACTCCTTAATTTCTTAATCAGAACTAAGGATTATATCCTTATAGTATGATAATGAAATTGAAGGATCTTCATAGATCTATTCTCAGATCTTAGAAGTACAAATTGCAATAGTAAACTCTTGGAGAGTTAATGGCTATTCTCAAGGAGACAAAGCCAAAGTTTGCAATAAGGCAAGAAGTGCAAGGTGCACCTTACTTCGATATTCTAGAAGGCCAAGGCTTGGCCAAAGGCTTCTGGAGTATGGAAAAGGGGCAAAGGCAAAATCATTATAATCTTCTGGGAAGATAAAGGACATATACAAAGATGTCTGCCTGAATTGTGGCAAACGGGGACACAGAAGCGTGACTGCCGTATGGACAATGCAGACATGAAGGAAGTGAAGACGGTGCAAGGCTCCGACTTCAAATATGTTAGTCATAAATATGTTCACTACTAGTATTAAAATTGGATTTTAGATACTAAATGTGGTACATAAATATGTGCTGATGTGCAAAATCTGCTGAGAGCATGATACTGACTTCAGATGAGATTGTCTACGAATCGGAAACGGGACGACAGTCGCTGTTTTAACCATAGATACCTAAGTTTAGGAACTACCCTTAGGGTATGTACTTAAATTAGGAAACTGTTAAAATGTAACTAGTTTGACTAGGAACATTATCTCTATATCAGGGTTTAATCCGTTGCGGATATACCTTTATATTCTAGAACACTAAAGTGTTTTATTTTATAAAGATAATATTGAGATAAACACATTAGATGTGAATAACAGTATTTATATTTTGAATATAAATAAATCTCAAGCATACAACATGACAAACTAATAGCTCAAACTGAATTAATCAGTTGAGACTTGTTTGTGGCATTAATGTTGGGACATATTAAACAAGACTCGTATATCCACACTTTTGAAGAGTGGATACCAGGACGGATTTGACTCTATTCAAATAATGTCTATGAATCTAGTTTATTGGGCAAAGTGCCTAAAACACTCTTTACTTGGTAAAAGTACAAGTGCCACCGATCTGTTAGCCCTCGTTCATAGTGACGTAAGTGGGCCCATATCTAGCTAGGCTAGAGGTGGATATGAATGTTTCGTGAACTTTACGGATGTGGCATCGCGTTATGGTTATGTGTTTCTTTTGAAACACGGATCGGAAACTTTTGATATAATCAAAGAGTTTCGACTTGAAGTAGACAAACAGATCGGTTAAAGTATTAAACCGTCACGGTTAGACCATGATGAAAATACTTAAGCAATAAGTTTCTCAAGTACTTGGAAGAGTATAGTATTCTTTCAATGAGGACTCCTCCCGGAACACGTCAGTTTGACGGTGTGTCCGAACAGAGAAACCGAATCTTGTTGGACATGATAAGGTTATTCATGAGTCGCTCTGAGCTACCATTTCCTTCAACGGATACGCATAAACAGTGCAGAACTTATTTTGAATAAGGTTCCATCAAAATCTGTTTGACAGATTTCATATTAGATATGAACAGGAAAGAAACCGGGTTTCTCATTCCTGATGATTTGGGAATGTTAGGCATACGTTTGGATGATACCAAACAAGAACCCAAATCGGATAAGTGCCTAAGTTGTAGGTTATCCTAGGGAAACTAAAGTATAATACTTATACAACTCACAAGAGAACAATGTAATTGTTGCTCTCCATGCGGTTTTCCTAAGAGGAATACCGATATGCAGTGGTAAGTGGGAGGATAGTAAAACTCGATGAAAATCGGTGTAATACTTTTCCAGGCACTGATTCCTTAGTGGAACACAAATAGTTCATCAAGGATGAAACTATACCAATAATCTTTGAATACACAAGAACCGCGTAAGTCGGAGAGAGTCAGAAAACAACCTGGGGTATGGGTTTCTGATCTCACCTCGAAGTGATGTCAATCTTATTGAGGAATACGAACTGACTACGTATGAGGTAGTGATACAAGGTATCGACTCCCTATTATGGAAAAATGCCATGATGTCCCAAATGGATTCCATGTATACCAACTATGTTTGGATACTAGTTGATGTACCGGAAGGCATTGTGCCTATTGGTACTATATAAGTCTTCAAGGAAGACATACATGGAAGGCAACATACCAACGTACTAAGCTAGGCTTGTAGCGAAAATGTGTCGTTATCAACATAGTGTCGATTACGATGAAACCCTTTACCCGTTGCCATGGTTAAATCTATTTGGATAATGCTTGCTGATGCTGCATATTTCATTTATGAAATATGACAGCTGAAAGCCAAAACCGCTTTCCTTAACGGAAACTTTTTGGAGGATGTTTACAACATCGTGACGGTTTTGTCGTACCAAAACGAGCAAACAAGGTTTGCAAGTTATTCGATCCATGGATGGATTGAAGCAAGCATTGCGTTCTTGGAACGATATAGTTTTGATGTAATCATAATGGTATATGATTTAATTCAAAACGAAAATGATTCTTGTGTATATAAGGAGGTTAGTGGGAGCGCACTGAAAGTAAATGTCCTATAAGTAATGATAATACATCATTTCTTGGAAATGATATTCCCATAAAATACAATCGGTGAAAGCTTGGCTTTCATGAAAATTCTCCGTAGAATTCTTGGGAGAAACAACCTTTATTCTAGGAATAAAGATCTACCGGGATAGATCCAAAGGTTGTTAATACTCTCCGAGAACTCGTACATTGATAAATGTACACGACCTGGTGTCTCATACGCTTTGAGCATATGGAGTCACAATCGGGCCCATCCAAGTGATATTCATTGGATTGATGTTAAGAAAATCCTTTAGTATCTTAGAGATCTAAGGATGCTGTCTTAAAATATGGAGAAGGAGAACTTGAAGTGACTGGGTTCACTATTGCAAGTTTCCTAACTAATATAAACGACTAAAAGTCGCAAAAACGGTACTATACAGTTTGAATAACGGAACAGTGAGTTGGAAATCTTCCAAGCAAGAAACTGTTACCGAATAAACAACAAAAACGGGTTATTGTTGCAGCTGAGGCAACAATAGAAGCCTTCTGGATTGATAATAAATCTAATTAGATTAGATATAGTTCTGTTAGCAGCTGAGCTAGGCTACAACGCAGGCTAAAGAATTAATGGTCTCATCAACGATCCAGATATATATTTTGATTATTCATCTGATCCGTTCGGATCATACATAGTGGCGATGTGATGATCGTATAAATCGCATCAGATGATAATCATGCAAATCCGCTGACGAAAGACTTTTCCTCAGCAGAAGTTTGAGCGAACCGTGCATAGTTCGGGTGTAGGATACTTGAGTGATTGGCTATCGGCCAAGTGGGAGATTGTTGGACAGTTATGGCCCATAGCATCACTATTTGTACAGATCATGGTGTTGTTGTACAAATTAACTATGTCACAAAGGAAATTGCTCTCTTATCATTTGTAATTAGATTACCAAGATGTATAAATGACAGGAGGTTCTTATGATTAGTTCCTGGATTGAGATGATATGAGACAGTATCAATCCACGAAGGTTTAATCATTAAATATCCCTAGTCAGAGTATTATCGAAATTGGACATCGATAATACGGAAAAGACTGGTATTACACTTGTGCGCGTTGTGAGGGCATAACGGCATAGTTCTCATATATTTGGGTATAAAATACTCATGCAAGTGTGATAGGAGGTTGTGTTTTACCGATGGTACGGAAAACATATTCGCTCTGGATAGACCCATCGGAATTCCATTGGTAGTATGACTATGTGTCTATGGAAGTCCGAATCAGGGTAGGTGTATTTGATCTTAACCTGAGACTTGCACTGCTAATACTTGCGACAATCAATGTACTTTGGTTTAGGTCGTCCAGTGCTTTAACAGGTTCTGTGTACGCCTCTTCTGGATATATTGAGAATCGTAGTGTATTGGGTGTGATGTCGAGATGGAAGTATCACTCCAGTCATAGTGGAGATGATGATCACGTAGGATACGGAACTCGTTCTCTTATATGCTGCAGCTATCGGGATATTATGACTAGGTCATGTTTATCTGATTATAGAGACTTGTTACCAGAGATCCGATATGTGCTTCGTACGGGGCAGACACATTTCCAGCCATAGGCCTTGCACGTGACATCCGATATTGGATCGAAATACACAATACTACGTATATTACGCCTGATATAGATCACTTATTCCTGTAAGGATATTTCTGGAGAATTGGTTAGGCATGGCGCTTTGCTAGAAGCCAACATTGTCTTGTAAATCGGTAAAAATGTAGTACTAGGTACGTACGTGTTCGGATAGTCCGACGATCGGATTTACTGCCAACATATCTGGGGATCTCATGGGTCGCTTCCCGAAGATTCACCGATGACGTATGACTAGCACTTTATTAATCTGAGATTAATTAAAGATGAGAGAGAAAATTAATCTGGGATTAATTACGGAGATATTTTATCTGGGATAAAATATTAATAAAAGAGAGAGAATGATTAATTTGGAATTAATCGATAAAATAATATATTCGATATATTATACGAAATTTGATTTCGACGCGGAATTGAAATTAGATTTTAATTCGGGCGAACGAGTTAATTTATAATTAATTCATTAGCGACGTGAATAATAATTTTGCTAGGCATAATTATTTAATTATGACGCAACATAAAATTTGTTATTTTGGAATTAGCGAACCCGAGCCCGGGAGTGTTTGCGGGTGCACTCGCATTGTGAATTTAAGTGCGGCCCACAAGTCACATCAAGCATCAAATCATTAGTCACATCAAGCGTCAAATCACTTGTCACTTTAAGTGATGTGACAACTTGTCATTTGAGTGATTGATGGAAGTAGTTGGTTGGCTTTAATGCCATTTACCAATTTTGAATTTGGTAAATCAATTAATTGATTTTGGAAAATCAGTATTATGTATTAGATACACAAACCAATTAATTCATCTTCTCTCTCACTTTACACGGTTTGGAACCATTTCCCTCTCTCCCTCTCTCGGCTTTGAAGCCTTTTCTTTCTTCCATGGCCGATTGGATCAAGGATGAAGATGGTGATTTTTGTGGCAAAAATCACCCAGAGCTAGCACTCAAAAGAGGACATACAAAGGTGATAGGGAACTAATTTCATGAGCATGGAATCAAACAAAGCTTGGAGCTTCAAGGATCACCATGGCCGAAATCTTTGGAGGACAAAATTACCCCACTGCCGAGAGCTTCTAGGAGGAGTACAAGGATTTTGTTCGTTGCATCGTACAATCGATAATTGTAAGTATGTTTCCGCCATTCTTCGTTGAGTATTCACATGAGTTTCTTTGCTTGATTTGATCTCGGGACCTTAGAGAAACCCAACAAAAATCTCAATTGATTAATATATACTGGAATAACTCTTATTCATATATTAGCCAACCACCGCTTTATATGATCAAGGAATTTTGATTAATATTTAATCATTCTTTTGTGAATTTCACTTGTTGTTTTGGAACCCTTGGACTTAACTAGTGAAGTGCCGCCGTAGGGTAGGTCAGTTCACCAGATACATCTAGAGTCTCTATCCTCTTGGAATCCAAACTTGATATTGACCCAAAATGAACATTATATGTAGGGGATGAAAACAAAGCCGTCTCGAGGCGCCTTTTGAATCTCACATTTTCAGCCTAACAACGGAAATCCCGGGATATACTATCATATATCCCTCTCACACTCACTATTTTAAAGTTAAGATTTCTATTTTAAAATATCTTACTAGTGTGAATAAATTTATGGCGGCTAAATCATAATTTTTATTTACACTAGTACATTATTAGTGACCTAACCAATTTTAACTCTTAAAATTTAACTCACTAATATCCATTAGTCTCTACTAATTATTTTACTCAATTAAACTAATTTAATTGAAGTGGTTTTAGTGACCTATTATATTTTAATCTTAAAATACTAGAACACTAACACGTTTAAAATTTCAAAAAAATTCTAAAGTGGTTAAAATTTAATTAAACATTTAATTAATCTAAGTGCGTTATAAAGTCCAATGGTACGTGGAGTTATATCCCGAGGGAAAATCACATTACCGTCCATTCAGAATTGGCTATGAAATTTACGTTCGGGTTTCCATCCGATTTACCAATGGAATTCATGATGCACTTATTAAGCCCATTTTTTTAGAATTTCCAATTTTAAACTATAAAACCAATTAATCTAATTAATCGTTTTTCATGCATATCATATTCTAATTTGACCATTTTAAATCTCATAAAATCATATTTTATGTCTAGAATATTTATGCATCCAAAACATGTTATGGCACGTAAAAATACAATAGTAGACACCATAAGTTATATGACATGTTATTCAAACATTTCAAATTAAACATACATACAACAAAAAAAATAATTTTGCATTTACCGGGCTCTTATTTATCCTATATTAATCTAATTATTATAAGACATTCCCAAGGCATTCCTTGGTCTTCAAATCTTTGATGCATGGTGGTGTTGACTCTTTTTACGACTTTGGTGCTCCAAATTAAAAAAATTGAAATTTTACATAGGAAAATTAAATTACAACATTTGTAAAGATTGTCCTTATGGCCTTACATCCCAAAACCAAAACCAATGTAAAATAAGAGTCGAAAAAATTTACGACCAATGCAAAAAACCATTCATCAGATTAATCAACAATAACCATTCATCTCATTAATATAATTTTGTGCCTACTCATCTAAACATGCATATTATTATTTATAACTCATATAAATAAATAAAAATAGTAACTTTAAATGAAAAAGAGAAGGGTTAATAACACTTTTCAACCTCGCTCTTGATGCCAATTGTAGGAACCACTTTCATAGCGTAGCGAAAGCACGTTAGGGACCTGGGATCGGACTATAAAAAATTTTATGCCCTTCTCTCCTTAAGGCCAAATGTGACCAGCTCTCCCACTGAAATTTTACTTCTGTTTTTAACAAAATTTTAACCCCGGAACAGCCCCTGAACTGCAGTGAAAATTTGGACTGTTTTGGACCCAAAATGCTCCCAGCTTACTGCCCAAATCAGCCCTTGTTTGCGTCAATTGCCACTGAATTACAGGTCTGATTTTTCAGATAAAATCATCCCTAAAAGAGTCCTAAAACACCCTTTTATGTTCCCAAAAATTTTGGATTAAAAGGAAATCAAACCAAGCCCCGTAACACTTTTTGGGCATGTGGCAGTGAGCAGAAAATTGGTCATTGCCGTGTGATGTGTTTTGAAGATGAAAAATAAAAATTTGGTTCGACACCAAATATCCTTCCGTGCTATATCTCGTCACCAATAGAAAATAGGGTGGGCTACACTCACAATCTTATCTCTAAACTCTTTAGAGATCAAGTTTCACACTAGTTTTTCTTATGGCTTTTTTTTTCTTTTTTTTCTTCTTTTCTTTTCTGAACACTTTAGAGAATTGCAAGAACAGGAGAGGTGGAGGCTAGGGTTTAGAATGAGAGGCTTAGGCGAAAAGAAAATCTAATTTTCTTTTTATACCTAGGGTTTTATTTTACAAAATAAAACAAAACTTTTCCCTTTCCCCTATAACAATAATCGGCCACCCTAGGATTTTTTTCAAAATTTTGTAACATATCATTTAATTTCCATAAAGACATTATATGTTACAAAAAAGAAAACGTTATCACCTATTAAAAGGTGTAACTTCCAAAATCAAAACCAATGGTTTCCAAAATCCAAAATTTAGAAATTTCAAATTTACCCTTTATTAAATTATATCATATATAATTTAATGACATGTGATTAATTATCATATAATTATAAAAATTATATTTTAAACTTAACATATAGTTTAAAGTGTGACAAAATAATATTATTAATCATATTAATAATATTTACATATGTGAGTATATAATTGGACTATCCATTTATATTTAATCTACTACAGTATATCGAGCTAGCACGGGGACCAAATGGACCTACGGTTCCGAGCTCCAATAATCCCGAAATATAAATTAAGCTCTTAATTGAATATTCTGAATTATTAACCCCGGGTTATTCCATTAAAAACCTGAAGCTGCACTCTCCTTGCCGCAGATAGATAAATTAAGTCGAACCACGTCGGTGTCCATCGATATAGTCATTACATATGGATTCGACCTTCACGAGTATCTCGTAATTAGAGCTGGGTCATAATATCTGTTATACCCCTCTAATTATTTTTACCTTAAATACCATTAATTCTATAATTAACAATTTATTCATAACCATTAAGAATGTTAATCTTTCTATTCGTAATAGAAAGACTTGAGCGTTCTAACCATTCAAATACTGAATCAACCCTCAAGGGAGATACTCCTATACTTCTTATAAGAATGAGTGAACTCCATATCTATGTAAAACGTCCTCAGCTACACACCAAACCATGTCCCCAAAGTACGTAGCTTTTGGTCGGGATTGCTACACCAATCTCACATTTGTAAATCAAAGGACATAGTCCGCCATGCAGGAGTTCGTAGTACACTCAAGATTAAGATCAATCTATATTTGATCATCTAGTAGATCAAAATGAGTTTCTTTATTTACTAGATATTATAAGAAACTCATTTCTATTTGGGTCTAGTCTTATATGATCACATCATATAAGTGTTGGTGATTATCTAGGGTCCCAAGGATCACAAATCAAGCATGAAACATAAGTGAATACATTCGAGAAGTTGCGGAATACTTACATCGAGCGGTTGAGCGACACCGATGCAACAAAAATTAAATTTTCTGCCTGGTCTGCTCCATTTTGGCGTCCATTGATGCTCCTTGAACAAGCTCCAAGCTTCGTCAAACGAATCTCGGCTCATGGGTGGACTTCCCTATCATCTTCGCATGTCTCGTAGTGTGCTAGCACTTGCAATATTTGCCACAAAAATCCAACTCTTGGCTTCCCTTGTTCACGTTTTTAACCCAGAAAAACAGTGAAGAAATAGCACTCCAAGGGCGTGAGAAGAGGGAGAAGGAGAGAATGAGAGATGAAATGAAAATGTGTAATTGTTTTTGGTAAAATGAATTTTTAAAAAACATATACCAACTTTGCTTTCAAAAAGTCAAAGTAATTAAAAAACAATATATTCCATTCAAGATTTTAAAAGCTTTTAACAACTCCCATCAAGTCACATCTATCATTCAAGTTGTCAAGTCACATCACTCAAAGTGACAAGTGATTTGACGCTTGATGCGACTAGTGATTTGATGCTTGATTTGCTTTGCCGCACTCGAATTCGAAATGCGAATGTGCTTGCAAATAATCTCGGGCTCGGGTTCGCTAATTCCAAATTAACGAATTTTCCATTGCGACGTAATTAAATGATTACCCCTAGCGAAGTCATTATTCACATCGCTAACGAATTAATTCTAAATTAATTCGTTCGCCCGAATTAAAATCTAATTTTAATTCCGCGTCGAAATCCAATTTCATTTAATATATCAAATATATTAATTTACCGATTAATTCCAAATTAATCGTTCTCTCTCTTTAAATGATATTTTATCCTAGATAAAATATCTCCGCAATTAATCCCAGATTAATTTTCTCTCTCTTCTAATTAATCCCAGATTAATATAGAGTGTGAGTTATACGTCATCGGTGAATCTTTGGGAAGCGACCCATGAGATCCCCAAATATGTTGGCAGTAAATTCGGTCGTCGGACTATCCGAACACGTAAGTACCTCGTACTACGTTTATACCGATTTACAAGACAAGGTTGGCCTCTAGCAAAGCGCCATGCCTACCAAATTCTCCGGAAATATCCTTACAGGAGTAAAGGATCTGTATCAGGCGTAGTATACGTAGTATTGCGTATTTCTGTCCAGTATCGGATGATCACATGCGAGGCCTGGGGCTGGTACAGTGTCTGCCCCGTACGAAGCATATATCGGATTACAAGCAAATAGTCTCTTTAATATCGGATAATCATGACCAAGTCATATTATCCCGACGGTTGCAACCTTATATAGAGAACCAGTTCTGTATCCCTGCGCGATCATCAACTCCATATTACTGGAGTGACACTTCCATCTTGACATCACACCCAACACACTACGATTCTCGATATACCCAGCATTGGCGTACACAGGAACCGGTTAAAGCCCTGGACGACCTCAACCAAAGTATATTGATTGTCGTATGTATTAGCGGTGCAAGTCTCAGGTTAAGACCAAATACACCTACCCTGATTTCGAATTTCCATAGACACATTGTCATACTACCAATGGAATTCCGATGGGGTCTTATCCAGAGCGAAGCTGTTTCACGTACCATCGGTGAAGCACAACCTCCTATTACACTTGCATGAGTATCCTATACCCAAATATATGAGAACTATGTCGTTGTGCCCTCACAACGCGCACAAGTGTAATACTAGTCTTTTATGCATTCATCGATGTCCTATCTCGATAATGCTCTAACTAGGGATATTTAATGATTTATCCTACGTGGACTGATACTGTCTCATATCATTCTCCGTCCAGGAACAAATCACAAGGACCTCCTATCATTTATATATCTAGGTGATCTAATCACAAATGATAAGAGTGCAATCTCCTTTGTCACATAGTTAATTTGTACAACAACACCGTGATCTGTACAAATAGTGACGCTATGGGTCATAATTGTCCAACAATCTCCCACTTGGCCTATAGCCAGTCACTCGAGTGCTTGACACCCGAACTATATACGGTTGGCTCAAATTGCTGATGAAAGACTTTCGTCAGCGGATTTTCATGATTATCATCTGATGCGATTTATTCGATCATCACATCGCCATGATGTATGATCCGAACGAATCAGATGAATATCGAAGTATGTATCTGGATCGTTGATGAGACCATTAATTCTTTAGCCTGTGCTCGAGCCTAGCTCAGCTGCTAACAGAACTATATCTAATCTAATTAGATTTGTTATCGACCCAGAAGGCTTCTATTGCCGCTTCAGCTGCAGCAATAACCCGCATTTGTTGTTTATCCGGTAATACTATCTTGCTTGGAAGATTTCCAGCTCACTGTACCGTTATTCAAACTGTATAGTACCGTTTGCGACTTATAGTCGTTTTATCGGTTTAGGAAACTTGCAGTAGTGATCCCAATCACTTCAAGTTCTCCTTCTCCACAGATTAAGACAGCATCATTAGTTCTCTAAGATACTAACGGATGTTCTTAACTTCAATCCAGTGACTATTACTCGGATTGGCCAGTTTGTGAATCCATATGCTCAAAGCGTATGAGACACCAGGTCGCGCACATTTTTCAATGTACGATTCCACAGAGAGTTTTCGAAAGTCAAGCTTTCGTCGATAGTTATTTTATGGGAATATCATTTCCAAGAAATGATGTATTATCATTATTTATAGGACAGTGATTGGCAGTGCGCTCCCACTAACCCTCTTATATACACAAGAATCATTTCGTTTTGAATTAAATCATAAACCTTTATGATCACATCAAAACGAAAATTCCAAGAACATATGCTTGCTTCAATCCAAACATGGATCGAATAACCTGCAAACCTTGTTTGCTAGTTTTGGTACGACAAAACCGTCAGGATGTTACAAACATCCTCCAAAAGGTTTCCATTTCAGGAAAGAGATTTTCCGTAAAGCTGACATATTTCACTAATGAAACATGCAGCAGTTCCAAGCATTATCCAAATGGATTTACCATGGCAACAGGTAAAAGGTTGAATCGTAATCAACACAATGTTGATAACGATACATTTCCGCTAAAAGCCTAGCTTTATACGTTAGTATGTTGCCATCCATGTACGTCTTCCTTGAAGACTAATACAGTACCAATAGGCACAATGCCTTACGGTACATCAACTAGTATCCAAACTAAGTTGATATACATGGAATCCATTTCGGACTCATGACACTTTGTCATAATAGGGAGTCGATACCTTGTATCACTTCCTCATACGTAGTTAGTTGGTATTTCTCAATAATATAGACATCTTTATGAGGTGAGATCAGAAACCCATACCCCAGGTTGTTTTCTGACTCTCTCCGACATACGCGGTTCTTGTGTATATAAAGATTAATGGTATAGTTTTATCCTTGATGAACTATTTATGTTCCATTAGGAATCGGTGCATGGAATAGTATTACTCTAATTTTCATCGAGTTTTACTGTCCTCCGACTTACCACTGCATATCGGTATTCCTCTCAGGAAAACCGCATGGTGAGCAACAATCTAATTGTTCTCTCGTGAGTTGTATAAGTACAATACTTATGCTATCCCTAGGATAACCTACAATTGGCACGAAATCTGTCAAACATATTTTTATGGAACCTTATTCAAAATAAGTTATGCACTGTTAAAGTGTATCCGTTGAAGGAAATGGTAGCTCAGAGCGACTCATGATTAACCTTATCATGTCAAACAAAATTCGGTTTCTCGGTTCGGACACACCGTTACCTTGACGTGTTCCGAGAGGAGTCCTCATTTGAAAGAATACTATACTCTTTCAAGTATATTAGAAACTTATTGCTTAAGTATTTTCCATTACGGTCTTACCGTGACGGTATAATACTATAGCCGATCTGTTTGTCTACTTCGTGTCGAAACTTTAAAAGTTTCCGATTTGTGTTCTTCAAAAGAAACACATAACCATAACGCGTTGCCACATCCGTAAAGGTCACGAAATATTCATATCCACCTCTAGCCTAGCTAGACATGGGCCCACTTGCTCCACTATGAACTAGGGCTAACAGATTGGTGGCATTTACACTTTTACCAAGTAAATAGTGTTTTAGGCACATTGCCCAATAAACTAGATTCGTAGACTTTATTTGATTGGAATCAAATCAGTCCGAGTACCCACTCTTCAAAAGTGTGGATATACGAGTCTTGTTTGATTTTGTCCCAGACTACAACACCACAATATGTTTCATCTGATCAAATCAGTTTGAGCTATTTGTTTGTCATTATATATGTTTGAGATTTATTTATATTCAAAATATAAATGATGTTATTCACATCTAATGTGTTTATCTCAATATCATCTTTATATAATAAAACACTTTAGTGTTCTAAAATATAAAGGTTCACCCTCAGCGGGTTAAACACTGATATAGAGATAATGTATCTAGTCAAACTAGTTACATTATAACAGTTTCCTAATCCTGCTCATAGCAGATTCTGAACATCAGTATATATTTATGTACCACACTAAGTATTTAAAATCTAATTTCAATACTAGTAGTGAACACAATCTTGACAAACATATTTGAAGTCGGAGCCTTGCACCGTCTTCAATTCCTTCATGTTTGCTTTGTTCAAATGGCAGTCACGCTTCCGCGATCCCGTTTGCCACAATTTAGGCAGACATTTTGGGATATGTCCTTTATCTTTCTAAAAGATTATAATGATTTTGCCTTTGCCATTTTTCAACATTCCAGAAGCCTTTGGCCATGCCTCGGGTTTCTAGAATATCGAAGTAAGGTGCGTCTTGCGCTACTTGCCTAATTGCAAACTTTGACTTTGTCTTCTTGAGAATAGTCATTAACTCACCAAGAGTTTACTATTGCAATATTAGTACTTCTAAAATCTAAAATAGATCTTTGAAGATCCTTCAATTTCTTTATCATACTTTAAGGATCTAATCCTTAGTTCTGATTCAGAAATTAAGGAGTATACTGCGGTAAGTATAATGGATTAAGCACCAAAGTTATCATCACAATAATCTTCCAAAGATTATGCTCTACTATTTGCTTAACTCCGGGCTTTAGGCATAATATGTTATTTTATCAAATAAAGTAACTTATTATTTTTCCAGGACCATCCTGAAATTATTCCCAATTTGAAAATTAAAACCATTTAAATACATTTTCCCCAGGATTATGTTTTAAATGTCAATCTTTCAATTTTATCTTGATTCTAATAGTCCAACTATTTAATCAACGATTTAGGTACTATTTATTATAATGATTACAATAGTCCAACTATTTAATCAACTATAATTTAATAGATTAAAATCAATTATATTGATTACTATAATCTAATTATAAAATCAACTATAAATGAATAGTTTGAATATATAGTCCAACTATTTATTAAAGCAACAATTTAAATATTAGTCCAACTAACATTTAATATATATGACGAATGATATTGTTTGAGCGCGTATGGCGAGTAATTAAACGAATATTGCAAATTCAATTCTTGCCTCCCACTATTTTTCGGCGAGCCTCTAACCCTCTGTCGAGTACTTGGGAAACCGCGTTTCCTAGTGGGCTAGGATCCCGTTAAATATCACACAATCTTGACTTTGGCCAACAAATTGTATGATAATTAACTAGGTAGATCTCTAAGATCAATTGGATCCAATCCAATTCCTAGATCCGGTAGGGGGACGTCCAAGTACGAAACATATATCTTATATATGCCAATACATCCAATGTATTACCTAACCTTTTTCCTCTGAATCAACTAAGCTTTGGCTTTGGCACAACAAACTTAGTGATCCCAGTCAAGCGCGACCCATTGACCATGGAAAGCTTCGTAATCAATGTCGATGGACAAGAAGTGGTCTTGACTTTGGCCAACAAACCACAACTTGGACAAGACACCGATATGGAACAAAGCTCTCGTGATTCAAACACATCTTCGCCAGACAAAGGCCTTGACTTTGGCCAACAAACCAATGCCGTCTTAGATCTTGAGTAAGAATCACTCAATGGAAGGAATGACGCTTAATATTTAGCGAGGGTTTTTCGCGTGCAAATTGGCAACCAATTTATTATCTTTGTTAAGGTCTCATCATCATACACCCTTAAACATGCATTCTAAATACATAATAAAGCGCATATGAAAAATAATAATGGTATGTGGATGGATACTTTACACATTGATCCTAGATCAAATCTCTCCATTTCTCTCTCCCGCTAGCACAAAAATTTATTCTACCTGTTACACTACACTTCTAAAGAAACCTCATTTACATTGAGGGGAATAGGTGAGAAGAGAATACAAAGAATAAGGAGGTGATAAGGCTGGACACGCAGGTCCAATTAATAAATTCAAAATTTATTACAAAAATTTCTAAAAATTGCCCCACCCATCTAATATCCATCTGATATACATTATTCATGCATCACAACCATGTATTCACACAAGCATGTTATCAATCAATCTAATCAAATTAATTAATCTGATAATTAGTGATCATCCAATGTTCAAACAACGATTTGATTTTGTTCGAGTCAAACTCGTTTTGCGAATAAGTACTTAAAGTACGAATTCTTGAATTAAATTAAACTACAACATTAAATCTAATTTAATATGCATTTAATTATAATTCACTATTTAATTCCAAATTAAATGTCACACTTTATTTACGAACCTTTACGACTTAAATTCCAAATTTAATCGTTACGGGTCTCAAAGCCCGATTAACGTCCAACGTCAATTTAATTAAAGTCCAATGGGCTTTTAATTAATTTCTTAAGGCGTGGACTTTTGGTCAACTCAGGTCAAACCGACAACCAAAGTCCAATCCGGGAATTACCCCATAAGCCTTTAAATCAATTTTGGCCCATTAGGCCCAATTAAACTTTAAAGGTCATTAAGTCGCATTTGGGCTTTATGGACGGTGTTTGGGCCAATTGGATCCAATCCAATTTGCCTTAACCCAACTTTGTACAACAAAGCCCATTTAGCCCATTTACAACATTTCAAGCCCAATTTCCAAAATTAGCCCAATTAACTAAATTACTAAAATCCAATTTTACAATTTAATTAATCAAAGTGCATTAACATAATTAATCACCCAAATCATTATTTCCAAAACATAAATTAGGCTAATTAATCATGCTCATCTACATCAATTAGTAACCAACACAAATTAATCAAAAATCAAACCCAATCATGCTTCTTGACTCTCGGCTATTTGGGGAATTTTGTCCGATTCGGTTTCAATCCAATTAAACGCACAATCGACATTAAATTATCATCCCGAATGATTTCCAACACATCCAATTGTCAAAAATCAAAAATCCCAAGACATCAAATAGGGCATCAAATTCGGCCATGACCAAAATATTGGGGAAATTTGTTCCAAACACAATTTTAACAAATTGATCCAATCAATCCTTAATTCAAACACATTTAAACATATTAATCCATCCAATTTGATTAATCATGCTCAAAATCAAGTTTGCCCAATTTTAAGCCCTAAATAATTTCCATGCTTTTAACCAAGCTCTTGATACCATTGTTGGATATTCTAAGGGTCATAATAATCACAAATCAAGCATGAAACATAAGTGAATACATTCGAGAAGTCGCGGAATACTTACATCGAGCGATTGAGCGACGCGGAGGCAACAAAAATTAAATTTTCTACCTTGTGAACTGCGGCAGTGAGCTCACTGGTCTGCTCCATTTTGGCGTCCATTGATGCTCCTTGAACAAGCTCCAAGATTCGTCAAACGAATCCCTGCTCATGGGTGGACTTCCCTATCACCTTCGCATGTCTCGTAGTGTGCTAGCACTTGCGATTTTTGCCACAAAAATCCAACTCTTGGCTTCCCTTGTTCACGTTTTTAACCCAGAAAAACAGTGAAGAAATAGCCCTCCAAGGGCGTGAGAAGAGGGAGAAGGAGAGAATGAGAGATGAAATGAAAATGTGTAATTGTTTTTGGTAAAATGAATTTTTAAAAAACATATACCAACTTTGCTTTCAAAAAGTCAAAGTAATTAGAAAACAATATATTCCATTCAAGCTTTTAAAAGCTTTTAACAACTCTCATCAAGTCACATCTATCATTCAAGTTGTCAAGCCACATCACTCAAAGTGACAAGTGATTTGACGCTTGATGCGACTAGCGATTTGACTTGCCGCACTCGAATTCGAAATGCGAATGCGCTCGCAAATAATCTCGGGCTCGGGTTCGCTAATTCCAAATTAACAAATTTTCCGTTGCGGCGTAATTAAATGATTACGCCTAGCGAAGTCACTATTCACATCGCTAACGAATAAATTCTAAATTAATTCGTTCACCCGAATTAAAATCTAATTTTAATTCCGCGTCGAAATCCAATTTCGTTTAATATATCAAATATATTAATTTACCGATTAATTCCAAATTAATCGTTCTCTCTCTTTAAATGATATTTTATCCTAGATAAAATATCTCCGCAATTAATCCTAGATTAATTTTCTCTCTCTTCTAATTAATCCCAGTTTAATATAGAGTGCGGGTTATACGTCATCAGTGAATCTTTGGGAAGCGACCCATGAGATCCCTAGATATGTTGGCAGTAAATTCGGTCGTCGGACTATCCGAACACGTAAGTACCTCGTACTACGTTTATACCGATTTACAAGACAAGGTTGGCCTCTAGCAAAGCGCCATGCCTACCCAATTCTCCGGAAATATCCTTACAGGAATAAAGGATCTGTATCAGGCGTAGTATACGTAGTATTGCGTATTTCTGTCCAGTATCGGATTATCACATGCGAGGCCTGGGGCTGGTACAGTGGCTGCCCCGTACGAAGCATATATCGGATTACGAGCAACTAGTCTCTTTAATATCGGATAATCATGACCAAGTCATATTATCCCGACGGTTGCAACCTTATATAGAGAACCAGTTTTGTATCCCTGCGCGTTCATCAACTCCATATGACTGGAGTGACACTTCCATCTTGACATCACACCCAACACACTACGATTCTCGATATACCCAGCATTGGTGTACACAGGAACCGGTTAAAGCCCTGGACGACCTCAACCAAAATATATTGATTGTCGTATGTATTAGCGGTGTAAGTCTCAGGTTAAGACAAAATACACCTACCCTGATTTCGGATTTCCATAGACACATAGTCATACTACCAATGGAATTCCGATGGGGTCTTATCCAGAGCGAAGCTGTTTCCTGTACCATCGGTGAAACACAACCTCCTATTACACTTGCATGAGTATCATATACCCAAATATACGAGAACTATGCCGTTGTGCCCTCACAACGCGCACAAGTGTAATACTAGTCTTTTATGCATTCATCGATGTCCTATCTCGATAATGCTCTGACTAGGGATATTTAATTATTTATCCTACGTGGACGGATACTGTCTCATATCATTCTCCGTCCAGGAACAAATCACAAGGACCTCCTATCATTTATATATCTAGGTGATCTAATCACAAATGATTAGAGTGCAATCTCCTTTGTCACATAGTTAATTTGTACAACAACACCGTGATCTGTACAAATAGTGACACTATGGGTCATAATTGTCCAACAATAAGGTGCCTCCATTCTCATATCTCCACATGGATAATCCTATATCAAGGTCGCCACACAAATATAGAATGGACTGCAGCTATAGATAAACCAAAAACAAAGTACATTCTTTGTTTGCTCTCTATGACTATTTTAGATTACTAACTTCAGACCTAAATCATCTTGTGTATAATACTCATATATTAAGTCTGGAGGTACATAAGTAATCTAGGGTAAACAATATAATTTACATTATGCGATATTAAACAAACACTTTGACAAATGAATAATGTATCATTTTATTTCATATAATATAATTTCGTTTACATTACATGAAGCTCTATGACATATATCTGTAGGCATTGTATTTTTGCATATAAAACCCGATGATGTGTCTCATTTGGAGGCACTACCTTTTGAGTCACGGAAGCCGCAGGAAACGGATATCGGAAGGGGAAATTCAGAATAAACAAGGTTCACTATTTTTGTTCGTGCTGCGTTCGTGTATGCGTTCGAACGGCAAACAGATTGCGGGCGTTCGAGGAAGCGTTCGAACGATATCGGTAATTATGGTTTTGCTGCTAGCCTCAACCCAAGCCCAATTAGCCCACCAAGCCCATAAGACACATCCTAATTAAATCAAATATTAATTAAAATAAAAGTCAATTAAATAAAATATTTAAACCATTTACCAATTAAATAAAACATAAAATATAATCATACCTAATCTAAACCAATCAAATATAATCATACCAAGTTAAAATCAATCAACCATATATTATTCCAAAACTTAAAATAATGTATGCCTAATCAACATAAACTAAATATTCAACCTTCCCTATCTAGCCAAGATTTTTTCCCCCCTCAATCTTTGACTTCCCTTATCCAACAACAAATCAAATCCCTCTTTAATTAGCCAAATCCCTTTCCTTGTCAAGCCTAACCCTTTGCCTATAAAAAGAACCCTTCACCAACCTTCTCAACCCTAGCTAGCTCATACACATAAGATACACACAACTCACACAAAAACTTGGAACAGTCCGTTGAAACGTCAAAACATGTGACCTGAATAGCGAGCAGCAAAACAGAGGCCGAACAGTAGCAAATCGGAGTCTAAAGCAGCAGCGAAAGACGGAGAACGACGACTCCAAACAGTGAGACAACGAACGAGAACAGTGAACCAGTGAACCGAAAGAGTTGCGGAGCATCCACCCTTCCAACGACCGTGTGCCGTACATCCGAGAGGTGATTTAAAAGGTTAGACCTGAGGGTACTTTTCACACTCATCTTTATTTGATTTTTGTTATTTATTTTGATCGTATTTTACTTATTTGTTAAATATCGTTTGTGTATGATGTGTGTTGTGGGTATTGGATGAATGAGAGACGTGTCAACTCTCGCGGTATATCGGATGGAAACCCTGACATAAATTTCATAGTCGATTCCGAATGGATGGTAATATGATCTGTACTCGGGACACAACTCCACGTACCGCTTGAGTAAACGGCACCCTCTTTTGTTTTGTGTTGCTTTTGTTTATTTTTCGTCACTTGAATTCTGTATGTTGTTTATTTATGCATGATTCAATCGAGCGCATGGGCTTAGTAAGTGGAATGAAAAATCCCCTATGGGGAGGGGTTAAAGCCATTTACCACGATGCTTTGCCGCGCCGGTTGATGTGTGTTCGGTTGGAAGCAAGATACGTTCAATCGGGCATACTTAGTTTGATATTATTGTCTTTATCTTTTTATGCATGGTTCAATCAAGCGCATGGGCTTAGTAAGTGGAATGAAAGATCCCTTATGGGGAGGGGTTAAAACCCTTTACCACGATGTTTTGCCGCGCCGGTTGATGTGTGTTCGGATTGGATGTAAGATGTGTTCAATCGGGCATACTTGGTTTTGATATGATTGGCTTTATTTTTGCATGTATGATGCGATCGAGCGCATGGGCTTAGTGAGTTAGTCCAAAGGTCCTCTATTTGAGAGACGAAGAGCCTAAAAGGCCACATTTGTGACACTACTTCGCCGCGCTGGACAAAGTGTGTTTGGGTTGAATGTACGTTCAATGGGGCATACGAAGTCCTACACTTTTATTGTCTTTATTTCATGTGTTGTGATGTGACGCGTATGGGCTTAGTATGTTGGTCCAAAGGTCCTCTCTTTGAGAGACCAAGAGCCCCAAAAGGCCACCTTTACGGCAGTACTTCACCGCGCCCCTTTATTTTGTTGTTTATGTATTGCGTCCCATTTCATGCATCAGGTCTGTTCCCGTTCGAACGCGTTTACGAACGCAACTCGAACGCGCATGCATTTTGCCTTATCATGCATCAGGTCTCATTTCCGTTCGAACGCGTTCACGAACGCCATACGAACGTGAGCATTCTGTTTCATTTCCGTTCGAACGCGTTAACAAACGCCATACGAACGTGAGCATTCTGTTTCATTTCCGTTCGAACGCGTTATCAAACGCCATATGAACGCGAACCTTCTGTTTACCATTCAAACGCGTTTACGAACGCTACACGAACGCGAACACACTGAACTGAGACATATTCATCACATGCCATGTATAATTGTTTCTTAGGTGATTTTTTTATGGAACCACACATAGTCATTCTTATCTTTGTGCATATAATAATGAAAAGCATGTTTATTCCATTAGTTGCGTCATTTGCCTTAGTCTTGATTTAACGCATTACGATTCATATACCTATGCCATGATGACTTTGAAGTATTATTTCTTGTGATATATCGGATGGAAACCCAGACATAAATTCCGTAGCCGATTCCGAATGGACGGTAATGCGGTCTGTACTTGGGATACAATTCCACGTATCACTTGGAAAAGTGCTCACATGTATGCTTGTGCTGTTATTATGTATGCTTGTGTTTTTCATGAATATGATATGCTGAATGAAGTTGTATGTTCGTTGTTACTTTGAGGTATTTTCAGGCATGTGTTCTTAGATGTGAGATATATGTGAAATGTATGTATAAGTTTTATTTTGTACCCGTGAATTTAGAAGCATGATACTCTTGGAAATAAGTGCTACTTAAGCCTGATTAAATTATCACATAAATCCTGTCATTGCAAGTGGCATAAGTAAGGGACCATTCCGAACCCAATGGTTTGAGGTCTTCCCTTGCGAGGGGTGAGTGCGGCCTTAAATCTCATTTTCCCGGTTCACACCGGGTGGCGACTCCATTATTCTCCGGTTTAGTCCCCCGTGGCTACTCCGTACTCCCGACCGGGCCGCGAGCCCGGGACAACATGCGTCGCCCCAGATTCCTGTGTTCCCATAGTCTGGCGACTCCACTGGGGATAGAGAATCGGCCCCGAAATATTGTCTTGTGATGTTTGGATTTATGTTTTAATTGACCGTGTCTATAGTGGATAAAGTCAGGGTTTAATCAAAGGCATTTTGAGGCTAGGTAATGGTTTGGTGTCTTCCTTCATTCACTACCTTTCTAGAAGGAAAAGCTGTGAAGGCACCTAGATAGCCATCTACTAGTAGCCTATTGTGATGGACTAATTTGGAGGACTCGTTGTTTATTCCTGACACCAAGCGATAAAAGCCTAAGAGGCTTGGGTATTTAAGTGAGCCTCGCTCCACCTTCCCTCTGGGGAATCAACAACGGGAAATCCATTTGACAGTCCGTCACACACCATAGCTCATTGGCACGTACCTTAGTGTATAAAAAAGGGTGCGCTCACTTGGTTGCTCGAACCCTTGAGTGGGGAGACCTAGTTGTGGGCCATCCTTCGCCGATGAGAGCCTTTGTCTATACTCTTGTGAACCCACCCATAGACCGGGGTTGTATGGTTAAAGTAACAATTATTTCCTTGAGTATGTGCTTGTGGACCATCCTCATTTGGATGCAGTTGGACCATTGTCAGAAATGCGAACTTGCTGGGCCATTTAAACTGGGGCGAGTTCGTACCTTATGACCATTGGGCCCAAAGCTTCTGAAATGTTGATGGGCCATTCTGTAGAAATTATTGTTGTATGTTTGCATTATCTTTCTTTGTGCTTATGTTCAGAACATTACCATTTGGATTTAGTTGGGCTCCTTGGCATAAGATGTGTACTCGTTGGGCCATTTAAATTGGGACGAGTTCACTCCTATGACAGTTAGCCCAAAAGCTTCTAAAATGATAACGGGCCGATTTGTTTGAAATTTTAGTTGATTTAGTATGTTATATATGTTACATGCATCTCATGCACCCCTGCATACATACATCAAACCATTGTGTTCTGAAAGCCATCATAGATTCCCGTTGGGTAGAAAAAAGGGAAGACTCACCAAAATACTGAGAACAGATATGAGTGAATCAGATATGAGGTATCCCGGATAGATCCGTTGGAAAATGGCTTCGCCAAGATTACTGAACAGTTGCAAGCCTTGACTACTGCCATGACAAATATGGCTGTGCCCCGTGCCGGGGGAAATTCTGAGAATGTGAGGCGTGATGAGCCTTCGAATGGGTAGGGGGATGATGTCCCCACTTTTGATGATGACATGGCAGAATATGCAACAGGCAGAGCGATTGGGTCTCAGGCAGAATTTCAGAAGCTTGGGATCAGGTTGAAATAGTTACCCGCAAAATGAGGGGTAAGAATGAGGATTTGTTAGATTATGAGGCAATGACGTTCGGAGAACAGCTGCCAGCTCAGTTTAAAAAATGCCCGACATAGCCAAGTTTAATGGGAATAGAGACCCACCGAAAGTCCATCTGCAGCAATATGTCTCAGTCATGAGTTCAGTGGGCCTATCACAGCGCCAAGTCCAAAAGATGTTTGGGATGTCACTCGAGGGGGCACCTATGGTTTGGTATCATAGCCTTGAGAAGAAGGTTAAGGAAGATTGGAAGGAACTAGCTGATGCTTTTCTGAAGCAGTATGTTACAGACTTAGAAATTGACTTGTCACTCCGTGATTTGGAGAACACTAAGCAGAAGCTGGAAGAAAGCTTCAAGGAGTATGTAGACCGCTGGAGATGACAGCTCCTGAAAATACAGACTCGGCCCTCTGAGAAGGACCAGATTAAAGTGATCATCAAGGGCACTAAGCCCTCGATCTACAGCAAGTTGAGGAGGATGACCTCCATGATTGTTGATTTTCGATAATTGAGGGAAACTGTCATGGATATTGAGGAAGAGGAGGCTGAAAACAGAAAGTCCTATGGCCAGAATAGGCGGACTTTTGGGGGGTATTCTGAGACTAAGCCCGCTACTGTCGAGGTTGCTGCCATCAGGAACCGGCAATTCTCCAACCTTGGTAGACCTTTGTCGAAGGTATTTGAAAAGTTACAGGGACAAGGAATCTTGAAACCCTTAGAAGGCAAGCCACTTCCGCACCCCCCACCACCACACATAAATGTGAACCTTTATTGTCAGTTCCACCAGCTACATGGCCATGACACCGACAACTGCACCCGCCTCAGGCATGAAATTCAAGATCTCATAGATTCCCATAAAATACCCACCCATGAAAAGAAACCCTCAAGCTTCTTACATGGATGACAGTGAAGAACCATAGGCCGAGGAAGAAGGCAGTGCTGCAGATGATGGAGATGTTCCTCATAGTCTATTTGATCCAGTTTTTTAAATGAAATTGATTTTGTTACTTGTTCGAACTCTTTTCCTCAACAATAATGAAGACGTTCATTTCGCTGAAACTCTTCTGCAATATGAGTATATTTGAGAAACGTATTCAACCTTGGTACTATGAATCCAGTGATGAACACGGGGAACCTTCGAAATAAGCAAACAGAAAAGATAAGATAGACATTCAGAAATTGGGAAATAGAGCCAGTGAAAATATCAGACTTGGAAGGGAATTAGTTCGCCGAGCCGATCAACGTAGACAGATTGAAGAAGTAGCTTGTCTGAGGAAGAGAAAGCTAAGCAGTCACCAAGAGAATTGAAGGAAGATCTAACCCGACGGGATAAGAACATTCATGCATGCATACACGTAATGCATTTTGCATCCTTTCGTGTTTGTTCTGTTTTGTAATAACATGTTTCAAAGGAGAAAAAAGAAAGTGTCGAATGCAAGCCAACCAGAAGCAGTAACAGTGCAATGTCAGCAGTCTTCAGGAACGAATCACATGGGCGAGGCCCATATCATCAGTATCAGTTTGGGATGAATCCCAGGGTTGAGGCCCATATCAGTATCAATCTGGGGCGAGGCCCACATCAGTAACAATGTTGGGGCGAGGCCCACATCAGTTTCAGGGGTGAGGCCCATATCAGTATCAGTCTGGGGGCGAGGCCCATATCAGTAGCAGTCCATGGCCGAGGCCTACATTAATATCAGTTTGGGGATGAGTCCCAGGGCCGAGGCCCACATCAGTATCAGTTCAGGGGCCAGGCCCACATCAGCATCAATATCAGTTTAGCCGGGAATGGCACTCTAGGAATGGAAATACATTTCGAGAATGAACAAGCCGGGAATGGCACTCCAAGAATGGAAACACGGTTCGAGAATGAAAAAGCCGGGAATGGCACTCCAAGAATGGAAACACAGTTCGAGAATGAACAAGCCGGGAATGGCACTCCAAGGATGGAAATACAGTTCAGGAATGAACAAGCCGGGAATGGCACTCCAAGAATGGAAATACAGTTCAAGAATGAACAAGCCGGGAATGGCACTCCAAGAATGGAAATGCAGTTCGAGAATGAACAAGCCGGGAATGGCACTCCAAGAATGGAAATGCAGTTCAGGAATGAACAAGCCGGGAATGACAATCCAAGAATGGAACACAGTTATAGTATGAACAAGCGGGAATGGCACTCCAAGAATGGAAACACAGTTCGAGAATCAACAAGTCGGGAATGGCAATCCAAGAATGGAACAGAGTTCAAGAATGAACAGGCTGAGAATGGCACTCCAGGAATGGAAATACAGTTCAGGAATGAACAAGCCGGGAATGACACTCCAAGAATGGAAGCACGGTTCGGGAATGAACCACCTCACAGTAACGGTTCGGGAATGGACACCTCACAGTAACAGTTCGGGAATGGACATCTCACAATAACGGTTCAGGAATGGACCACCTTACAGTAACAGTTCGGGAATGGACACCTCACAGTAACGGTTCGGGAATGGACCACCTCACGATAACAGTTCGGGAATGCACACCTCACAGTAACGGTTCAGGAATGGACCAACTCACAGTAACGGTTCGGGAATGGACCACCCTACGGCAACGGTTCGGGAATGGACCACATCACAACACGGTTCGGAATGAACCAGGGGTCGCAGCACCTCACCATCCAAATCAACTCAACACATGGTAAGTCAAGTGACAGCTGGCGAGCCAGGTAAGTAGAAATACATTGCATAACTTTGATAGGATTGTTCAAAGTCACACACTACACAAGTCCCATCAAAGTGGGGGCGACTGTAGGCATTGTATTTTTGCATATAAAACCCGATGATGAGTCTCATTTGGAGGCACTACCTTTTGAGTCACGGAAGCCGTGGGAAACGGATATCGGAAGGGGAAATTCAGAATAAACAAGGTTCACTATTTTCATTCGTGCTGCGTTCGTGTATGCGTTCGAACGGCAAACAGATTGCGGCGTTCGAGGAAGCGTTCGAACGGTGTCGGTAATTCTGGTTTGTGCTGCTAGCCCAACCCAAGCCCAATTAGCCCACCAAGCCCATAAGACACATCCTAATTAAATCAAATATAATTAAATTAAAAGTCAATTAAATAATATGTAAACCATTTACCAATTAAATAAAACATAAAATATAATCATACCTAATCTAAAACCAATCAAATATAATCATACCAAGTTAAAATCAATCAACCAATATATTATTCCCAAACTTAAAATATTGTATGCCTAATCAACATAAACTAAATATTCACCTTCCCTATCTAGCCAAGATTTGTCCCCCCCTCAATCTTTGACTTCCTTTATCCAATACCAAATCAAATCCCTCTTTAATTAGCCAAATCTCTTTCCTTGTCAAGCCTAACCCTTTGCCTATAAAAGAACCATTCACCAACCTTCTCAAACCTAGCTAGCTCATACACATAAGATACACACAACTCACACAAAAACTTGGAACAATCCGTTGAAACGTCAAAAACAGGTGACCTGAACAGCGAGCAGCAAAACAGAGGCCGACAACAGTAGCAAATCGGAGTCTAAAGCAACAGCAGCAAAAAACGGAGAACGACGACTCCAAACAGTGAGACCAACGAACGAGAACAATGAACCAGTGAACCGAAAGAGTTACGGAGCATCCACCCTTCCACGACCGTGTGCCGTACATCCGAGAGGTGATTTAAAAGGTTAGACCTGAGGGTACTTTTCACACTCATCTTTATTGATTTTTGTTATTTATTTTAATCGTATTTTACTTATTTGTTAAATCTCGTTTGTGTATGATGTGTGTTGTAGGTATTGGATGAATGAGAGACGTGTCAACTCTCACGGTATATCGGATGGAAACCCGGACATAAATTTCATAGCCGATTCCGAATGGACGGTAATATGATCTGTACTCGGGACACTACTCCACGTACCGCTTGAGTAAACGGCACCCTATTTTGTTTTGTGTTGCTTTTGTTTATTTTTCGTCACTTGAATTCTGTATGTTGTTTATTTATGCATGATTCAATCGAGCGCATGGGCTTAGTAAGTGGAATGAAAAATCCCCTATGGGGAGGGGTTAAAGCCATTTACCACGATGCTTTGCCGCGCCGGTTGATGTGTGTTCGGTTGGATGCAAGATACGTTCAATCGGGCATACTTAGTTTGATATTATTGTCTTTATCTTTTTATGCATGGTTCAATCAAGCGCATGGGCTTAGTAAGTGGAATGAAAGATCCCTTATGGGGAGGGGGTTTAAACCCCTTTACCACGATGTTTTGCCGCGCCTGTTGATGTGTGTTCGGATTGGATGTAAGATGTGTTCAATCGGGCATACTTGGTTTTGATATGATTGGCTTTATTTTTGCATGTATGATGCGATCGAGCGCATGGGCTTAGTGAGTTAGTCCAAAGGTCCTCTATTTGAGAGATGAATAGCCTAAAAGGCCACCTTTGTGACACTACTTCGCCGCGCTGGACGAAGTGTGTTTGGGTTGAATGTACGTTTAATGGGGCATACGAAGTCCTACACTTTTATTGTCTTTATTTCATGTGTTGTGATGTGACGCGCATGGGCTTAGTATGTTGGTCTAAAGGTCCTCTCTTTGAGAGACCAAGAGCCCCAAAAGGCCACCTTTACGGAAGTACTTCGCCGCGCCCCTTTATTTTGTTGTTTATGTATTGCGTCCCATTTCATGCATCAGGTTTGTTCCCATTCGAACGTGTTTACGAACGCAACTCGAACACGCATGCATTTTGCCTTATCATGCATCAGGTCTCATTTCCGTTCGAACGCGTTCACGAACGCCATACGAACGTGAGCATTCTGTTTCATTTCCGTTCGAAGCGTTAAAAAATGCCATACGAATGTGAGCATTCTGTTTCATTTCCGTTCGAACGCGTTATCAAACGCCATATGAACGCGAACCTTCTGTTTACCGTTCGAACGCGTTTACGAACGCTACACGAACGCGAACACACTGAACTGAGACATATTCATCACATGCCATGTATAATTGTTTCTTAGGTGATTTTTTATGGAACCACACATAGTCATTCTTATCTTTGTGCATATAATAATGAAAAGCATGTTTATTCCATTAGTTGCGTCATTTGCCTTAGTCTTGATTTAACGCATTACGATTCATATACCTATGCCATGATGACTTTGGAGTATTATTTCTTGTGATATATCGGATGGAAACCCAGACATAAATTCCGTAGCCGATTCCGAATGGACGGTAATGTGGTCTGTACTTGGGATACAATTCCACGTATCACTTGGAAAAGTGCTCACATGTATGCTTGTGCTGTTATTATGTATGCTTGTGTTTTTCATGAATATGATATGCTGAATGAAGTTGTATGTTCATTGTTACTTTGAGGTATTTTCAGGCATGTGTTCTTAGATGTGAGATATATGTGAAATGTATGTATAAGTTTTATTTTGTACCCGTGAATTTAGAAGCATGATACTCTTGGAAATAAGTGTTACTTAAGCCTGATTAAATTATCACATAAATCCTGTCATTGCAAGTGGCATAAGTAAGGGACCATTCCGAACCCAATGGTTTGAGGTCTTCCCTTGCGAGGGGTGAGTGCGGCCTTAAATCTCATTTTCCCGGTTCACACCGGGTGGCAACTCCATTATTCTCTGGTTTAGTCCCCCGTAGCTACTCCGTACTCCCGACCGGGCCGCGAGCCCGGGACAGCATGCGTCGCCCCAGATCATGTGTTCCCATAATATCCCAATAGTTTTCCTATTATCACGGAAAACCCCCAAAACCTATAGCACAAACACATGCATTCAAAACATGTAAACTATCTACATTATTGAAATCTAAAACATGTGTTAAAAGAGAGGTATTCAGAGAAGAACTTACTTGAGAAGATTGAAGACGGTGCTGAAGAACTTGTGAGGGATTTGAAAGTTGAAAAATCACAGGAGGCAGATGAGCTTTATTGCAGTTTCTTTGGAGAATATGAAGTGCTAAAAGAGTAAAATAGAGTACAGTGGCCTTTAAATAGGCAGCTCGGTTTGATTCTGACTATTCGATGGAAGACGGACGACAGGATTAGTGACACGTGTGATGAGTATCTCACTCGGTCGAATTCAGATAAAAGGACGAGATTTCAGCGATTGTTCAATTGGGATCCAATTGTACTCAGTTTTGGTGCGTAAGTCATGGATGCACGACGCGTGGCATCTCGAGGAGACGAAGCGAAGAAATCCCTAGAATGATGTGACAAGCATTTAAAGAAGGTCATGATGGCAACATAACTTCCAAATGGCGGTTTAAGAGCCCTAGAGAGGCATTTAATGAAGCAATTATCACAAAATGAGTTCTTTTGATGATATGAATGCTCTTCATGCCCGAGGAAGATGGAGTTTGACTGATATCAGGATTAAGACCCGAGGATTATGGGACAATCCAAACCACCATTATCGTTTCCGGCATCAACTCACCAACTCGTTGATATCGAGAACTATGGGACATATGTTGATGGTGATTTTCGAACCCAAGAAGATTCGAAATATGGAGAAGGGTGTTAAGAGGATTTCACTTACCAAGATGGGGGCCCAAGGTCTTTGCGAGGATGAGGGTCCAGGCCCAAGGCCCAGATTCGACTACATTTGAATACCGACCCAAGGATGTCGATTTTGGCTTTAAAGCACTATACATAGGGACTCAGGATGAACCAGTAGAGGCACAGTCACATACACTCGGGGAAAGTGATCATTAAAAGATACACACTAGAAGAAAATCATAACAGTTCAGACTTTCATCAATGGAAGTTATTTCTCAATTTTTTAATATGCCCGTAACTAAAGCGACCAAAGAGGAACTTAATATGGGCTTGACCCTTTTGAAGAGAATGTGAGGGAAGTGAAGGCCTTTCTACTGACCCAACCTGTTAGTAGATGCAAGGAAGGACGTCACTTATTTCGGTGTACCGACCTGAGGATATGGGTCGGGGTTGCAACATTATGCTCTTAGATGGACGACGTAAGCCCTAAACGGAAGTTTGAGCCTCCCAATGACTGATGAGATAGGAGTAGGCCAGCTGCTGATGGGATGGAAGAGAGCCTCAGGCTTATCCAATGACACATGAAACCGCATGAATGGTTGGAATACAGGTTGGCACATGGGCAGAATGTGTAGCAGTTACCAAAAAGGGTGAATTAATGAGTTTCAGATGGCAGGAAGTAGTTGTGTCAGGTGACGGGGCTACTACTTATAGGTTGATTAGGGAAGAGAGCCTACGTATTGATAACTTAGTAACGTGGCTGACGTCACGAGTTGGCGAAATAGTGAGTTTAGACACACTGTATAAAGGGGTTGAGAACTCATTGTAAGAGGTTCATTAATTTTTCTCATGCATTCAGATAACTTGTAGAGGAGAGAGAAAGCTTAGTGTAACCGGGAGATAGAACATATCGGTCTGACCCGAGCTCATAATAAAAGATTTTATTTCATTTGCATCCGTGAACGTAGGTTGGATCCATTCTGCCCAACCACCTTAAATCCTCTGTTTTTACATGTGTGTTTCATTGTTTGTCTGCCAAGTTTGATTTGGTTCCCAACAAACCAAACAAATCCACTGTTTGGGGGAGGTTTTGTTCGAGGAATTGATTTTCCCAAATCGCCCCTGGAACGAAAAACAACCGTCAACATTTTTATTAGGGTTAGAGTTAATTTTGTACAAATACTTTTTTTAACCTAAATCCTAAATATAAATATAAAAATTTTCTTTTCACATTGGAACCCTAACCACTTTCTTATTCTCAATGAGATTGAAAAAATGGGAGAAAATTGAGAAAACTAAAAAGGAAAAATTTTCTCAAGATGAAATTCATCAAGTAAATTGATCCGAGCTCATCCGATCGAATTTCTAATGGTGAGTCATAACATGAAAGATCGAGTGGTAGACTCGATTCTCATCACATTATCTCACGGTAATTTATTATCATCAACGAAAGCTTTAAAGAAAGCAATTGCATGTGAGTGGCGTTCACAGCACATGCAGCAATATCACATGCAACTGAAATTTGCTTATCGGAGTTAACAATAATAATCAGCCCATATGCTAAATGTATTATGCTTAAACAGTCGCAAAGTACAAAGTGCTGTGCATCATGAAAAATGAAGCAACGTCAACTTGGCGTGTGTTTTTCATGGATTTAGAAGCCGAATGGTCACATGCAAACTACCAATCTCAGGCAGTGCTCATGGATTATAATTCAGGGGTTGTTTATTTCGGCCATAGTAAAAAAAAAGAGTGAAATTTTTAATCCGATGAACCATTAGCATGTGAAGCTCATATAGACATGTGGGTATTCGTTGGAGTGAATACTGAATGACTCACAGGTGATTCCTAATAGTTGGAAGTACACACCATCATCAATAGAAATCTCCTCGAGTTGAGTAGCATATGTGTTCCTTGGACTATAGGATATCATTGATTTTGTGTGTGATCCTCCACACTTTGATGCCATGTATGTCAGAGACCTTTCATGGTCTGGATGCTAGATGTTCATTGGGTGTTGGACCGATGTACTCGTTAATCAAATACGTATCAAGATAGAATCCGTCAGCATGTATGTGTACCATAAGGGGTTTAGGTATCCATATGAGTAAGTCATGATTCTTAAGACTTTGACGCCAAAGCCGATCACTTAGGGTAGATCTCATATATCAGAAATGGTTGTTGATTAGTTGTAAAGAATCGTGGACATGTCGATATGAGATGTGCGCCTCAGACACTTGACAGTGTAATCTATGTTTCCTAAGCATAACTTGGATAGTCTACATGAAGGGGTTGTTAAACATATGTGATGACCTGACTTGTATAGTTCAGAAAGGTCGTTCGTGTTCTTCGCGAATTCGAAGGTGGCTGAATTGCATACATATAAGTTAGGCTTATATGATCAACTTGTCTAGACTTAAAGTGTCCCACAACATGAAGTGTACTCATTGAGCACTTGGGTAGCCGATATGTTTTGATAATAAATAATTTTTGATATTATAATTATCAACTAAAATAATTAAATGTTATTGGATAACATTAATTATTTACTTTGACCCCATTGGATTAATCCAAAATCACACAAGGGCTTTGTTGTAATTTCATAAATATCTCTACCATTGGAGGATATTTTGGTAATTATAAATATGTATTAATAGGTGTATTTGTCATGATTTAATTGGATTGAATCAAATTATTGGACATTTAACTAATCCATTAATTAAACTTTGTCTTGATTTAATTAGATTAAATCAAAGTGGTAGACAAAGGTGATTAGTCACACCTAATTATACATATTTGGAAAAATTGGATTAAGCTCACATAAAAGTTGATTAAGACTTTTATTAATTAAAAATTGCATAAGTTTTGCTATAAAAAACAAGCTTGAGCAAGTTTTTAATTAAGTTTGAGCTTAAGAAAGTTAAACTTATGAAAGCTAAAACAAGCAAGAATTAGAAATATTAGCTTAAGTAAAAGAAGTTGTTTAGAGAAACTTTGGAAGTTCTCTATAACATTTCAATAAGGAGAAATCAAGATTGGATCTTGGAATCAAGCTTGCTAGCATTGGAATCATGATTGGATTTTAGAGTCAAGTTTGCTAACTTTGGAAGTTCTATACAACATTTCAACAAGGAGAACAAGATTGGATTTTGGAATCAAGCTTACTAGGTAAGTTTAATCTTATCTAAAGCCATGATTTCATTGATGAAGCATATAATGATGTATTATGTATTGGATATATAATAACATAACTTGATGTTGAAATTAGGATAATGAATTGTGTATGGAGTCTTTGGAAACATAAACACAAAAAGCTTGTGATTAGGTCAAAATGTTCATGTTTGACATGAAATATTAAATTAGAGTTTGGAACTCTAGATGATAGCTTGGAGCTATGACTACCATTCTAGAATCACTTGACCACCTTTGAGTGACCTAGAATTGTTCATGAGTCACTTCATTGTGGGATTCTAATTTGGTTTATGTTTTAGATTCAAAATTTACGCATAAGCGTATTTAGAATAAATTTGTATTTTTGTTAAAAAAAATATTTGATATTTTGAAAAATATGATTTTATTCTTTAACATGTGTTGATGTTGGTTTTGATGTTAAAAATTAATTTTGGGTGTTTGAAAGTGTTTAGGGAAGGTTGGAAGGAATTATGGTTAAAAACCCTGAGCTGAAGGATATATTTTGAACACAATTAAGAAAAAAATAACAGTGCAATAGGGCACTGCGCACGCACGCCGAAACTTATTTTTGTCCATTTTTTAGTTTATGGACTTCGATTCGACCCTGATTTTTTCCTATACACTCGTAATGAAATATAGTATTCCATTAAATTATTTAAAAAATACATGCATGCTTGATATCTATGGGATAGACCCACTTCCGCTGCGTGGGGCACCGATCTGATCCTAGGGGTTCCACATCCGCCCCAGCATGTATACCAAGGCATGACTTATGCAAAGAAACTATGGGAATATCTTGAGAAGAAATATAAAATAGAAGATGTTAGACAAAAGAAATTTATCGCGGGTAGGTTTCTGGACTACAGAATAATAGATTCAATAACGGTAATGTCTCAATTGGGTGAACTACAGTTGATCATTCATGATATATTGGATTAGGTAGTGAAATTTTGTGAGACGTTTCAAGTTGCCACAATTAAGAAGTTTGCTCCTTCATGGAAGGATTTTAGGATTTATTTAAAACAGAATAATAAATAGATGAGTCTTGAAGATTTGAGAGTTCGATTACGACTCAAAGATGACAACGGGAAGTCCGAGAAGACTATGGAGTCAAAGGCCAACATCGTTGAGAGTGAGAAATGTAGCAAAAAGAGAAAGAACAACAGAGCTGATTCTTCCCAAGGAAATAATAAATTGAAGGGAAGTGCTATGTTGGTTAAAAAAATGGTCATATGGCAAATGACTGTAAAACAAAAGTTTCATGACAAAGGCCTGAAAAAAGAATGAGGCCCATGTCATTGAAGATGAGCTGATGACAAATGAGATTTCAGAGATGAACCTCAGCAGTTGTAATTGAAGCCAATTTGAATGGAAACACGAGAGAATGGAAGATAGACACTGGAGCTACTCGCCACATATGTGATGATAGTAGGATGTTTTCTACATATCAAAAGGCCACCAATGGAGACTAATTGACCATGGGAAATTCTTCCACCTCTAACGTGGTAAGGCAAGACACAGTGATTCTGAACATGACTTCCGGAAAAGAACTGACATTGAAAAATGTGCTGCACGTTCCGGACATCAAGAAGAATCTAGTTTTTCAGGATCTATCCTCATAAAGAATGGCTTTAAGTTAGTTTTTGTTTCTAACAAATTTGTTCTTACCAAGAATGATGTTTATGTAGGAAAATGATACATCACTAAGGGTCTTTTCAAATTCAATGTAATGACTGTCAATCAACACAGTGCTATTAATAATAATAAAGTCACATCTTCTGCCTATATTATTGAGTCACAAAATATACGACATGGTAGTTGGGGCATGTTAATTATGATACAATGCGAAAATTTATTAACATGGACCTTATACTTAGATTTACAATTGATAACCAACATAAATGTGAAGCATGTGTTGAAGCAAAAATGAATAGAACATCATTTCATTCCATAAACAAAGTTCTGAACCCTTGGAACTTGTTCACGCCGATGTTTGTGATATGAATATTGTGCAATTAAGATATGATAAAAAAAAATATTGTCACTTTTATCGATGATAGCATAAGATTTTGTTATGTATATTTGATGATGAGTAAAGATGAAGCTATTGAGAACTTTATACACTATAAGAATGAAGTTGAAAATCAACTTGGCAAGAAAATCAAAAGAATCACAAGTGATAGAAAGGATGGATATGTGTCAGCATTTGGTGAATATTGTTCCAACCATGGAATTATTCACGAAACTACTACTCTTTATGCGCCTCAACAAATGGGATTGCAAGAGTCATTTTGACCCCTTTTTCCCATCAGAATATATCGATAATGAATATTATTTTAAATGTTATGATTTTTATATCGATAATATGTAATTTTTTTCGTGGAACAAATAAAATTTTGAGAGATTTTTAATTTCTGGATTAAAAAAAAAAGAAAGAAAAAATATTTTAAACACACACCCACTGCTGCGAGTGAGGTGTGTGTTTTCTACTTTTTTTTTTTAATTAATTCATTGTTGTTTTTAATAATTTTATACTCATAAAATTAAATATATAATAAATTTTTAATTTTGAATTAGACTAAATTATAAAAAAAAAAAAAAAAAAAAAAAAAAAAAAAAAAAAAAACTTCTATCAATAAAAACCCCTTTCGTCAACCTTCAGGGAGAGCTTTTGAGCGCGGGTGTAAAAACGTTAATGGGCCAATATAAGATATCAGCCCAAAAATACAACCCAATTTAATGGGCCAACTCGGTCAGCGTATTCAAATCGAACACGCAACCTTAAAATCTGCAGTCCGACGCTCTTTCTTCTGTACAATCCTTCGTTGTTTGACATTTTATACTCAATTTTATAAATTCATGTATTTAGTTTCTTAAAGATTTATTAAATTTTATATTATTAATTAACTACCGACTAGTTTCATTCAAAATAAAAAAAAAAAAAACTACTGACTAGTTCTGGTTGGTAGCTTATCCGTTTGGTTCCTCTTCTCTATCATTGAGACGATACAGAGAGATGGGAAAGATGCAATCTTTCAAGGAAGAACACACATTCGGTTTGTTCCATTTATCATATTATTTACTCTTTTAACATATTTTTATTTGCATCTGTTTTGTTTACTTATTTTGACGTGTTTTGTTTTTTGCTGGGTTAAAACAAATTGTTTCAGAGCAAAGACTCGAAGAATCGCGAGATATCATTGCAAAATATCCCGATCGAATCCCCGTAAGTCCAGATAAATTTATGATTTTGTTGGTTATCAACTTAACAAGCAACCCCGAACTACTTTTAACTGTTTTTCTTTTTTAATTTTTGATTTCTTATTAGGTAATTGCTGAAAAATATTCAAAAACGGACCTTCCTGCTATGGAAAAGAAAAAGTAAGTTTTGTTTGTTTTTTTTTTTTTGCTTCTAGCTTAACTTCCCAAAACATTTATTAAATAGAAATACCTTTTTATGTTCTTTAATTTTTCACTGCTATTCAATTTTATCTGTTATTCTTTAACAGTGTGTTTGGTTGAGGGGTTTTGGAGGGGAGGGGAGAGATTGTTTTGTTCAATTTTTTTAAGGGGAGGGGAGCAAAATCCCTCCTAAGCCAATTTTAGTTCCCCTCCAAAAGTGGGGGGTTTCGGAGGGGAGAGAAAATGAGTAATTAAAATTTTAAATACAATGAATAAATTATCCCTACTTATACATTAAAATACAAAATTGTCCTAATTACAAATCCCTCTTATATTTGCTTCACCAGTCACCCCTCAAGAGAGATGATGCATTTGATTAAAGACTTGAGCTTAATAGTTGTTATTTTGCTGAAACCTTATTAACATTTTGCGTATTATCTGAACTTAATCATTTTAGATATTTTGCAGTGTTTCTTTATCTATTCATCTATGTCAAAGCCTAGCTACTGGTTTGATGCTTGTTTTAATTTTATTTTTAATAACATGTATTATTCTATTATGTAGAGCTTTTAATTTTAATTTTATTTTTTGTTTAATTCAAAGATAATATAAACCGATATTGTTTTAATTTTATTTATAACAGGCTATAAGGATAAAATAGTAAATTAGTTTAAAATCTCTCCCTCCCTTCTTGAACCAAACATATATCTAATTAAAAACCCTTCCCTCCCCTCCCCTTCCCTCCCAACCCCTCCCCTCCTTTGAACCAAACATATATTTAATTAAAATCCCTCCCATCCCCTCCCATTCGTTGAACCAAAGAACTAAACCAAACAAACTTTTTTCCCCTCCATGTGCTCATTATTCTAGAAAACTCTAGGCGCTACTCGGGCGGTAGGGAGCGCCTGGCGGGCGGTTTTATTTTTTACTCCAAAAATTTTGATTTGTGTTTGGAAATCTGAGTTCAATTAGATTTAGGGTTTGACAAATTGAGGTCAATTAGGTTTAGGGTTTGAAAATTTGGGTTCAATTAGGCCTAAAGGGGGATTTGGGAGTTTCAGGTTGCTGCCGGTGAATGTTCCGAAGACGGCTACCGGCGCGTGTAGCCCTCCCGCCACCGCTGTCGGTGGCCGTTTGGCACACACACCGGTCCGTCGTATTTAGTCGACGCCGACCGACACCTATATGACATTCACGTGCCGAAATGAGTCTCCGCTTGTCGTAGATCTAAGTTTTTTCGTGAAGGGCCGCCTAATCCACCGATTCACTGCAAAATGGGACGGCAAGGCACCGCCTAGCGTCTAGGCGGCCGCCTAGGCCGTCTTTTAGAACACTGCTTGTGCTATATCCAAAATCATTGTTTTTTTTTTCTTTTTATGATTTCTATTCATGCACCATTTACTCTATTTTTTCTCCTTTAAAAGAAGTGATCCATGCTTATTTTGAGTTAAATTGTGACAAAATATGTTCTTTTGTGCTTTTTATAGTTTGTTGGTGTCTCCCTCATTACTGGTACGACAAAAGTGAATGATGCAAGTCCTGGGGATAGGTTATGTATGAACTTAGAAACTTGCACATGGGATGTTTTATGAGAATTTGGTGCTTTGGAAGAATCATTAATTTTTTTTATGTCATCAGATTCGTTAACAATTTTTTGAACTGTTTGGGAACTAAAGTTTTGATTGCCTGCTTTAGAAGCAAAATCATGGGTTCTACAGGTGTGAGAGAATGTAAAAACATACTGATCAAGTAATGGATCTGTTTAGTTGAATGACTTGCTATAATAAGTCAACTATCAACTTAAGTGAATTAAATATGAATAATTCCCATGTCTTTTGACATAATTTTATGTCAAGGGAGTGTGGAATAACTGTGTTTAATTTTCCAAAAAAAATTGAATTGTTTGACAAAAGACTTGGTGATGGTCAATTATGTTGGTAGGTCTGTTGTGGTGCACAAGTTCTTGTTAGAACTACTAATCAATAGAGTAAATTTGCTTGTGAAAAAGAACATCTGGACCTCAATGGTTATTGAATGTCCTGGACCATATACTACTTGTTAGATGGTTACATCAGTGGGGCTGGAGTAGCCAATATTGATACAAGACTTCCGAGTTCTTTAACATGGGGATTGGTGAAGAAGCAGAGTACAGACAGAGTTGAAGTGCCTATAACGATCAGACACATTATTGCAGAAATTTTCTTAAAAGTTGTTTTTGTTCCCTTTTTTTCAGTGTTTTCAGTATATTAGTAGACATTTTTCTGGTTATTTAACTTTCTGGTAACTTCTTCAGGTTTCTGTCTACTTGGAAGCTACTTTTTCTTATTATTATTTATTTATCAAGCTAAAATTTTGAAACGGTGGATGGAGCTTTTGCATGCACTTTTAAAACTTTTCCCCATGATTTTTTGTTTCTTCTTTTGCATTTATAAGAACTACTTTTAAGTTTGTTTAGATGTCTCCTTTAAAACTTTTCCTCTCATCATGATCCTTGTTTCTTCTGTTGCATTTATAAGAACTACTTTAAATTTGTTTAGATGTCTTCATAACTTATTTTTATCGGTCATTTGATGGTAGATATCTGGTGCCCCGTGACATGTCTGTTGGGCAATTTATTCACATTTTAAGCACCAGGCTTCGCCTGGCCCCTGGAAAAGCTCTATTTGTGTTTGTGAAAGATACTCTACCCCAAACAGGTAAATTTTTGAAGGAAAAACATCATATCTATGTCTCGAGAATATCGAATGTTCTCTGAGAGAATCTACTGATATGTTAATCTATAACTATTATCTGCAGCTACTCTAATGGACTCGGTCTATGAATCTTTTAAGGACGAGGATGGATTCCTGTACATGTGCTACAGCAGCGAGAAAACCTTTGGTTATGGCAGAATTCTGACTTGTTAATACCGAACTTTGTGCACATACATAGCTGTGTTGTTTAGATGCCTCCTTGTGCATTGCTGTCTATAAAAACTCAGCTCAGCTCAGCATGGTATTGATGTTGTATCATCTGTCTTGATTTATTCTGCAGATTGCATAAACGTTGTAACCTTGTGTGTTCTATAAATTATACAACCTTCACCTGTGTCCACGTTTAATATGCAAATTTATTCACTTTTTAATTAGTTTCAATGCTCTGTAATCTCCGGTTTCAGAATTGTTTATTTTTCAGATTAGGACTTGGTTGAGGATGAATTATAATACGATTATCCGATTATGACATAACAGAATAATAAACTGGCAAATATACTGACGCCGATTACAAGAATATTAATTGCATCTTAAATGTGTTTACGGATAGATTTTACAACACAAATTCAACATGATTGATTACTAAATGAATCACAATAATACAATATAATAATTAATCATATTATTTTAAGTCGACTCAATAAAAAAATAAAAAAATAAAAAAATAAAAAAAAATTCTGCATCCATATTATCACCTTGACATTTTGATCTCCAAGGGTGTTGAATTACTATAAAAATAATAAAAAGTTTAGTAAATGGTATAAAAATTAGAGGGAAAATGGCAATCACCCTTTATTCTATTTGTTTATATATCAAACGTTAAATCCAAAACCTCATTTTTGCAAGATGTTAATGTCTATATAGTATATAAACACTTTCATTTACGAAGATACTGATGCAAAAGCAAAGAACACATTCAAGTAACAACCCTTACTCATCAAAATATTCTACTACAGGAGCCCGTATAGCCTTGGAATGGCTAAAACTGAGATGACAGATCAACTTGAAAAAGACATTAGAAAACCTTTTAAAATCTGAGAACCAATACAGATATGCTTCCAATGTCCATCAATCATTTCCGATCAGTCAGTCAAGAGAAGAGTTTGTGAACTCCACCCCTTTTCCAAACACCACGCACAGGTACTGCTAATCCTTCAGCAGGATTCTGGTTGCCATCTAACTTCTTGTCCACTGGCTCAGGATCAGGTTCAGAATCAGCAGCCATCAAGCCATCGCCAAGTCGCACTCTGTGGAACTTTGAGGTTTTCTTCCGTTGCTTTCCCCCACCACCCCCATCCACTGATGTTTGACTAGATCCACCGCCAGCAGATGGCGAATCATTCTGACCCATCAGCTGCTCATTGATCATTACCCTTGATTTACCTTTAGTACCACGATATCCATCCTTCGATAATACCTCCACGTCTTCTTCTGAAGGTTTAAAACTTGATTGCAGTTCCCTAACAGTGCTTAAAATATTATTTGCCAATGTATCCTTAGAATTACTGTCATCACCCAGGACTGACTTCCCATTACCGTTTTTACTGCTTTCAGTAGCCACAGACTTTCCTTTGCCTTTTTTACTCCCATTGGCATCTTTCACCCGGACATTGACGTGAGTCCAATCATTCTCTAACTGATTATTCCCTTGCAAACCAGCATTGTAGGTCTCAATCAGCTCTTTCTGTTTCTGAGAATCAGGACAGAGCTTGGCCAACTCGAGAACTAAATGTGACAACCCATATTTCTGCACATATTCCAGATATCTTCTCGTGTCAATCAAACCTTGCCGGTACTGTCCGGATATGTCTTTAAAAGCATCATATTTGTCTTCATCATATTCAAGAGCAGCACGCATCTTTTCTACCAAAGATCTGTTTGCAGCTTGAACATTCTCAACAATTGGCACAGGCTGGCTGCTTGAAGGCAATTTGTGAGCTTTCATTGCAGAAACCGGAGGGAAATCAGAAGCAGAAGGTTCTAGTGACCCATTTACAAGATTTGGAGCTGATGAAGAGTGGGTTATCCTACCGGTGTTGCCTGAATTCCACGAAGAGGCAGATGAAACTGCGGTTGACCGGGCCTGTACCTGAGCCAGAGCAGAAGCTGCATAACTTGATAGAGCAGCCCCACTACCAGAACTCTGTGACACTACAGGCGAAATGTTTGCTGCAGGCCTAGGTTGGGTTGAGTTATTATATGGTTGCACAGGCCTACGGCTTGTTGATGGCCAACCATGACCTGAATGCAGAACAGTTACATTTCTGTTGTTTTTGCGCCGCAGACGTGCGGCCATGCTGTTATTAGGCAAGCCTTCCGAATTACTTGTGGGATTCCGTTGACTGCTGCTGGATGTCATGGGAAGGGGTGGAAAAGAAGACTCTTCCAGAGGTGCTGTCCTTGAGTTTTGACCCAGGGCTTGAAGGTATCTCGAAGCTAATTCGGAATCTGTTGTTGCCAATGATTCAAACGGCTGAATGAGTGAATCAATATCTTCCACATCCGCAAGATCCGAGGCTAGTGCTCTGGAAGATGATGGATCATAATATGTGCTATCAGTACCAACTGTCTCCAGACTTGCCTGAATGGCCATGGAAAGTTGATTATCATCAGAGGACTCACGATGAAATGTCCGTCCCCTTCCTCGACGATGATCTTGTTCACTATTTCGACGATAACGGAAGCAAACTGGGATCTGATACACAAAAATGGTTAAGAAAATAAATAAATAACCAGAGGAAGGAAGGAGGAAATAATTCAACTCTAACGTGAAAGATTATTACGAAGGATCAGATCCCCTTGCATTAACAAATGGAAGAGAATACATACCTGAAGAGCTGCATTGCGTTTGGCACGAGACATACGCCCACCATGTTCGATAGCATTATGCCTCTGGAGAAGAAGAAAATAGTTCAGTCATACCATGTTCTAATGTGGTAAAAGACTCAAAATGAGACTGATAAGGGTACAACAAGAACACACAGAAGTCACCCAGTAACATAAGCACGCAACGTACAACATTCATAAGGTCTAAGAGGTTACCTTCATTTCTGCTTCAGATTGAAAGACAATAAACTTTTTGGCAAGACATGCTTCATCCTCACAGAGAAAATGATCTCGACGGAAGTGAATCTGTGACAGACATAAATACACATTCTTAGTTCGAAAATAATCATGAAGTAGCATAAAAGTTTCAATCCAATTCAGAACCACAGAAAGAGGAGCATGTATCTTGCCTCTAGGTCGTCATAACTCTTGTAATATTCATATTGACCAGGGTGCTGCCTGCATTAAACAATGAACAATCACAAAAACAATTTAAGTTTCTAATGGTCCTAAAATGCAGCCGGAGTGAAGTTTTCATAAAAAAAACAGCATGTGATACCTTTGGCATATATGACAAGTATAGTGTTCTGTGGACATATGTGTATACAGCTCATTATCCCCGTAGAATGGGGTTCTACAAAATTCACACATAGGATGTCCCATAAATCCACCTCTTTCACTTTCAGTTCCATCCACCTCCGAATCACCTGTGTTTATATGCTGATTCAATTGAGCTCTAGTATATAACTTTTGTTCACAAATAAATACCTGTATTGTTCAAATAAAAAGGTGAGATATTAATGCTTTAAACAAAAGGAAGATGATTTTAATTAACTAATTAGATCCGAACCATCAGAACAAAAATTAGTGAGACCTGCACCTAAGGAAAAAAGATCGAACAAGAAATGTATGCATCCATATTTTCACTAACAGTAATGAGGGTTCCAAGTATATCGTAAAAATTATAAAAAAAAAAGCATAAACTTTGAGGTCTATTTCTTGGAAAGAACATTCTAAACTATATAATTATAACAAACCCCGAGAAAATAGAAATTGAATCAAATGCCAGATATATAAATCTCACCTTTCGTCCCTCCAAACATAGACTGCACATAAGCAACTTATGTCGATGAAATAAATGACCCTTCAACTGCTCAATGTTTCTAAACCTCGCCTGTCGCTTTGACCCTTCATTTGGTTCCTCCATGTTGTCACATACACTACACGACAGCCGGCACATTGCCTTGATCATCTTGTAGTGATCTACATCATCAAAATATGCTTCTGTATCCTCATGATACCAATATGAACCTACTCGACCCTCCCTTAATTTGGTTGGCAAGACTGAAAAGTCACTGATCATCCTTGTATAGTCACCTAAAGCCTGAAACACATCAATCAGGAGGGTAGTTGCTTAAAATAAGTGAAACAAACTGACATCCATCAATAACATTCACAGAACCAAATAGAAATTAATTATTTAAAAATTTAGCTTTAGCTTTAACATTAGTAACAAAGTTATATGAACATCGAATTTTAATATAAAAATAATATTAAGTTAACAACGACACAACGCACTAGTAATTAGTCTCCGTATTGTGTTCTATTAGCAAACCATTAAGCAGAGCATCTCATTATGAGACGCACTTAGATGAAGGAAAAACCCAGTAAAAATCAATGCTCAAAAGAGAAATCGACCTCTTAGTTTCACAGTATCTACTTTGTACATAAAACAGATTTATATATCTTCAAATTCAAAGCAGATATTGTAAGTAACATAGCAATATAAATCTGAAAAACTGAAAACACACAATAAAATTGACAAGATACAAGATTATAATTGAATTATGGTTAAATCTAAATTTGAATGTTCATGGCAAGTAAAAGAAGGAAACCCTAAATGACCTTAGTGACAAAAACGACGTGGTTTTCGGTCTTGCAGATGCAGCAACGGCGGTCCTGGCAAATGAATCGGAGGCGAGCAACGCATGTGGAGCACACATCCCGATGACCGCAGGAACCGTACGCAACCCATTCCAAAGTATCGGCACACACCGCGCAGCTATCGTCCATCTCTCTCGATTTTAAACCTAATTTCACCGCAAAACTTGAGGGAGAGTACGTAAAACAAATTACTTTCAGCGTATTGATACGGCCCGATGATGATTTCAGATGAACCTCGAAATGACGGTAGATTTTGGATGGGGATATATTACCCTAAAATAACTTTTTATTTTTTTATTTAAAAAAAAAAATGGGCTGTTTGTTGTTTGTGGACCGGGATCAAACTTTATTTCTATTCGGTCAAATTTGTGGGTGGTCCAAAGAAACCAACTTGCTTGGACACCAAGTATTTCAGCCCTCTTGTTTTTTTCCTCTCTCTTTTAGACACGAGAGTATCATCAGTAGACCAATAATAATAAATTTTTTATTTTATTTTTTTTATTTTGCAAAATAAGAAGGGTCAATGTTCAAAATTTGTCAACTCAACATGAACAATATGGATTTAGCATATTTGGAATGACTCAAGATGACATGACTGTTAATTGAGTTGAATATGTAGGGTTGAGTGAGCATGGGATGTCTTAAGAAGGGGTATGATTTGGTAACAAAAGATTTATGATTTAATTGTCAGGTTTTAGATTCGAATTTAAAAATGTATTTTTATAAGAATTTAAGACAGCCTGTGATTTTACCTGCCACGCTTAAGCTTGAGTTGGATAATTTGACGACGGAATTTCTAAACAAAAAAGAGTGAGCATGGGATTGAGAAAAGAAAATACTAATACTACTAATAATAGTAATGATGATGATAATAACTGTATTTATCAGACTTGAGTACTTGACAATGTGATTTTCGCAAGACACTCATCTTTACGTTATTTGTTATATTGTCACCAACATATGGCCTGTGTATCTCCATATAACTATTATACAGCCAAAGCGATGATGGTTGCTTTTTTCAGTCATCGGGCCCTTTGGGGAATATGATTCTAACTTTTCTATAATCAATTGGACAAATTTTCCTAAAGTGAAATCTTATTCATATAGACTATTTTGTTATCCAGATTATTATGGGGTTATTACCTGCTCGAGGTTGAGACCAACCCGGGCTATAAGTGGGGAAGGAACGCAAGAAAAAAAATTGAACACCTCGGTTCTTATGACAATCCCGGTACAAATCTCTCAAGTGATCAGGAACCGACCAACTTTCACTCTCTACCACTAGTTTAAAAGCTCTTACCTCTTTTACAAGTTGTGAGATGCGAAAAATTACCAACACTTGAATCTGAACCTTCATCCCCTTTATATAGGCTCCCAAATATGCTATTCCACCAACCCATGACGTCAACCGTCATCACCAGGCCATCCTTGTCCCATGCTTCTTTTCCTAAATCACTTAATAAAAAGTCGTACTGACACCTGACTCAACTACCCCATGTCAGTAGAAACCCATCACGTTAACCTTTTAACCACTACTACACACGTTGTCGATGTGAAAACCTGTGGTTCAACTGTTCCGCTACTATTCAGTCTGGCAAGGTCTCTTTCCAAGGAGAGTCGTTAAACAACTTCCATCACATCAGTCTTCTAGAAGCCCAAATTTTCAAGAATGGCATACGTCATATGCCTTCAAGCACAAAATATCATGTAGTCTCAGCTCCGTTCCTCATGTCAGCATACCGAGATGGATGTTGGTTGGTCAAACTTTCTCAACTTCCTCAACCAGATCAGGTCGGTAGCATAAAGGTCGGCTTCTACAAATATTCAAATGTTGTCAAATCCAGCACTTCTTCTTTAGGTCGTGTCGGTAGCCCGACTTGCTTTGTCATCAGCAGGCTCTGCCCTTGGGAGGACTCCTCCGTATAATAAGGTCGGGCCCCTCTGTTTGAAATCAACCTCTCTCGGTATTTAAACCTCCTCAGGGTGAAAAATCACCATCAACATCCGCCCCTCAGTTCTTGGTATCAACGAGTTGGCGAGTTAATGCCGGAAACTTTCAAAAAGATGGTGGTGCACGAATCTGGAGACTGATCTAATGTCATCGGGTTGATACTCATGTTGGCACCTATATTGCTTCAACCTGATATCTCGTGGCACCTTTCCAATACTTAGAATATTTTTTTTAAAAAAAAAACTTTCCCCTCATGCTGATGCTCAAAACCATCAGATCCACGCTTCACAACCTTTTTGAAAATCAACCTTAGGTTCATGGCCCTGAGTTGGCTTATGGCTCGGTTATCATATCGATCGCATTTTCTTAGTCCCGATCAATACTAGGATACCCTGAGGCTTCTATCCCATCGTCGAGCTGACCTAAGTCAGCACTAGTTGGCCTTTAGCAAAAAATATGACTAGTTTCGCCGTCTTTCCTCTTCTCAGCAAGCCCATGAAGGAGAAACTCTGACCTCATTCCTTCTATTCGAAATTCCAGGGGGAATGTTCTACAAAGTCCTGCAAAACTGAAGGCAAGCAAGCCATGAAGGAAAATTCCCTCATTGGGCCATTAAAATAATACTGGGCATCAGTGAGACGTAACTCAGCCTTGAGCTGATCTGACAGAGAGAGGCCTTGGGGGAAGATTCCGACCCCAAGACATCTAAGTCACTTAGTCGCAAGGGAATAAATCCATATTGCACCATTTGAATAAGGCCATGAGGGAGAGACTCTGACCTCATGCCAATGAATATAACAAGGCCTCGGTGGGACATACCCGACCCTGAGCCAATAAAAAACCTGCCATAAGGGAATGATCCCTCATTGTGCCATTCAATAACATAGCCTCGACATAACGAATGCAGCCCCAAGCCAATAATGAACTTGGCCCCAAGGGAATGAGGCCTCATTGTACCATCTAATGAAATGGCCTCGGCGGAATGAATGCAGTCCCAAGCCATTATAATCATAATCAAGAAAGACTTAGAGGGTAGATTTTTAATATCCGGCCATCCACAAACATTGATAATGGAGTCCCATACCAAGTTGCACAAAATCAAAATAAAAAAATGATAATTATATGGGGGTGATGTATCACAGACTCCGTACTAACCTAAAGACATTAAGGTAACTGAAGCAGCGTCATGCCATGCATTACCCAAAATAACAATTCTGAACCTTACAATCCAGATGTCCCGACGAACCGAGCTACGGATCAGGGGGCAGCCAATGTCATAGGAGAAATTTCCTAATACTAGGCAAACCCTGATGAGAACCTGCTTGGAACAAGCCAAACAAACATACAAAAGACTGAAATCATTCCCAAGAAAGCCAAGATAGTTCATTCGAAACTCTAAACCTCTGAAGAACGAGCAATAGAAACCTAGAGTGCTAATGGGGTGCCACAAATGATTAACAAACCTTTGATAAGCCAAAACCAGTGAAAAAAATTTGAGGGTTCCTCAAAGTTCACGAATTTGATGTATTTTTATTCAAGATGAATTGTTGTGTAAAACATAGAGGGAACAAGCCTTTTATAAGGAGGCTACAACCCTAACCCTCAACCAAAATAATAAATGCTAATTAATACAACACCTAAGCCAAAACCAAACACAACCAAAATAATAAATCCTAATTAATACACCAACATAAAAGTCAAGCCCTAATAAATCCTAATTAATACACCAAACATAAATGTCAAACCCTAATAAAATATAAAACATAAAAGCTATAGTGATAACTTGCGTCTTCCTTTGGACCATGATGGACTCCGAATTGGACTTTGACGCAAACTATACGGTTATAGATCCATAAGTCCTCTTTCCAATGTAACTTGAATCACCAAAATCAGATATCGGATGAGAAAGTTACACCCAAAATATGAATACTGTGCAAATCTCGCCACTGCTAATCGACCATTCGGAAATTAAGCCCAAAATCAATCAAGGTAGTGTTGGGAAGCGGCCACGAGTGCGCAGCGGAAAATTAAAATTATTATGCCGCTTTCCCTTTACCTAAGACCCATTTGTTTTGATTATTCTACAAGACTAGGCATGTTACTATATATTCTAAGCATAAAACTCATAAAACATGCAAAGAACATAAACCTAAACATGCTAACTATCATAAGAACTCTAATTAAAATAAAGAAAGAAAAAGACTTACTTGAACCGAAGACTCCTCCAGTCCTCCCTCCAATCTACAAGCTTTTCTCGAACTCAGCAAGCTCTTCCACGTTCCAAAGAGCCACCCAAGTGTGTGGCCTCCAAAGATGCACACACCAAAGCCAAAACTCAACGGCAAGACTACGCCTCGAGTGCACGGGTATTTTGCCCTTGGTGCTAGCCTAGGCAAATACCTCAAAACTTTTAACTCGAGGTTCCTCTAGTCAATTAGACTTAAGGATCCTCAAAATCAGTGGCTTACTCTTAAACTTTAGAGTTGCTCACTTATATAAACCCAAGATATGAAAGGTTTTGGTGTGTAAAAATTTGGGAAGAATTCTTTGGGTTTATATAGTGCTCCAAAGACAACAAAATTAATTAAGAATCCGATGTGGGATAAAAGCTAATTTAATCTTAGCCATTGGATTTTAATTTAGTGGCTTAATGAGATTATAAAACCCTAATAAGAGTTTGGGCCGAATTGGAATTCAAAACAAATAACAAAATTTTCTTACTATTCACATTACTATTCACGTGAATAGTAATTTTTTTTATTCCAATTCCCAAAGTGCCCCTATCTTCATTCACCAATCCCTAAGCCACTATGGAACCTCATAAATGATCTGTTCAATAATTAAACACATTGAACCATTTATGAACAATTCCTACAGCAATCATATTTGCTGTTATATTTGTACTGTGCACTGTTAACCATTGATTTCGACTTTGTTGTGTGTAACCTTTTGGGTTCCCTTCAAGTTGGACATGAAATGAATCGTGATAATTTAATCGAACATAAATTATCCTCCGATCAGATGGTCGTTCGATTTCAATGACCAAGGTTGACATCTGGCAACATGCCAAGGCCCCCAAATGAGAAGGAAAGATATATACCCATTTTGTATGCGATTTACATATGATACGGTCCCTCGCCTCACTGTATCCCCACCTATTGACCTAGGGTACGGAAAATGTCTACCCATATGGTCAAATGTATGATGTTGATAGTGTCATGAATCGTGCTAACCCAAGAATCTCACATGATTCTTCCGCTGTGGCCACAGTCTCAAGCACTGATCACACATATCAACCCACGAACTGGAATACTACTCTTATAAGAAAATATTATCCGAGAGAGTGGCGATTCTCTGTTGTATCTTTACAAACTTCATGTGTTTCAATAAATGACCCAATCATACCCTTATGACCGGATCTTTTGTACCGGGGAAAGAGAATGTCAAAGTTATTTGATCCACACATAAGATTGTAAAGATCTCAAGTCTAAGGACTAGTCATACAATCGATACATGAAAGTTCTCACAGACACATGGGATAAACACTCCATGTGAAAACTTTCGGCGGTCAGTTCGATGGATACGAGCAACTCATGCATCCATGTGATACACCAAGCGGACAGATCTCCGCTAGTAGCCTATGAGATCGGCTACCCCACTTAAGGGAGGATCATATCATCATGCTAGTCTCTCCGCTTTGTGAACGCCCAGATTATTCATAAAATTATGACTAGGAACATTTAAGAGTAATGATTCTCATAAGGCGTGGAAGCCATCGTCTTATTACTCAAAGGGCTTTATTACAATGTTGATGATTCATATAAATTATGTAAGACACGTATAATAAAGATTGCCATTTTATTAATTAATGAAAATATTACAAATACATGTATATATAGCCCATCCACAAGTTGAGTATAGGGCATATCCCTAACAGGCAGCCCATGCATGTCCATGACCCATTCCATTCTTGCCTTAGACATAATAAAACCTTTATATAAAGTCTCATGTATGGACCAAATTCCAGAACCCAAGGAATCTTCCAAATCCACCAAAATGGCCCAAATACACCAATCTAACCAAGCCATGCAATCATCCATAACTTCAAGTTACCTTGGCCCAACAAACAGAGCTCATTCTGGATCACATCATTCTTCATCTCTTGAAAAGGATTCTCCCTCGAATTCGAACCCGGATCATAGATAAATATGACAAGATCAATGTGATGATAATCATTGAACAAAATAAAATTGCATGGAAAAAAATGGTTAAGGTGAGCAAAAGTCAATAAAGCCAATGGATGACTTCCTCTCAATCTCTTCATTGCCACTCTCATTCTTAACTCCACTTGCAACCCCAAAGAGATTCCCACATGGATTCACATTTGAAACCTCATTTAAAATAAACTCAACATGCCCTTGCCGCTTCCTCAAAAAATCAACGTATTCATCCGTGATCTGATCACACTCTACATGTTCGGCCACATGCACTTTTTGCACCTCATAACTCATGGACTCATAACCAAAATCAGATTACTCCATATGATATTCACCTTTAACAGTAACTTCAAGCACCTTTATTCATAGAAACGCAACATGTTTCATTTCATTACTCAAGACTACACTCATATCTTTCTTCACTTCACATTTTTCTAGCATCTTTTTTCTCTATCAATTCTAAAAGCTCTCATGGTAAAATTTTAAATTCAGCAATCGCACTCTTCCGTTTATCCCACTCTTCTTCACTCCTCTGCATATACAACTCTTCATTATTGACCTCTTGTAGGGTTAAATGAGCAAAGCTTGATAATTTTTCCACCATACCTAAATTTACACATATTCTTATCCATATAATAAACTACTTTATTGAATTTATACAAAGACTTACCCAATAAAATATGCATATGACACATAGGAACCACGTCATACACTACTTGGTCAACATACTCCCCAATAGCAAAACTTACCACAACCTGTTTATCAACCTCGAACTCTCCAAAATCATCCATCCACTTATAAGGTCTATCAAAGGTATCAATGGTAATCCCAATTTTTCCACAAGGGTAGTGCTAGCTAAATTTATATGATTCCCTCTATTAATAATCATATTACACACTTTACTATTGATAAAACATCTCGTGCGAAAGATAATTACCTTTTTATCCATCAAATTATGTATATAAATCAACCTCTTACTTGAAAGACACAAATAATGATAAAAGACTCAAATAATCACTAAGCATACGAAAAAAACACAAAGAAACTGACCTAATAAAAAAAAACCAAATGTAAAACAAGAACACAAACTAAACTGAAATTGGACAGAATCCGTAACAAATGTTTGATAGAGATTTTGAGACTCGATATGTACACAGAAAGAGTTCAGCAAACCACTATCGAATTCGTCTCCTCGAGTACTTATAAAAAGATATATTATGGGTCTCGTAACTATTTCTGGATAAAAAAATACGGTTGTTTAAAGTTTGATACGAGGTTAGAAAATTCTGGACGATAAAACTAAATTTTTATTTTTATTTTTTGATTCTAATGACTCAAGATTACAAGGAAATTATGCAAGGTTACAAAATTAAGACAATGACTTGATTGAAACAAGGCAAGAACAAAATACACGAAGCAAAAACCGATGGAAACAAGACAAGATAAAAAAAAAAGAAGCGAAACTTAATGGAAAAACAATGAAACTCTTTTTTTTTTTTTTTTTTTTTTTATGAACAAAACACAACGAAAATAAAAGGATAAAATCTGACCTTGTAACCTTGGCTCTTGATAATAATTGATGAGAATCTTCCTGGAACAAGCCAAACAAACCCATAAAAGACTGAAATTGTTCCCAAGAAAGCCATGATAGTTCGGTTGAAACTCTAAATCTCTGCAGAATGAGCAACAAAAACCTAGAGTGCAAATGGGACGCCACAAAGGATTAGCAGACCTTTGATAAGCCAAAACCAGTGAGAAAAAATTAAGGGTTCCTCAAAGTTCATGAATTTGATGTATTTTTATTCAAGATGAGTTGTTGTCTAAAACATAGAGAGAACATGCCTTTTATAAGGAGGCTACAACCCTAACCTTCAACCAAAATAATAAATGCTAATTAATACAACACCTAACCCACAACCAAACACAACCAAAATAATAAATCCTAATTAATACAGCAACATAAAAGTCAAGCCCTAATAAATCCTAATTAATACACCAAACATAAAAGTCAAACTCTAATAAAATATAAAACTTAAAAGCTGTAGTGATAGATTCCGAAATGGATTTTGACGTAAACTACAAAGTTGTAGATCCATGAGTCATCTTTCCAAAGAAACTTGAATCACCAAAATCGGACATCGAATGAGAAAGATACACCCAAAATATGAAGATTACGCAAATCTCACCAGTACTAATCCACCATTCGGAAATTAAGCCCAAAATCAATCAAGGAAGCCCATGAACGTCCAGGACCCATTCCATTTTTGCCTTAGACATAATAAATCCTTCATATAAAGTCTCATGCATGAACCAGATTCCAGAACCTAAGGAATCTTCCAAATCAACAAAAAATGGCCCAAATACACCAATCTAACCAAGCCATGCAATCAGCTACAACTTCAAGTTAACTTGGCCCAACAAACAGAGCTCATTCTGGATCATATAATTTGGAATTGAACTGTATTGGCTTTCTTGGGAACAATTTCAGTCTTTTGTGGGTTTGCTTGGTTTGTTCCAGGCAGGTTCTCATCAAACCTCGAGTCTGCATACCTCACGGAGACCCGATAGTCTTCCCCGTGCTATGCTTCTACGGATTCAGAATGGGGTGGTCGGTGCCACATGTGCATTTCCCTTCCTTGTGCTTGAAACATCATGAGGTTGCAAATGCCAAGGAGGCCCGTGGGCCCTCATCGTGCTAAGAAAATCCAACTCTCTTATGAGCGGAAAACGCTATGGAGGGAATATCCCTCCCCATGCTATGAAAAACCTGAGGATAGCGTAGTACCTCATAGCTGTCTTCAATCCATATATGCTATGGTTACCATGGGTGCCAAATACCACATTGGCCTTTTCACCGAACGTGATATGGTTACCTCGATGTGCTAAATGCCATGCTGGTTTTCTCACCGAATGTGCTATAGTTACCCCGAGGCGCCAAATGCCACGCTGGTCTTCTTGCTCTATTCCCCAAAGATACAAGGCATTGGGTATTAACGTTCTAGCCCGAGGGTTTGATAATGGCACTAGAGATTGTCGTACTGCGGGGGTGCGCGCTTTTCCCACATGTCTTGCACCCATTATTATCTTACGATCACGAGTATTTCACAAGAATATTAAACAAGTCATTTCCATTCAAATAATAAAAAAGTGTATGTACAGGTTTTTATTTATAACGGGAAAACCCTATCTATATTCTTGGGATCTACTATTTTTCTTACAACTCTTTAAGGATTATTTTAAGAGAGGCTATATTGAAATTACCTTTTTCAGCATCTCGACCTTCCAAGGCTTCTTGATTCGGGTGCCGTCTAGCTGCTCCAAGTAATAGCCATCCGACCTGATGACCTCTACTATAAGCGCTACCTCGTCCTTATGGCTTCGTGGTCAATATATGCATTGAGGTAGTCATTCCTCACCAAGTTCTCAACTTGTTCTTATAGGTCTTTGTAGCTCTCGGTGCCATGTCCCATTGTATTGTGATGGGAGCAATAAGCTCTAGCACTTCTCTTCTCCATCATGAACCTCCTCAATTAGCAGGCTCTTATCCTGTATCTCCCGAACTATCTATGCCAAAGGTCTGTTAAAGGTAGTGTACATTGTTCCCACCATAACATGTGCGACTTTGATCGGAGGTTTCCTCTCAGGTGTTGGGTTACCTTGAGTTATTGGCCTAAACTCCTACTGCCTCGGGTCTTGTCCTCTTCGTCCACTGCCAGCATCCCAATGATTATTTTGCCTTAGCTCCCTTACTCAAGCAAGAACCCATCGGGCTATCTTCTCCTCCTCTTCCAACAACACAAACCTCATTGTCTGCTTCAAAACCGCGACATAGTCTGGAATTTCCTAAATCCTTAGGAACAACCATAACCTCCCAACCTTTAAGGCTCATTTAAAGCTCTATAATGCCTTCGAGGACTCGTATGCCCCGACCTCCAATACCAAGTTATGGTATTAGTCGATGAAGCTTTTCAGTGGCTCGTCATCACGCTGCTTCATTGTCCTCAGAGATCCGACTGTTTTCCTTGGTGCGCATGCTCATTTAAAATGGCGCACGAAAGACTTTCTTAGTTGTGAAAACTACTAATACTCCCTGGAGTTAGGTTTCTGAAAAATGGCGCACGAAAGACTTTCTTAGTTGTGAAAACTACTAATACTCCCTGGAGTTAGGTTTCTGAACCATAAGATGGCTGATTCCCCCAAGGTTAGTGGGAACACCTTAAAAGTTGCCTCTCCAACCATGCCCTTTATCTCTATGAGCAAAAAAAATCTTTCAACATGTGATTTAAGGTCCGTGTTACCCTTTTAGATGTCCATCGTGGGCATGGAGAACCTCATTGGGAACTCTACCCTTAGCACCTCCTTAGTAAAAGGGGAGGCTGTCTCCATATCTTGATCGCCCCGAGCACCAGCTCGCATGCACTCCTCCCAATTCTTCATTTTCTTCCGAAACCAGCTCCTCATCTTGCTCTCTATATTCTCTTACCCTTGACCGAAGGCTTCCTCATATTCGCTTCTCCAGGCATGGTATCTCATACTGGTAGGAGCTCTACTCCCCCGCTTCGGATACTGCTGTAAATCGCTTTCACCAAAACAAAGGCTATTGCTAGATAATTTTAAGGTTCGCCTACCGTTGCATTCCTCCCCTCCACAGGTGCGACACTAGCCACAACCACTAACCTCACTTATGATAATTTCTTCCTTTAGTTATTCGATCCCCTTCTACAACATCTATCATTTTCCCACTGGCAATTTCTTCTCCCATTCTATTTAGGTCTGCTCATGTCTGCTCTCCCGTTTTCTTCTCCAACTTCTCAATCCTTTCCATCATGGTTTTCATGAAGGCATGGGTTGCCTCCATTTCCTTTCGCGCATTCTTCATTTCCTATCACGGGTTTTCTTCCATCTTTTCTATCCACTCTGCCGTTGAAGTCTCCAAAGCTCTATGGTTTTCATCTTATGCCATCGTTTTAGTGTGTTTGCTATTTTTTGTAATGCTCCCCACAAACCACGCCAATTGTTGACGACTGTTTTTGGTTCCAACAATAATATGGGAAATTAACCCCTCGAATAAATCTCCATCAAGTAATAAATTTGTTTGGTTAGTAGGGAACCAAAACAAACATAGCAACCATATAACAAAATCACGGAGACAGGATTTACGTGGTTCGGTGTAGAGTGACTTCAACCTACATCCATGGGAATAAAAATGGGGGTTTATTACCTGCTCGGGGTCGAGACCAACTCGAGCTAGAAGTGGGGAAGAAACATAAGATAAAAAATTGAACACCGCCGGTCTTATGACAAGCTTGGTACAAATCTCTCAAGTGATCGGGAATCGACCAGCTTACTCTCTACCACTAGTTTAGAAGATGTTACCTCTTTTATAAGTTGTAAGATGCAAAAATATGCTAACCCTTGAATATGAACCTTCATCCCCTTTATATAGGTTCCCAAATCTATTTTCCCACCAACCCATGACGTCACCCATCATCATCAGGCCATCCTTGCCTCATGATTCTTTTCCCAAACCACTCAACCAACAATCGTACTGACATTTGGCTCAACTACCCTATATTAGTAGAACCCATCACTTCAACCTTTTACCCACCTATACACACTTTATCGATGTGACAACCTATGGTTCAACTGCTCCGGTACTAATTCGTCTGGCAGGGTCTCTTTCCAAGGAGAGCCGTTGAACAACTTCCATCACATCAGCCTTCTAGAAGCCAAACTTACAAGTATGGCATACGTCATATGCCTTCAAGTATAAAATATCAGGTGGTCTCAGCTCTGTTCCTCGGGTCAGCATACCGAGATGGATGTTGCTTGGTCAAACTTCCTCTAACTTCCTCAACTAGGTTGGGTCGGTAACATATACCACCTCGAGTCGACTTCTACAAATATTCAAATACTGCCAAATCCAATACTTCTTCTTTAGGTTGGGTCGATAGCCTACCTTTCTTCATCACCAGTAGGCTCTGCCATCAGGAGGACTCTTTCGTATAATAAGGTCGGGATCCTCTGTCTGACATCAACGTCTCTTGGGCAAGTACAAACCCCATTCTAACCCTCATCGGTATTTGAACCTCTTCGAAGTGAAAAAAAATACCGTCAACAATTCAAAAAAAGTATTTTGTATAACCACAATGTTATTATTATTTAGGTGCATGATTTCAACCCTACTCTGTAGGTCACGTGTTGCACTACAAATTAATTCTCCTCAATAAGTTTCTAAGTGAAAATACGTTGCATAGAAAGAGATCTAATAAAATCATGACATTTGTCAAGTACTATTATAGGTACAATACTGTCAGACGAGACAAGTCAAGATAATCTATAGAACCCTCAAACCTCTGAATAGCTCGAATATTGACTTCTGACACCTCGAAGTAGAATTTATTTCTATCACGAGTAATCTCTTAAATATGTAAGTTCTATTTATTACGTTTAAATCAATAAAATAAACATCGAGAGATCATTTGAGATTTAACTCACATTAAATATTGGGAGGTTATGACTCCTCGAAATGTCCTATCAATAATAAAAATAACTCAGAATAAACCCATAATGTGCTCTCATTCTAGAGTACATAACAACAATCTTATAAAAATTGACATGTTATGACATCTATGCAACATATATCAAACTAATGAATGTAGAGCATGAAGAAATGATCGTATGAAAATCAAAATTTATGCCATTTTTATATGAAATACTTGCATGCCTAAACCCTAATATGTTCAATAAGTCTACGTAATGAAGAGATGGTGAATATGAATGGTTTAAAGCCGAAAAAGCACGTGAATCATTCCACGTGAGTTTCGCCTCGTATACCGGCAACATAAAGTATGCTTGCATACATTAAGTGAGAAAAAAAGGAATGAGGTCACAATAGTCTAAGGCTGACAATTGAATAAGCAACCTAAACTCTTGTGTATGAATGTATGTCAAAGAAATACAAGATGACATATGATAATATCGACTCATGCACTAAAAACTGGAAGTTTTTTGAAATGTATGATTGGTTGTTACAGAAACATACAACATGCATAATTATTTATGAAATTTTAGGAATTAAAGTTATAAATATTGTATGATCCTCACTAGGAAGTAAAATCAGTTTTTAAATACTTATATTTTTATAAATTTGCTTGAAAATGGAAATGTTACAAGAAGCATTTTCTCAGAGTATTGCTTGAATACAACACATGAGTGATGATGAGCTTACTCATCATCACCACGAAACCATTTGAAACCTAACTTTTGAAAGTAAAAGGTGTGAGAATTCTAGTAAACTAGCAAAAACATGGCACAAGAAGGTCATAATTCGATTCCCATAACCATACAATCCCATGATGCAGATCTAGAGACATTGGAGCAGAAATTACAGAGGGATGTCTTAGCCCTTGAACAGTCAACCAATGAAAACAAAAGGTTGGTTGAATGGATTAGAGTTCATGAGGGAAAACAACTAGAGGCAATGATCAATGTAGGAGCATAAGCTGAGGTGGCAGCTAGGGCTACGCTTTCTGGAAGACCACAGATTCAACACTCATTACAGCAACCCATTGTTGCTACTTCGGTCCCGTATCACCGGAGACTAAAGTGGCACTACAGGATATAGTGAGGCGGGAGCTGAAGATGGTGGGAGCTTCTGTCTAAGCATTATTGTCAAGAGTGTCTTAAGAAAGTATTGAAGAAGCTGCTTAGAGAATCAATACCTTCGTTGTCACGCAACAGATTTTGAATGTGGAGAAGCAGAGGAACGTGTAGATCTCACTTTCTAGTTGTTTCGGAGAAACTTGAATCTGAAGCAACATATGTTCCACTTTCGACAGAAGATGAGTTTGGAAACAAACGAGGATGCATGGTTTTATAAGGCATTCCTAACTAGTTTAGAAGGAGAAGCATTGGACTGGTTTGGATCTCTGCCCCTAACTCCATTGGCAATTTTCAAACCCTTTATAAGATGTTTTTGGCACACTATGCCAAATTCTGATGCCATCCGAAGATGATCAACAACATCTTCGGAATGTTGTAGATAAAATATTATGATACCATTAAAGCATTTATGCACAGGTTTAGTCAAACAGTTGCATATAAAATATTGTGATTCCAAACTTGCTACTAAGATCTATAGTAGGATGCTCCGGAAAAATACTCGTTATGCGGATTACATAGTTCAAAAGGATATTTAGAGCATGAAGGAAGTAAATCTGAAGACCTAGCAATGGATACAGGTAAAAAAAAGATGAAGAATTTAGGCAATTTGAAGAATAACGTATTACTGTTAGGAGAAGTGCCCCTCTAAAACCAAACCAAACACCTCCCCCGAAACCCAAGGAAAAAAGAGATCATCCAATAAGCCTATAAAATAATAAAATACCTAAATCCAATTCCAACAAAAAACCCTAACCTAAAATAAACCAACCCGAACCAATGGCATGTCCTTAAACACCAATCCTGCTAAAATCCGGGCTGATAACAAGAACTCTAACTTATTTAGAGAGCCCAAACCAATCAAAACCTCAAAGGAATCTAGAGACTCAAACCCCCACTGTGCCTTTCACAAAGAAATTAGGCATAAGACAAACTTATGCTTTACTTTGAGGAACCAAATCTAGTGGCTCATCCGGGGATGGAAAGTTACAGGAATATAAACAGACCGTTAGATCCTCTGAAAGTCAAGAGAAGACTTTGGAGGTATGATTTAATGGCTGTGGGTATGATCAACCTCAATTGGAGATTACAAAGGTGAGCTCGCTAAATGAATTGGGTTTGGATTAAATTACTGCCAAGTTTCTCAAACTGAGAATTAATTCGAGGTATACTTGTACAATTCATGGAAGGCCTGCGGAAAACACTTCCAGAGAATTATTGAGAGCACAATATTAAAAAGCCTCTCATGCAAAGAGGTCCGAGATGGAAGAGGATCTAGGTGCGATGATCATGACTGTTGCAGAAGACCATGCCCAATAACATTCACACGTAAGAACTTAGCCATTATAGATTTTCCTCATATTGATCTATTGGTTGTTTCACTTGTGCATTGGATTCTATTAAATGAATGAAGTACTATTGAGATCCTGTTTGAAGATAAATTTTGGAAGATGAAGTGTAGGAGCGAAACAAGGTTTATTGCTATGCCTATGATATCGGCGACCACTACACTTTTGGTCTCGCAGCACATGGAGAGTACGGATAGCCCCACGGGAGACTAACCGGAAAATAAAGAAGTCGCCACCTAATATGAAACACTGGAAATGAGATACAGTAAACGTTCATTTTGGATATATTCATAACGAAATGGTCATCTCCTAGTGGTACGTGGAGTTGTATTTCGAGTGCGAACTATATTACCGTTTATTTAGAATCGATTATGGAACTTACATTCAGGTTTCCACCTACATACTATGGTAATAATACGGCATGATATCATACATATTCGGTCGTACATTGGACAAGTCTGGCTGGACATATTTCACAGATCACACAGTAAGCAGAGCACGTATAAAATAATCAAACGCAACAACTAATCATGTATAAAGGAAAAATGACGAGCGTAACATAAAAATAACTAAGCATGCAATTAACTATAGAAAACAATGAGCATGTCCTAATATATCTATAGTAGGCCAGATGTGTGTGCATGTCCGTCCGGACATGATATACGTCTGGCCGAAGATAGCGTGTTATTACTGTAACTCCGGAGCGCATAAGAATTAAGAAAGGTGCCCTCAGGTCGTACCTTTTCTATTTGGTGGCTTTGAAGATCCTCCTGAGCATTGGGTCATTATTGGATTCACACTAGAAGATATGGAACTCCAAGGAAAGGTATGTGCTTTCTCACTCACCCTCTCAAGGTTAAAATTATAGGGTTTTTTAGGGTTCTTTTAGATCGATCCAAAATTATTTTTTGAGGGGAAGAGCCCATATTTTTATAGTGTGAGGCTGAGTCTGAAAAGGGAATGGAATTGGTGATTCTCTCTCCGTCTACAGTGATTACCAATCTGCATCGTCAGCTACAGCTACAGTAATTGTCTATCAAAGTCCTGCATGTATTTTTACTGACCTGGTTCGTGGGGCCTTACCGAACGTACTTAGCCTGGTAGTGATTATTTTGTTTGTTGATTGATGATTGATGGAATTTTGGTCCACTTGAGATGTTCTAGGTTGATTGGTTGACTTGAGTGGCATTTTGATCCACCTAGGAGTTGTTCTTTTGGGATGATGGCATTTCGGTCCATCTGAGATGTTCTTGAACAACATTTTGATCTGCTTAGGAGTTCTTAACTCGAATGATGGTATTTTGGTCCACCTGAGATGTTCTGGAGGCACTTATTTTCTGGAGCGGCCTTTTGATCTGTTGGGGAATTTTTCTTCTAGTTGATGGTATTTTGTCCATTTGAAATATTCTGGAGTTACTTATTATCTTGACCGGAATTTTGATCTGCTAGGGAGTTTTCTTTCAGTTGATGATGTTTTGATCCATATAATGGCCTTTTGTTCCATCTATTTCTCGTATTGGCGGCGTCTTTGTCCGATTGATGGCCTTTTGTTCCATGTGCTTCTAACATTCATATGATAGGCTTTTCTTCCATCCGTTTCATGGCATTTGGATATGTCTGATAGGCTTTTCTTCTATCTACTTCTTAGCTTTTTAATCCATTTGATGGGCTTTTCTTGCATCTGCTTCTTGGCATTTTTATCTGTATGATAGCCTTTTGTTCTATCTGCTTCTTGGCTTTTTGATCTGTCTGTTGGACTTTTCTTCCATCTGTTTCTTGACATTTTGATCTATATGACGACCTTTTGTTCCATATGCTTATTGGCATTTTGGTCTATCTGATGAGCCTTTCTTCATTTTGCTTATGACATTTTGATCCGTTTGATGACCTTTTGCTCCAACTGCTTCTTAGCATTTGACTCGTCTGATGGACTTTTCTTCCATCTGTTTTTTGGCTTTTTGATCCATATGATGGGCTTTTCTTCCATTTATATTTTGGTTTTTTGATCCATCTGGTGGGTTTTCTTCCATATATTTCTTGGCTTTTTGATACATGTGATGGCCTTTTGTTCTATCTGCTTTTTGGCATTTTGATACGTGTGATGGCCTTTTGTTTCACCAGCTTCTTGGCTTTTCGATCCGTCTGATGAGATTTTCTTCCATCTGCTTAGATTTTTGATATTTCTAATGGGCTTTTCTTCCATCTACTTCTTGGATTTTTAATGGTCTGATTATAGGCTTTATCCCCGATGATTTGAATGACTGGAGGCTTTATTCCCATCGTTAATTATTGTGGGCTTTGTTTCCGATACTCTGAATGGTTGCATGCTTTATTTCCGACTCGGATAATTATGGGCTTTGCTCATGAGGCTTTCAATGGTTGCGTGCTTTATAACTACTTTGATAATTATGGCTTTGTTCTTGGTGCTCTGAATGTTTGTGGGCTTTGTTCTCGTCTTTGATGTTTGTGGGCTTTGTTCCCGTCTTTGATGATTGTGGGCATTATTCCTGACTTTAATGATCATTGGCTTTATTCCCAAATCTCTGAAGGGTTGCGAGCTTTAATCCCGACTTTGAATTATGGGCTTTATTCCAGATACTCTGAATGGTTGTGAGATGTTTCGATCTCTGTTAAGATAATTGATGAACCCTCAGGTCCTCCGATTGTTGGGATTTATACCTTAGAGCTTTATGTATTGTAAACAGAATTGTTTATTGAAATAATAGATTCATTATTCATTTATCAAAGTTGTTTGATTTAAATTGCATATTATAATTTGTCTTGTTTACCATTTATTACTCATATGCTTTCAGACTTAGTGTATGTGTGATACACAAGAGGATTTAAGTATGAAGTTAGTAATCTAAAACAGTCCATAGAGAGCCAGCAAAGTGGGTAATTTGTTTGTGGTTTATCTATAGTTGTGGTTCATTCTATACTTGTATGACGACCTTGATCCGAGATTGTTCATGTGGTGATATGAGAATGAAGACACCTTATATGATGTGATCATATAGGACTAGACCCAGATAAAAAATGAATATCTTATAATATCCGTTAACTAAAGAAATTCATTTTATCTATCAGATGGTAATATATGAATTGATCTTAATCCTGAGTGCACTATGAAATCCTGCATGGCAGGCTATGTCATTTGATTTACTAAGGTGAGGTTGGTGTAACATTCCCGGCCAATAACTACGTATTTTGGGGATATGGTTTAATGTGTAGCTGGGAACGTTTTACATAGACATGAAGTTCATTCCTTCATATGAGAAGTAGAAGAGTATTTTTTTAAGAGTTGATTCGGTAATTAAAAAGTTAGAGTGCTCAAGTCTTTCTATTACAAATAGAAAGATTAATATTCATGATAGTTATGAATTCATTGTTCATTAGAGAATCAATGGTACTTAAGGGATAAAATAATTGGGGGGTATAACGGACTTATGTCCGGCTCTAATTATGATATATTCGTGAAGGGCCAATCCGTATGTAATAATTATATCGATGGACACCAAAGTTTTTCAGCTTATATTTTCCATCTACGGCAACGAGAGTCTAACTTCATGTTTTTAGTGGAATAACGCGAAGTTAATAATTCAGAATATTTAATTAAAGAGTTTAATTATTTTTTCGAGATTATTGGAGCTCGGAACTGTAAGACCATTTTATCCTCGTGCTAGCTCGATTAACTATAGCAAACCTGATATACTTGATTTGTCTAATTATATACTCACATATATATTAATATATTATTAATGTGATTAATAATATAATTATTCACAAATGAAAACTATGTTAAATTTGTTTGATATAATATTTTCTAGAATTATTTGATTATAAGATAATCAAATTGTGATTATGATAACTTAATTTTTAAAAGAGTTTAGAGATTAATCTTTGTGAGTGAGGCCCACACTTCGGTTTGTTAGTTTCGAGTCATAGTTCGGAAGATCGGGTGGTTGATCCAAGCATCGGATCTCAAAGGAAACATTTACCAAGTGTTGGTAATTTTTCAGTTTCGGTTCATCTTCACAACAAGGAGGAATCCGATCACCAAGAGTTGGAGGATTCAACAAAGGAGAAGGCAATAATATTTTCAAGGTTAGTCCCGGAGCCAATAGCAATTCTGTTGCGTATAAGGAAAGACATTTCTTACACCGATGTCTCGATCCATTTGAGATGTCTCGATCTCTACTGTATTAGTTGTTAGACCCTCAGCCCTCCTATGCCTAGATCGGTTTGATATGCCTCGATGTCTGCTATCATAGATGTTGGACCTTCGGCCCTCTAATGCCATGATCAGTTTGAGGTGCCTCGATCTCTACTGAAATTTTGATAGGTTGGATCCTCAGGCCCTCCGATGCTTCGGTCGGATGAGGTACTGTGAGCCTTATATCATCTTGTAAGTGGCCTCATCCCTAGCATTTTCTTTTGTGTGGGCTTTGCCCCTCAGCTCTACCTTTCATGTGGGCTTCGCCCTCAGTTTTCTAGCTTTGGATAATCTGTGTCTCAGAGGCTTCACCTCTTGTTTGCAACAGAGTGTTTTGTCCCTAGACTTATTCCTTGGGGGCTATTATAGCGTATCCCATTCCTCAGAAGCTTTTCCACCTTACTTGTTCAATTTCCTGAAAAATAAAATGTTATCTTAATGTATGCGTGTATGCATGTATGCATATTTGGAAATGACCTTTAGTTGCTAGCCCGTTCTTTGGCTTAAAAAAGTGTAAGAGTTGTGATGCCCTTTTGCGGAGATATCATCAGGCTTTGTCTCACTCTTGCCGAGACTGTCCTTCGAAGTTCCCAAATCATTGATTTTGCTTTCTAACTTATTTTCATTTTACAATGCCTTCTCGTATGATCTCAAATGTTTTTTGAAATCCTCTCTCTTTTCAAAGTGTGCTTGTCTAAATTTAAAATTCTATTCCAATAAAGGTTTCACCTTTAAAATTCATCTCTCAATGTGTAAGATTCTTTTACAAAGAATTATGTGCAAACCGGATTGGTTTATGCTGGTTCCAAATGTAGATTAGTGCTAACACTCTAGTCCATTTTATCCTTCCTTTGGTCATGGTAATCTAACACCTAGTTAGGGATCAACTAGATTCTAGAATTTTTCTAAAATTGTTTTTATATAGGGCTTAGCTACATCCCTAGCTTTCTTAAGTCTTCAAATTATCTTTTGACGTAAAGACTTCGCATTTGTGATGCCTGCCATTGTTCACTTAATAATTTCACCAACTCAAGTTGCTTTGCATACTCAATATTTGAGTTGTCGTTTGACGCAAAAGTACTCGTGGGGTTCACGATACTCCTGGTTACTAAACCACTCAAATATCAGAACTGATTTTTATGGGATTCACCGTTTTCTTTTCTCTCTTTTCTTTTTTCTCATTTTTTTGGGCTTGTGTCACCTCCTTAGCCTAACTATTGGAATGTATGCCCTAGAGCTACATGTGATGTAAACGGTTTTATGTGTTTTGAAATAAAACGATGCATTATTCATTTATCAAATTGTTTGTTTAATTTTCGCATGTTATATATCATCTTAAATACCCTAGATTATTTATGTGCCTTCAGACTTAGTGTATGAGTGTCATACACAAGAGGATTTAAGTCTGAAGTTAGTAATCTTAAATAGACCATAGAGAGCAAACAAAGCGGGTACTTTGTTTGTGGTTTATCTATAGCTGCGGTTCATTCTATATTTGTATGGCGATCTTGATCCGGATCGTCCATGTAGAGACATGAGAATGGAGGCACCTTGTATGATGCGATCATATAGGACTGGACCCAGATGGAAATGACATTTTTATAATATCCGTTAAACTAAGAAAGTCATTTCGATCTACTATATGGTCATATATGGATTGATCTTAATCCTGAGTGTACTACGAACTCCTGCATGGGAGGTCATGTCCTTTGATTTACAAAGGTGAGGTTGGTGTAGCAGTCCCGGCCAATAGCTACGTATTTTGGGGGCATGGTCTGTTGTGTAGCTGGGAACGTTTTACATAGACATGAAGTTCACTCCTTCTTACGAGAAGTAGATGAGTATCTTTCTTAAGGGTTGATTCAGTGCTTGAACGATTTGAGCGCTCAAGTCTTTCTATTACGAATAGAAAGATTAAAATTCATAATAGTTATGAATAAATCGTTCATTAGAGAATCAATGGTACTTAAGGTAAAAATAATTAAAGGGGTATAACAGACATTATGACCCGACTCTAATTACGAGATACTCGTAAAGGGTCAATTCGTATGTAATGACTATATCGATGGACACCGACTTGGTTCGGCTTAATATATCATCTGCGGCAACGAGAGTGCAACTTCGGGTTTTTAGTGGAATAACCCGGAGTTAATAATTCGGAATATTTAATTAAGAGCTTAATTAATATTTTGAGATTATTGGAGCTCGGAACCGTAGGTCCATTTGGTCCCCGTGCTAGCTCAATTTACTATAGCGGATTTAGTATAATTGGATAGTCCAATTATATACTCACATATGTATAAATATTATTAATATGATTAATAATGTTATTTGTCACACTTGAAACTATATATTAAAAGTTAATATATGGTATTAATAATTATATGATAATTATTAAATACAAAATATTAAATTATATATATGATATAATTTAATTAGGCTAAAGTTGTAATTTCCAAATTAAAGGGTTTTGTAAACACTTGATTTCATTTTGGAAGTTACAAATCTATAATGGCATTAATCTTTTTGATTTTGTTACATCTTTGACTTTATGGAAAGTTAATATCAAATGTTGAAAAATTAATAAAAGAATATATGCCATTGCCGAAAATTTGATAAGGATAAAGGGAAATGATTTGTTTGTTTTGGAAACAAATAATCCTTAGCATTAATTTGGAAGTTATGACTTTCAAAATTGGTCAATTGCTTATTTAATTTTGTAACATCTTTTTAATAATGGTAATTGAAAATTTGATGTTACAAAAATTAAATAATTTCTTGTCATGGCCGAATTTTAGCAAATAGGGAGGGGAGTGGTTGTTTTGTTTTTGGAAACAATTTGACCTAAGTATATAAAGAAAATTTGATTTTCTTTTTAAGAGATCTCTCACTCTTGCAACCCTGTCCACCTTCTTCTTCTTCACCATTATCTCAAAAGTTGAGAAACTCTATTGAAGAACATAAGAAGAAAAATAAAATATTAAGTGTGATTAAATCTCTAAATCGTTTAGGGATTTATTTTGTGAGTGTAGTCCACACTACTTTCCGTTGGTTACTAGTCATAGCACGGAAGACTTTGTGGTGTCGAACAAATCATCATTTTCTTCTATTTCCTTAGGTCACGACATTGAGGGTTGGTTTACCTCATTGCTGCCATTTGCCTTGTTGTTTCGGGGCTCGGTTTGTTTTCGTTTTAATTCAGAATTTTGGGAAACACCTTGTGAACATTTTGGGGCTGTATTGTGGCTGTATTTTGAAGGAAAAATCATACCTATAACATCACTGCAGGTCACACAAATAAGGGGTTGGTTTGGGTGCAGTTCAGGTACATAACAGGTCCAAAAACAGTCTATTATTTCACTGCAGTTCGGGGACTGTTTCAGGGGCATTCTGGGACTGAAATCTTGTCGAAAACAGAAGCAAAATTTCAGTACACCTGCTGGTTGCATTCGGCTAAAGGAAGGGAAGAGCAGAAAAATTTTTCAAGTCCGATCTGTGTGCCTAAGCCGCTTCCGCTGCGCGAGGAAAGCGTTTCCTACAATTGGCATCTAGAGCGAGGTTGAAAAGTGTTCTTAACCCTCTGATTCCCTATAAAACCCCAACAAAAATTGCATCAGAGCGAGTCTGATTCTAGGCCCTTGATATGATTAGCCCTTTAAATCTAATGTTTGATCTTGTCTCTGCTTGATACATGCATGATTTAATTTAATTTGATTAAATTTAGGGTGTATGACACTTTGCGGAAAATCCCTAATTAATAAGGTTTTATGTTAATTGTGTATTTGATGCATGTTACATGATCCGTCTTGTCAATACAGTTTATAGATATCTTTTCTAAGACTACATCCGAGAACATGCCAAAGCTATGAGGGTGTAGCCGATAGAAATTGATTTATGCCGGATGTATATTTGATACTAGATAAATTCAAGCAAAAATGGAATCCTAAACGTGCCAAAGCTGTCAGGGTTATGCAAATAGCTTGAGTTTATCATTGACGAGTTTAACCTTGGTACGCCTCATTATGAACGTGCCAAAGATATCACAATGAGAAACGACCAGGACCGGAAATCGAGGAGTCACTATTGAGTGATTGACAATGAGATTGTCTACCTGATGAATATACGTAGGATAGAACGTGTCAAAGCTGTGAACTGAAATATATTCATGGGATCCACCTTTCACTATTTGTATTTTATTTAATTATTAAATCTTTGTATTCTGTTTGGGGATTATAATATTGCATGATTTAGTGGGAGAGGCATTTTTAGATTAAAAATCCATGATCTAGTTAATGCTTTCGATATTAAATGAAACTATTTTATTCTGCTAATCATTTTTTGTAATCTATATGATAGATTTGCGATGGCGTCACAATCGACTAATCCGTTTGCGCGTATGTTGGATACGAACAAACTGAAAGGCGCTGAAAACTTTTTCGATTGGGATTTGGATTTAAGGATTGTCTTTGAATCCGAAAAGTTGGGATATGTACTTGAGGGTCCGCTGCCCCTTGCTATGTCTGAAGATGCAACACCGGAGGAATTACAAAGTTTTCCAATCTTAGAAAATGATGATTTAAAAGTTAAATCATACATTTTAAGTTCACTGCATCGAAACTCAAGAGGCAATACTATGGCATGACAGATGCGTATAGTATGATGATGCGATTAAGAGAATCGTATTTGAACCAAGAACAAATTATTCTTCAAAAAGTCATGATAGAACTGTTCCATGCGCGACTATACGATGGGCAAGTTGTGAGCTCGCATGTTCTTCACTTGATCGATTTGATCGAACAACTGAGGCAACATAATCTCCATCTGAATGACATTCTCGGTAGAAATGTCATTCTTGGTTCGCTCACAGCATCTTATCGCCAATTCGTAATGTACTTCAACATGAATGGGATTATCTGTTCCTACCATGAACTGCATAGGATGTTGATCACAATGGAAGATGACTTAAGGAATGGAATATCGACTCGCCTTTCGAAACCTATTTCACTTTCTGCTTCTTCCCAAGCTAGGCCATAGGGAAAGAAGACGAAAGCGAAGAAGAAGGGTTTCGGTCCTCCACCGCAAGGAAAGATAACTAAGCCTAATAGGGCGTCTGAAGACAAATACCATCATTGCAGCAAAGTCGGGCACCGGAAAAGGAACTGTCCTGACTACATTACCCAGATAAGAAAAGAGAGAGCATCTTCATCAGTTACATTTATTTTTCCAGTTATTGATATATCACTAGCTTGTGAAGCTGTTACATCCAGCTGGATTTTAGATTCTGCTTATCCTGTTCACATTTACAATTCGTTGCATGTGTTGAAGGAAAGTAAGATGCTAAAGCCTGAAGAGATGCAATTGCGTTTTGGAAGTAGGGACTCTCTGGCTGCAGCTGCAGTTGGAGCATGCGAGATCTCCTTGCCGAGTAAGAGCCTTTTTTTAAATGATTTCTACTTTGTACCAGGATCTGTAGCAAATATTATATCTCATTTTGTATTAGATACAGAAGGTTATCATGTTAATATTAAGAACTATTCTTTATATTTATATGATAAACGTAATATTCAGATCCTTTGTTGTCCAAACGAGCATGGCCATTACATATTGCATACTTCTAGAGATATTTTGAATACTAGGATTAATAAATATAGTTTACATGTAGTTAATAATATTGAACTATGGCATATGAGGCTAGGTCATATAGGCGTGAAACGCCTTACCCAATTGGTTAGGAATGGTTTGATACCAAATCTTATCATTGAACCCTATCCAACTTGTGAATCATGTATACATGATAAGATGACCAAAGCTCGATTTTCTGGTGTTGGACTCCGTGCCACTAACTTATCGGAAGTCGTACATTCTGATGTGTATAGTCCACTAAGTCAGACTGCTCACAGTGATTATTCGTACTTCGTTACCTTTACCGATGATCTGTTACGATACAGTTATGTCTATCTGATGAGACATAAATCGAAAACCTTTGAAAAGTTCAAAGAGTTCCGTAATAAAGTAGAAAAATAAACAGGTCAATATGCCTTCGATCTGATCGAGACGGCGAATATATGAGTGGTGAGTTCATGGATTATATGAAGGAGAATGAGATTCTCGCTCAATATACTACTCCGGGTACTCCACAGCATAATGGATTGTAGAAGATGAGAAATCAGACTTTATTGGATATGGTCCGATCTATGTTGAGTTTTACAGATTTGCCATATTATTTATGGGGCTACTCTCTTTTAACAGCTGCACATCTTTTGAATAAGATTCCTTCAAAAGCTGTTCCTACGACTTCATATGAGATATGGACCGGTAGGAAACCAAATCTTAATTATGTTAAGGTTTGAGGTTGTTCTGCCTATGTCAGGATGGCGCAGCAAGATAAGCTTTAACCTCGAGGGAAAAAGTTTAGGTTTGTTGGATATCCTTCAAATATGAAGGGATATCTGTTCTATGATACCGAGCATCGAAATGTGTTCGTAGCTCGCTTCACAAAATTTCTAGAGGTAGAATTTTTGTCTTAAGATGGTAATCATAGACATGTTGAACTTGATGAAGTCCAACCTAAAAACAACGAATCAACGGAGGAACCTGAAGTTCAATAGATGAAAAACCTTCAACACACACACTTCATAGGTCACAAAGGGTATCTAGACCTCTTGAACACTTGTATTTGATACAAGAAAGGAGTCTTGATGTTCTCTTAGTTTAAGAGACTGACCCTTTTACCTTTAGAGAATCGATGTTGAACATTGACTCCGTGAAATGGCAAGTTGCCATGAAATCCGAGTTAGACTCAATGCATGAGAATCAAGTTTGGGACTTGATTCCGCTTCCTGAAGGAATTATTACTATTGGTTGTAAATGGGTTTACAACAGAAAGCGTGGGCCTGATGGAAAGGTTGAAACCTATAAGGTCCGACTGGTAGCAAAATGTTACACGCAGCGACCTGGCATCGACTATGATGAAACATTTTCACCAGTAGCAATGCTTAAGTCTATTAGGATTTTACTTTCTATAGCTGCTTATCATGATTACGAGATTTGACAAATGGATGTCAAAATAACTTTTCTAAATGGATTTCTTGATGAAGAAATCTATATGGAACAGCCAGAGGGTTTTGCATCCAGCGAGAACTCAGGTATGATATGTAAGCTTAAGAAGTCCATTTATGGACTTAAACAAGCTTCACAAAGTTAGAATCTTTGATTCGACGAGATTATTAGATTGTCTGATTTTCTCAAGAATTAAGAAGAATTCTGTGTGTATCAGAAGGCAAGTGGGAGCATGGTGGTACTTTTAGTCCTATATGTTGACGACATCCAAATCATTGCGAATGATATATAGATGATGCAAGGCGTCAAAGCCTAACTCTATAAGAATTTCTCCATGAAGGACCTGGGAGAAGCTTCCTATGTTTTAGGCATAAAACTCTATAGAGATAAAGATAGGAAGCTGATTGGGTTATCCCAATCAACATATATAGATAAGATCCTAGAACGGTACAATTTTGGTAACTGTAAGACAGCAAATATACCGTTCAGATATGGGATTCATCTTTCAAAGAAGATGTGTCCGCAAACAGAAGATGAGAAGGTTAGAATGTCTAACAAACCTTATACTTCGTGTTTGGGTAGCACAATATATGCCATGTTATGTACTAGGCCTGATATAAGTTTCGATGTGAGCGTAACAAGTAGATATCAGTCCAATCCAGGCAATGACCATTGGATGGCCATTAAACATATCCTGAAGTATCTTAAAGGTACTAAGGATAAGTTAATTATATATGGAGGAAGTGAACTACAAGTTAATTGGTATACGGATTCTGACTTCCAATCGGATCCCGATGATAGAAAGTCTACATCTGGATTCGTCTTTACCCTTAACGGAGGTGCAGTTTGCTGGAAAAGTTCCAAACAGGGGTCAACTATAGATTTCACCACAAAGGCGAAATACATTACAACTTCTGAAGCTGAAAAAGAAGCTGTATAGATTAGGAACTTTATCATAGAATTGGGAGTGGTCACAAGTATCGAGAATATGATTCCGTTATACTGTGATAATACTGTAGCCATTGCGCAAGTAAAGGAATCGACGGCGCATCAGAAGTCGAAGCATGTGGAATATAAGTACCACATCATTCGAGAGATTATGTCACGATGGGACATTATCGTGTGCAGGTGGTACCGAGTGAAGATAATGTAGCAGACCCGCTTACGAAGGCCATACCTCCAAAGTTATTTGATAAACATTTGGATTCGATGGGTATTAGATACAATCGATATTGGATCTAGAGCAAGTGTGAGATTTTGTTAGGGTTGGTGCTCAGAGCGCCAATTCCTGCTATATTTCCTTGTAAATACTCTTGTAAATGTTTTATTATGAATAAAATAAACAGTTTATATAATATAAAATATCTCTTATATGGTAAAGACGTAATTGACCTTAAAATGATTAGTTATGATACAGTTGTAAAAGCTTTGCAACTGACATTGAGTTGTATCATGACGTTGTCATTCTTAGACTGTTCCTGGTCAAGGTTTATACTACTTGGTCAGTAAAGTAAACCCGTTGAGACTGGTACATGTCATATACTAGAATATATGATTCCAATGGTTTCTCAATGAACCATGAGTCTTGGAGACTCGTATAGATGCGTAGGTGTGATTGCTTTTTGTTCTATCTACTTTTTGGCATTTTGATCCATGTGATGGCCTTTTTTTTCACTAGCTTCTTGGCTTTTCGATCCGTCTGATGAGATTTTCTTCCATCTGCTTGGCTTTTTGATATGTCTAATGGGGGTTTTTTCCAATCTGCTTCTTGGATTTTTAATGGTCTGATTATGGGCTTTATTCCCGATGATTTGAATGACTGGAGGCTTTATTCCCATTGTTAATGATTGTGGGCTTTGTTTCCGATACTCTGAATAGTTTCAGGCTTTATTTCCGACTCTGATAATTGTGGGCTTTGTTCATGGGGATTTCAATGGTTGCGTGCTTTATTCGCAACTTTGATAATTATGGCTTTGTTCTTGGTGCTCTGAATGTTTGTGGGCTTTATTCCCGTCTTTGATGATGTGGGCTTTGTTCCCGATGATTTGAATGGTTGCAGACTTTATTCCCGACTTTGATGATCGTTGGCTTTGTTCCTGAAGCTCTGAAGGGTTGCAAGCTTTAATCCTGACTTTGAATTATGGGCTTTATTCCGGATGCTCTGAATGGTTGTGAGATGCCTCGATCTCTATTAAGATAATTGATGAACCCTCATATCCTCCGATTGTTGGGATATATGCCCTAGAGCTTTATGTATTGTAAACATAATTATTAATTGAAATAATAGAGATGCATTATTCATTTATCAAAGTTGTTTGATTTAAATTGCACATTATAATTTGTCTTGTTTACCCTTGATTACTCATGTGCTTTCAGACTTAGTATATGTGTGATACACAAGAGGATTAAAGTATGAAGTTAATAATCTTAAAACAGTCCATAGAGAGCAAGAAAAATGGGTACTTTGTTTATGGTTTATCTATAGTTCGGTCTATTCTATACTTGTATGGCGACCTTGATCCGGGATTGTTCATGTGGTGACATGAGAATGGAGGCACCTTGTATGATGTGATCATATAGGACTGGACCCAGATAACAAATGAATATCTTATAATATCCTTTAACTGAAGAAATTCATTTTATCTACCAGATGGTCATATATGAATTGATTTTAATCCTGAGTGTACTATGAACTCCTACATGACAGACTATGTCCTTTGATTTACTAAGATGAGGTTGGTGTAGCATTCCCGGCCAATAACTACGTATTTTGGGGATATGGTTTGGTGTGTAGCTGGGAACGTTTTACATAGACATGAAGTTCATTCCTTCCTACGAGAAGTAGAAGAGTATATTTCTTAATAGTTGATTCGGTACTTAAACATTTAAAGTGCTCAAGTCTTTCTATTACGAATAGAAAAATTAATATTCAGGATAGTTATGAATTAATTGTTTATTAGAGAATCAATGGTACTTAAGGGATAAAATAATTAGAAGGGTATAACAGACTTATGTCCGGCTCTAATTATGATATATTCGTGAAGGGCCAATTCGTATGTAATAACTATATCGATGGACACCTAAGTTGTTCGACTTATATTTTCCATCTACGACAACGAGAGTCTAACTTCGTATTTTTAGTGGAATAACGCGAAGTTAATAATTCGGAATAATTAATTAAAGAGTTTAATTATTTTCGAGATTGTTGGAGTTCGAAACTGTAGGTTCGTTTGGTCCCTGTGCTAGCTCGATTAACTGTAGCAAACCTAATAAATGGTTTGTCTAATTTATATACTCATATATATATATATATATATTAATATATTATTAATGTGATTAATAATATAATTTATCTCAAATGAAAACTATGTTAAATTTTTTTATATAATATTTTCTAAAATTATTTGATTTTGAGATAATCAAATTGTGATTATGAGATAATCAAGTTAGTAATAATTATGAGATAATTATTAAATCATAATGAAGGTAATTACATCATTATTATGATAATGATTTTTAAATTATATTGGAGACAAGACCATATGGCTTGCCATACTCTCCAACGAATTATGTCTATTTGGTATAACATAAATTCCTAATTGCTTTGTCATTAGTAGTTCACTTTTTATGCTTTGGTATGACCTCTACTGGATTGTGTTTGCCATTACAAGATAACATTAGTAACTTAATGACAAGAGTAGTTGGCTTTGGAAAGAATATTATCTCTACAATTTTCACTCAAATGTTTGGTAAGGACATTCACCATTCACACAAGTTTGTGAGAGAGATAGAGAGAAGAGAAAAAATCCAGAATTTTTCTTAAGTGTTAAGAGAAAATTAATTTTTCTCAAGT